>JAVQMG010000021.1:0-435858 GCA_032878915.1 Castanopsis chinensis
AACTTTATGTCCTCTCCAACTTACAAAAGTTAATGATTTTTGCAGGTACCTACGGTCCTACAAGCAATTATGGACAGTCTCGGTTGCCAGAACTGGCTTTGAGATACTTAGTGATACGTGTACTCCTTTTACTTTTAGCTATATTTGCGCGTACACGTTTTTTTTTTTTTTTTGGTTTGTTTGTTTGTTTGTTTTTCGTGGGATTCATTTCGGATCCACCTATTTTATTAAAATTAGTTAGGACAACACGAGAAAGGCATATATTTGTCATGAAAAAAAAAAAAAAGTAATAATTAGAATCAACTTTAAATTTTATTTGTATTACAAAATAGATATATAAATTATTTGATTTTTAAAATATATAGAGATTTATATTAATAAGAAAAAAATTAATCTTAAGAATTTTGATAATTATGTCATAAAAAGTTAATCTCATTCGTATAAGACAGTGACGGATTCCAGTTTAACATTTTATTATTTTATTTTGACTTATAACTTATACTTCAAAAGTTGTGAATATATTGTAATAACAACAATATGTCACAACATTTTTAGTTGTGCTAGATCTCGATATTATATTTTGTTATTTTATTTTATTGGATTTTGACCCATAAAGAATTGACACATGCGTCACAACATTTTCATAATATCTCTATGTATATATTGTACTTAATCACAATGTAAATTTATATTGTAGACACACAAAAATTGGCAAATTTTGTACACATTTACAAAATTTGTACAATATTTACCATTTTTTGTGCAAATGTGTATAATATTAACCACTTTTGTGTATTTACAATGTAAACTTGCATTGTAATTACAAAGTAAACATATAAAGATCTTAAAACAAAAAAACAAAAGCAAAAACAAAGCTCAAACCAACTAGCATACTTGAAGGGGAAAAAAAACAAAAACAAAAAAAAAAAAAATTCACCTCACTAATTGAATAAACCTAAAAAGCACTATTCATGAGCCTTTGGCTCTTTTTATATAGTTAATAGAAATAGATATGCTAGCTTTCATAAATATTTAAAAGGGAAAAAAAAAACACAAACCGATAACTGGTAAAAAAAATGTTTATGTACTGTAAAAATTAATGTTAAAATATTGTGGACTTAGCATTTTTTTTTATTTAATTTATAAAAACTAAGATCTCAACAATTATGAAAATATTGTGATAACAATAAGTGTTGTAACATTCTCTCAAAATATTTATGTTTATTTGTGGTTGATCACAGTTTCATATTTTATTATTTTATTTCGACTTGTAAGAAATTGACACGTCAATAATTGTGAAAATATTGTAAAATTTGTTGTGTCAATATAATAATATATATACCAACTTACATCAACATTTAAAAGAAAAAAAAAAAAAAAAACAACAACAACAAGTTTAGGCACTTTATCTATCGTGCCAGTTGAATAAACCAAAAGCACTGCAAAATAAGTGTTGTAACATTTTCTCAAAACAATTGTTTTTAGTTGTGGTTGGTTACAGTCTCATATTTTATTATTTTATTTTGACTTGTAAGAAATTGACATGTCAATAATTGTGAAAATATTGTAAAATTTGTTGTGTTAATATAACAATATATATACCAGCTTACATAAATATCTAAAAGGAAAAAGAAACATAAACCTATAACTGGAAATTAAAAAAAAAAATTAGGCACTATAGTTGAATAAAGCAAAAGCATTGCACAATAAATGTTGTAACATTTTCTCAAAATATTTATTTTTAGTTGTTGTTAGTTACAATCTCATATTTTATTATTTTATTTCTACTTGTAAAAAATTGAAGCGTCAATAATTGTAAAAATATTGTGAAATTTGTTATTTCAGTATAACAATATATATATATATATATATATATATATATATATCAATTTACATGAATATTTAAAAGAAAAAAAAAACACAAACCGATTACTGAAGAAAAAAAAAAAACTTTAGGCACTGTAGGTACACGCATTGGTAATAAAGCAAAACCATTACACAATAAGTGTTGTAATATTTTTTCAAAATATTTATTTTTAATTGTGGTTGGTTACAGTCTCATATTTTATTCTTTTATTTCGACTTGTAAGAAATTGACACGTCAATAATTGTGAAAATATTGTGAAACTTATTGTGTAAGTATAACAATATATATATTGGTTTACATAAACATTTAAAGAAAAAAAAGGCACTATAGCTATAGTGCCTCTTGGTACTGTAATTACTGTTCAAAACATGGGAAAAAAGGGGGGTGGAAAGTGGCTCACGAAACCAAATGTACAGTGCAACAGCACTGATATACCAGGAAAAAAAAAAAAAAAAAAAAAACCATAGGCACTTTAGCTACAGTGCCTATTGGTACTGGAGTTGCTGTTCAAAACATGGAAAAAAAAAAAAAAAACTGTGGCTCACGAAACCAAATGTACAGTTCAAAAGTACTGTGCACGTATTCACGCTTTATATAAGACAAGTGTCACAATATTCTTACAAATTATTTATTTTCAGTTGTAATTGGTTACAATTTCATATTTTATTTTGACTTATAAGAAATCGATAATTTAATAATTGTGAAAATATTGTGAAATTTATTGTGTCAATATAGCAATATATATGCGGGTTGTTATAAATATTTAAAAGAAAAAAAATACAAACAAAAGACTGAAGAAAAAAAAAAAGTAGCGTACTTGAGCAAACCAAAGTGGCACTGTAGCAACTGTTCAAAACTTGGGGGAAAAAATAATGGCTCACTACACCAAAAGACGCATTGTAGAGGCATTACCTCTTCTTATCAATGATTGAAAAAAAAAAAGAGTACATATTGAACAAACCAAAAGTATTGTAGTTTTTACACATTCACCTAATAAATGTCACAATATTTTCACAAAATATTTATTTTCAATTGTGGTCAGTCACAATTTCATATTTTAATATTTTATTTTGACTTATAAGAAATTGATGCCTCAATAATTGGGAAAATATTATAAAATTTATTGTGTCAGTATAATAAAAAAAAAAAAATATATATATATATATATATATATATAAAAGCAAGTGTCACAACATTTTCACAAAACATCTATTTTCAGTTTTAGTTGGTCACGGTTTCATATTTTATAATTTTATTTTGACTTATAAGAAATTGACATCTTAATAATTATAAAAATATTGTGAAATTTATTGTGTCAGTATAACAATATATATAAAAGAAAAAAAAAGTACAAACAGAAGCCTAAAAAAAAAGTAGCTACTGTTCCAAACTATTAAAAAAAAAAAAAAAAAAAAAAGGCCAAAGTGGCTCACCAAAATGGCACTGTAGATGAACAGTGAAATACGTTGAATGAATAGTATCAAACCACTGTAGCGGCATAGCCGCTTTTTATATAGGTAATAGAAAATTTTTTTTGTTAAAAGTATAGTAGGTAAAGGTAAAAATTAGCCGAAATAATATAGTAAGACCATGAATAGTACCAAAAAATACAGTAGAGCCCATAAATAGTAGCAAAAATAAGCTGATTTTTGAATTTAGAGTCAAACACACACACTTAGTATTTAGTAGTATAAAAAAATAGTTAAAATAAGAGACCATTATTTTCTAATAAAGTTTTGGCGAAAATACTACTTTGGTCCCTACATTTTGATAACAATCAATTTAGTCATTGTTATTTTCAACATACAGTCAATTTGGTCTCTACCGTTAACTTATTAACGGAAAATGACAACATGGCAAACGGTTTGTAAGTTGACATGTCTAATATTAAAAAATTAAATGAGATGATGACGTGTCTAAATTTTATTGGCCATGTCAGTGATTAGTTGGCAAAAAATGCCACGTCAGCTTTTACAAATATATTTCTTTTCTTTTCTTTTTTTCCTCTCTTTATTTTTCTTTTAACTTTCTTTAATCAAACGTAATTTTCATTTTATTTTCAATAACAATTTTCTTCATTGTTCTGGCAAACAACAATTGAACGTACATAGCTATCTCACATGGTGGAGACCATGATTTGGAAACCCCTCTCTCTCTCTCAATAATTGTGGGTTATTGTGTTGTGTTGTATTGTATACCACGTGAATGTATAGTAGCCAAGGCCACTAGAAACCCATACAGAGGAAAAACTTTCATATGCAGTTGTTAACCAAACAGAGAGGACATGGATTTGATCCGAGTTGCATGTCAAATTGGCAAACTTGAATAGAGCAATCGTTCTAGACCATTTTGAATTAGAATCGAAGGTCCCTAAGGGGTTGGATTTGGAGCAATTGGGATTTGGATTCACATGGGAGAGGAGGATGAGAAGGAGAAATCCCAAGAAGGTTAGTTTCTAAGGCATGAGATCCGGATTTGGCACAGTTGTGGTAGTTGATGATGGGATTTTTCTTTCTGATTTTGTTTTGAGTGAGTGGTTTGGAGAGAGGGAGAGAACCCAAAAAGGACTTGATTGTGCTAACTAGAGAGATAATAGTAGCGGTGAGTGCAGTTCTAGTGGTGGCGGTGAAAGAGAGGTGGCATAAGCACCAGTGGTTAAGTGAGGAGTATGTAGGAGATTGGGAGAGACGGAGGGCTGTCCTGGGTTTCGGGAAAGAACAATGAAGAAAGTTTTGGGTTTGGGAAGAAGAACAATGAAGAATGTGGGAAAATAAAATTAATTTTTAAAGAAATCGTAGAAAAATTGAAAGAAAAAAATAGCGGGAAAAAATTGGAAAAGAAAAGAAATATATTTGTGAAGGTTGATGTGGTTTTTTTTCCAACTAAGCACTAACATGGCCAATAAAATTTAGACATATCACCATCTCACTTAATTTTTTAATTTAGTCATGCCAAATGTGATATTTTCTGTTAATAAGGTAACGATAGAGACTAAATTGACTGCAAGTTGAAATAATAGAAGCTAAATTGATTACTATTAAAATGTAAGGACTAAATTAACTATGACACTAAAACATAGAGACCAAAATAATATTTTTACCTAAAATTTTCTATAAAACTACTCTATCTCACCCCAAGATAAATAAAGGAATCCAGCAATTATGGACAATGTCGATTGCCAGAACCGACTAATAGAAGGAGAAGCCAATCACAAAGAGAGATACTTTATGATACTGCCCCCACATTTATTATTACCTCTTTCTTTGTTTGGGGACCATATGTGTACTCTTTTTTCGTTTTATTGTGTATGTAGTATTTGTTGGTCTGTAACTTGACACATGTTATGTATGTATTTTATTTTATGCATTTTACTGTATTTTTTTTATTGTTAAATTTGGTCAAACTTATAAATATTTTCTTTCAATTGTAAAATTTTGTAAAATATTTTACCACAAATAATATCTTAATAATGACTCTCCTTTTATTTAATGGCTGGGTCACGTCCACATAAAAAAAAAGGAAAAAAAAAAAAGAGGAGAAATAATAATTTTATTAATTAATGTGTTGGGTGATAGGTACCCAAAAAAGAGGCATCTATATTATTGTCCTTACCTACTCCCACCCGTATCTTTCGTATCACTTAATTTTTCATCAATGAAGATGGGTTCAAGACTTCAATTTCGATAACTTCACTTTCGTTATCTTTGTTATTATTATTATTTTTTTAAAAGATCGCTCATTTCTACTACATCAAATGGTGAGCAAAAGTTTATTTATTTGTTTATTTATTTTATATATAATAATAGTGAGCAAAAGAAATTGCATTTTAATTCTCTACACTCTAATGGTGTGTTTGTTTAGAAGTGAAATGGATGAATGGAAAACTTAGAGAAAAAAAAAAAAAAAAACTTTTTAGAGTGTATTTAGTTGGGTGAAGAGGAAAGAAAATAAATCATATGGCTTAGGTGTTTTCATCCTCTGTTTGTTTTGATAAAAAAATCTATGTGAAGATAGCTTTTTGCTTTTTTTTTTTTTTTAATTTTATTTTATATTATTTGGTAGTATAAAAAACTAGTTAAGTGAAGATTATTTTGTAACTTTCTCTATTTAACTCAGCATGAGACAAAACTATTTTCTATTAAAATTTTCTAGAAAACTATTCTATTTCAAGTCCAAATTAATCTTCTGTTTCATTCTTTTTGCTCCATTCTATACCATGGGAGTCAATACCGTACTAAAGGGCATTTCTATTTAGTCAGAGAAAAAAAATATTTTAGTACTGATTAATATTGGTGTACTATTTCAGAGTTATCAATAAAATTTAGAAACCCCAAATAATATTTATATATGTACTTAATTGTTTAGTTTAAGCACAAATCAAAAAATATTGTTTTAATTTTTACCCATACAATAACCCAAGCCCAACGCATGTCTTTTCAAAGTATCCTTAATCAACACAACATTTTTTTTTTCTCTCTTTAGTTTTTTCATTCCTTCTTCTTTTTTTATTTCCTTTTTTTTTTTTTTTTAGCATTTTCCTTGAATGTTAATTTTTGGGAGGTATTTTTTTTTTTCGATAAGATTAAATTTAGTGGGCTAGTTGGTAGTTCAGCGCCCAAGAGCCCAATTCACCTTGTGCTAAGACTAATGAGCCCAAACTACCATGAAAAAAAAAAAGAATAATACCTAAACAAATTTTCAGCTGTACAGTGCTCCTTAAATTTCATCCAACCTTCCAAAAAGTGCAGACATAACATACTACTCCAAAACCCTAGCCTCCTAGTGTCACGACCCAAATCTATGGAACATGAATTTAGATACATAATTAACTTGCTAATCTTGCATGTCTCAATAAACGTAATTAATTTCAAAATTAAATAAAACTCCAAATAAAAAATGCTCTTAATAAATCTCTTATAATATCTAAAATCCATGATTTAGAAATAATCTCTAAATACTATAAAATCTTAAGCAAAATAATAAAAATAACTAAAATTCCTACAAGGCTTCAAGCTTTACTAAAGTCGCCTAAAAACTCTAACGCTCTACTCTACACCTTACGAAGTGATCCAAAGGTTTTGTTTCCTAACTAAATTTTAATCTGAAAATTATAATTAATGGGGTGAGATACACATCTAATAAGCAATTATACACAATACACAACAAAATAGATTCAAGCAAAGCATGAGTATTTTGATTTCACAAATTTACTCAATGATATTAAATATAGTTTTCCAAAACATATAATGATTTACTTAATACATATGTAATCAAATCTTAAAATCATTTGAAAGCACATATAGAATATTGATCAGAGAATAGTGTTACATATACACACATCATATATTCTCACATATAATCCTGTGAGCAAATACCAACATCTAACCTCTGTTGGTGAGAATTCAACACTTATTCTCACATACAACCCTGTGAGCGGGTTCACATATATATTTGATCAATTTTTAAAACATTTACTGAGTTACATATCACAAAAGCAAAGTCTATACAAAAGTAGAATAATTTACTTATATATAGTAACAATCATTCCAAATACAGAGGTATATTGAAGATCACAATATCGAATAAAACAAAAATGCTTGACTCTCTTAGGGAATAAATAGGAACTGAGGAGTTTATATATGTATTTTTACAATTCTTGAGTAAGTCTTAAAATTCAATTCACTAAAAACGTTTTAAATACCATTTTGGAAAATAGGAACATGATTTTGAAATCACTTGGTTTTAAACATATTAAAAGAACAAGAACCTTTTTAGAAAAATTACATTAAAACTCAATTCCTTTTTGAAAATATTTTAGTTTAGAAATCATCTTTTAAATGAGATTTAGATGTTCAAAACATTATTTAAAATTCGAAGTTTCTCTTTAAAACATTATTTAAAAGTCGAAGCTTCTCTTTCAATGGTGTAAAAATACTTTTGATAAACTTTAGAAAACGTAAGCTTAAAAACATAACTTTTGAAAACTTTTGACTTCTAAAAAGCCTATTGAACAAAACTTGTGCATATTATGCATAATTACTTACTGTATTTGAATCACTTTGAAAGTCTAGCCGAAACATCCTCCAAATAGTCTGGAAACACTCTAAAATAGGACCCATAATCAACCATAAAAATTACTTAATATCCTTCACAAAATATAAAACTTATTGAATTATACAAATTGTTTCAAGAGACTTCTACTTTGATGAACCAGATAATAACATTAATGCAAAGCATCTCTACCCAAAAAGATGTTTCCTTGAAGTTATCAAATCTCAAAGACAGTAGCTAATACTTTCTAGTCTTAGGATTTAATATACGTCCCAAACGGAAAAAAGTAAGGCCTTATACATGAATTAAGCTTTATGACCATGACTTTTGTTCTAGAAAATAAACTATAGGCAACCAACGTAATAATGTAAACAATATTCTAGGAAAATACCACTTTTAAACAATCTACACATCATGTTGTCTTTATGCGTTTATACACAAATCATTGTGATTTAAACCAGTGACGGCTCTAGGAATTTTGTTTAGAGGTCATTACAAATTTTTAATAAAAAGAGAACTTGAATATATCAAGTTATCAATAATAAAAAAATAATACGTGTTTTACAATTTTATTCTACAAGTTTTCAAATTTTGAATGTTACATGATAGTTCATTATGAATATCTTTTACCAATGTCCGTAACTATAAGCTTATGACCATTTTATTTTGTTAAGTTTGTGTAGCATTTTATCTTTATACTGTTGTTATTATCTATTTGACTTTGTTTTTATAAAAAACATTTTAGACTAAATGACTAATCGCAACTCATTGGCTTCGTATGAATTATTGGCGTACACAATTACACTTATTCATACATATAATTATACACTACGTGTCTACTTAACCAATCAAATGCTTGAATATTCACTTACTTTACTATATTTTTTTTCTTGAATTTTACTAACTTTATAACAAATAGTGATTATAATTTGATAACAATACACACACATGTAAAGAAAACCCTCTCTATTTCCTAATTATTAAATTATATAAAGTTATATTATATTTATATTGTACACGCAAACATTCATCACATCATAATATACACAAATAACATCATAACAAAAAGTAATGTATATAATCAATAGTAGACACACTCATATACATACAATATAAATTTATAAAAAAGAATTACACTTACAATGCACAATTCACAAAGACTTACTCTTTACTCTTAGAGTAAAAAATACTTGTAATTAGGGTGTGCAAGATTTAAGTCAGAGTGTGCAAAAAAATATTTTTAAAAATAAATTAAAGTATTAAACTAACAAATATATATATATATATATATATATATAACTCTTTTTTTTTTTGAAGTCAGGGGTTCATTTGAACCCTTAAATAGGTTGTAGTACCACCCCTAATTTGAACCTTGATTGATTAACTACCTGGTTAATATGTGAACCAAATGTTTAAAATAGGTAGTTAAGGCATTTAGGGATATAAACCGTAACTTTCATAGTTGTTTGCTATGTATCAGTAAAAAATTACTTGAAGAATTATTATTTTTTATATATAAAATAGATACAATTTGAATTTATAACATCTGCTTCATAATAATTGTCCTTTATCATTAAGACAAGACACTTTGACTTTGAATTTATAAAAAAATTACCCGAAGAAAGTCGACTCAACTTTTAGTATAACCTTTGCTATATAGGACTTCACTTCACCAAATGGACCATATAATGGCAAAGACATACCTAATTAACATAATATCTTCATTACTGGTTTATCGATTTTTTTTTTTTTTAAAACATTAGTGGTTGAATTTTTGAATGTCCAAATAAAATTTTAATTTTTTTTATATGCTATAGTTTTTTTTTTACAGAAATTTTGCACAATTTAAGGAACTTGATAAAAAAAATTAAAAGCCTTTTATTTTATATTATAGATCTAGCTGTAGAGAGTCCAGAGATAAAAAGCAAACCTGCCATCCAAAGTTAGAAATTTATTCTAGGGGGCCGAGTTAAATAAAAAATAATAATCTTCTCTCTCTCTCTCTCTCTCTCTCTCTCTCTCTCTCTCTCTCTCTCTCTATATATATATATATATATTTATTTATATTTATTTATAACAAAAATATTTATATCATTGGTCAAAAAAAATGTATATATTTTTTTTCATCTAGTCAATTTGTAAGTTGCAACTTGTGAACTCTCTTTTAATCATATTAATGATAACTAATTTTCTTTAAAAATTTTAGAATAAGAATTTTTTTTTTTTTTTTAAAAGAAAGTAGAGATTATACAGCTAAAGTGCACTAATAGTTTTAAAATTTACAAAACATATATAAATATTATCAACTTGAAATAATTTAAAAACAAATATCACTTTAATCTTTACCGATAATAAGATATTATATAATATATAATAAAAGTTGAGCTTAGAAGCCGTGATTATGCCAAGTCGCTTCACCAAATTGTAGAAATTGTTTTATATTTTTTTAAAAAATATATAATTTTTATGCTCTTATAGTAATTTCTAAGTTGATAAAAACCTTAATTTGATTACAATCCAAACCCTTCATCTAATCCTAAAAAAAAAAAAAAGGGCCATCTAATCCATATATTTTTTTAAAATTATATTACTACACATAAAAAAACAACAACGTATAGCTAATAAAGTTTATTTTCAAGAAAATTATCTTTAATATAATATAAGAGTGTAATTTTGAATAAATTTTCTTTCTTTTAACGTACAACTATTCTTTTTATCTTAAAAAAAAAAAAAATTGTTCTCTTGGTCTATCCAAAAAAATCTCTTAGGAAGTGAGTACAAAATACATGTCTAGATGTTCTACCATTAAAAAAGTAAAATCAATTCTAATTAAACTCTTTGTCTCAACCTCAAACTCTTAATAATTAATCTTTCCCACGTGTTACAATTATTCATAAAGTTAAGGAAAAAAACTGTTGATATAAACATTAAGCTTTTGTGTTTATCCAAAAATAAATAGAGCAACGTTGATGAGAAAAAGTAAAATTTTGTATTTATCCAAAGATTAGTAGAGAAAAAGTTGATAAGAACTGTGGGGGAGATAGGTCTAGGAGTACGTATTTATATACATATTGGGCCAGAGGCCCAATCCAAGGATGTTAAACAGTCCGACGATGGATAAATATCTTACTAAGGGTTTGTGTTGGTACATAGGGAGGTAAAGTCTAATCATGATCATTCGAGAAGGTGGTCTGAGGAGGAATACTTCCTCGGCTCAGCTAAGCGGAGGTCGAAATGGATTGTCTATCGTCTAGAGGTAACATCCCATAGGACTCTGTTGATAAAGATATGCACCATTAGAGTATAGGACAAAAGAAAATATGAAATATCTAAAGGGAAAGCTGCTACCACCGCATTAAATGCCCTACAGCTACCTCTCTGGCCGCATTAATGAAGAAGTGATGTCTGAGTAGCATGGCTCAATCTTACAGTTGTTTCCAAAGGTTTCAGGAAGAGGTTGATGGGACAAGTATCCGAATGAAAAAGCCAATCCATAAGTGGAGGTTAGAGGGAGGAGGAAGAATAATATAAAAGGCAGAGAAAACCCCCCAAGATAAGGGGATCGAAGAAAAAAAAAAGGAAACACAGTAGACTTAAAAAAGAATATCTGTAATCTGTATTGAAGAAAAGGAAACATAAGAATCAATCTCCTCAGCTTGAGTCCGAGGTCAATTTACACTATACGAACTATTCTATCCTCATCATATTGTTACCTTGGCCCACTGTTATTGTTATCTAAACTCATTAAAACCTAGATTTCTAACCCACTCTCTACAAATTCATTGTATTGGGCTTTTTGGGCCTATCCCCTTCCTATTTTAGGATTAGGTGCAAAACGTGTCCTTACAATTGGCGCCGTCTGTGGGAAATCTTGGTGTTTTATTGAGTGTAACGTCCAGTTATGGTGGATTCAGGTCCCCACCAGGCAGAGTCTTTGGGGTCCCAACATCAAGATCATCCCTTTAATCTTGAGCAAAGAGGCAATCGGGAAGGGAGTGTGCACACCACCTATACTGACACGAGTCAATCTTGAGGTGGAAGCCACGTTTCTCACGTGGATAGTGCCAAGATCATGCAACAAGAGATCAATCATTTGAAGAGGAAGTTATGTCACGAACAACGGAAGTGAACTCCTTCCATTTCTGACCCTTCTTCTGATGATGGTAGGGATAGCAGTTACAGGCCCAAATCAAGGACTCTCCTCAGTGAGTCTCTCTCATATGAAGAGGACAACCTTCATGGCCGTAAGAATAGAAATTCATCATGCAAGGGCCTGGCGAATGACACTATGAGCAGAGTGTTGAACCAGATTTCTAAATCACCCTTCATGCATAAAATTGACGTAGGGAAACTTCCTCGACGCTTCACTCAACCAACATTCACCATATACAATGGTCGAATACCCCCTGTGGAGCATGTGAGCCATTTCAATTAGAGGATGACTGTGCATTCTAAGAATGAGGCTCTGATGTGCAAAATTTTTCCCTCCAGTTTGGGACCTGTGGCGATGAGGTGGTTTGACGGCTTAGGGGCAGGTTCTATTGATTCTTTTAAGGAACTTACTTGGACGTTTGAATCTCGTTTCATTACGTGTAGTAGAGTTTCTTGGCCTTTAGATTCCCTGCTATCTATGACCATGGGAGAAGGGGAGACCTTAAAAACATACTCAAACAGGTACTGGGAGATGTTCAATGAGATTGATGGGGACTTTGATGATGTGACCATGAGAACTTTCGAGGTTGGTCTACCTGCCGAGCATGATCTAAGGAAGTCATTAACAGGGAAACCGATTAGTAATGTATGCCAGCTCATAGACCGCATTGACAAGTATAAAAGGGTTGAAGAGGACCAGCAATTAGGAAAAGGCAAAGTGAATGTGGTCTCTCAGGATAGGAGGGACTTCAAGTCAGATAAGTACAACAATAATCGTCCTCGGCGAGATTTTTCTAGGCAGTCCGGGGTTGCTGCTGTACCACTGGCGGTCAACGCGTTGCTTCGAGAGCTAGTGCATTAAATCTTAGAAAAAAATCAAGAATGAACATTTCTTTCAATGGCCTAATAAAATGGGAGGAAACCCCACAAAGCTCAACCAAAACCTTCATTGTCAATACCACTAGGAGCGAGGACATACGACCGAGGATTGTCAAGCTCTATGGAGCCATCTACAGCAGTTCGTTTGAAGTGGCAAGTTAAAGCAATTCCTGTATCACCCCAACGGGCAGGGACTCCTGGTAAGATTTGGATTTTAGAGGGATGCTTCTTTGAAATCGCCTTTAGGAACAATTAATGTTATTCTTGCTGCCCCGAGAGGAGTTGGTTCTCACTATTCCAGGGTGTTATCCATAGCCCAACCACCTGTAGGAACATCCTTCCCAGAGCCAAAAAGGAGCATGACGGGGGTCTGTCTAGCGCTAAGTTTCTCTGATGAGGATAAGACTGGTACCTTACAGCCACATGACGATGCATTGGTAGTTACTCTCAGGACAGGAGAGTATGATGTAGAGCGGGTGTTGGTTGATCAAGGTAGTAGGGTAAAGATTATGTACCTTGACCTGTGTGGCGGGTTAGGGCTGAAGTCTAGAGATTTAACCAGTTATGATTCACCCTTGGTAGGCTTTGATGGGAAGGTAGTCATGATGGTTAAATACATATTTGTATTGCATACAAAACATATTCAGCGGAAAAATTAACGGATCTACTTCATTCACAATTGTTAACATATATTATGCAAATTTCAAAATTTAAGAACAAGAGAGTGTACCTTGGTGCGATGAAATTCAAAACAAAAATCAGAAGTACTCGGGAATACTTTTAATCTTCATTCCAATTCCACTTTATGCCCAAGAAGTGTGGTCTCTCAATCAGTTTTCATAGGGAGAATAAGAGAGTGTCTCACTCTCACATACACACCATTTCACAATGATGTCTCTTTTCCCTACTAAAAATTCTGTATGTTTCTCTCTTTGTATCTAACTGATTATCTAATTGGGCCAATATTTTGGGCCTTCCAATTGGGTTTTCGCTTAGAGTGTGTCAGGCCACAAACGCGTTGACCCCTTGTGATAACTTAGATTAATTAATTAGCCCAGTTATTAATTAATCAAATTAACATGCAATATCACGTGGTAGCACAAACAAATCACCAAACTAAGTAATGCAGAGGAAATTAAATGACACGGTGATTTGTTTATGAATGGGGAAAACCTTACGGCAAAAACCCCACCGGGTGATTTAAGGTCACCACTCCTGAAACTCCACTATTATCACAACAAGCAGTTACAAGCAAGGAATCCCAAGTACCTTACCAACCTACAGTTGAACTCTTACCCCAATACCCAATTGGACTTGTTCTGTAGTGACAGTTTCTCCTTTCAATGCACGGCTCCCAAGTACGTGACTAACCAGATGCGTAGATCCCAGTACGCGACTTCAAACACCAACTAGAGAGAGAGAATTGTTGGCTGCAAAGTTCTTCAAAACATCAGAGATGAACTAGGGTACGAACTTTGTCTTTTAGATCACAAATTGCATGAACAAGAAGTTCTCAATGAATGTGCAACTTGCAACATCTTGAAGGCCCTTAAAACAATCCTTATATATGTCTAGGGTTAGGAGAAAAGAAGTCCCAAAGACACATTCACGGACTGGACTTGAAACAGAACTGAAAATCTGTTTTCTTTAATTCTCGACAGATAGAGGTGTCGAGGATCTGTCGAGAAGCTGTCGAGGCTCGGGGAAAAATAGCTTCTTAAAGCTCGATAGATGCATGTGTCGAGGTAGGTGTCGAGGTAGGTGTCGAGCTTTAGTAACTTGCACTTCCTTGCTTGTTTCTTGGACAGACTTTGATGGCTTCAACACTGAATCTTGAAACACTGTTTCTTGAGGTGTTAAACACATCCTAGATTTACCCAATTACAAGTAAAGTGCGTTTTGTCTAAGGATAAGCCAATTACATAAAATAGTGACTTATGGTAACAACCACTTGAACTACATATGTCCTAACAATCTCCCCCTTTGGCAATCCGTGACAAAACCACAACAAACAAATGAAAATATGAGAGAAGTCATAAATCACTCAACTCATACTCACTTGTTACATACAGTAAAATCTATCCTAACACAAACTCTTGAAAAACTTTGCAAGAAGAGAGTTTATGGCAAGAAGATTTGACAACCTGTATTTCTGAAACACTTATAAACAAAACACATCAAGGCATTTTTGTGTGAAACAGAAATAATAGATTGCGTATAAGTAAAGAAACATGTGTATAAAGACAGAAAAGAAACAACACATGTAAAGGTAGATGAAAGAAAACATACATCATCATATATATCAAGAAAAGAAGTACAATGTATGTCAATCCATGATCAATGTATCTCTAAAAAGATGGAAAAGAAGAAAAAAAATACATATGATCACCTGACTACATCCCTCAATCCACACTCCCCCTAACAATCAGTCCACACTCCCCCTATCAAAAATGTCCTATGCTAACACTCCCCCTAAGCATGACTACTCTCATACCAAAACTACTCCCCCTTTTTGTCACGAGTGACAAAGGGTAGAGTGTCATGTAGACATCTCAGCAGAAGAGCTCGCATCTTCATTATCATCATCCGCAGAAGCATCATCGTCATCACCATCATCATCAGCCTCAGTCTCAGTCGACACATGAGGTGGCGGAGAAGAAGCCTCTGGAGCAAAGCCGCCCATGGTCGCCTGTCGCCTGGAGATGCGACCAACACGAACGTTCACCTGATACAACTCCGTGGAGAGTGTATCGAGGCGAGCATCCATGCGCTGAAGCTGCGCCATGATTTCTCCTAACGTGACGTTGCTCGAAGAGGAAGGAGCAGACGCTCGAGCTGATCTGGAGGTGGTCGGATGGGGGGAAGGAGTGGCACCGTCGGACTGTCTCGATCTAAACTGTGCCTCGCTATGTTTTACGATAGCGGCGTCTATGGCAGACATGACATAGTAAGGATCGGACGAAGGGAATAGGACGGAAAAACGGCGAAGAATCCTCGTGATAGCGGAAGGGAAAATGAGCTTATCACGGGTGGCCGTATCTCTATAGACATCTATGATGGAAAAGATAAAGTGTGAAGGAAAGTCTATAGAGAGATCTTCTAGGAGGGACAACAAAAACCGAGCACGAGGCTCTGTGATAGAGTTGTAGTGAGAAAGTGGGTGCAACACAAAAGTCATCACCATGTTAAGGAAACGAGGACCTTTAGCAAAAGGTCGACATGGTGTGTACATATGATCTCCCCAAGAGGAAGGACGCTCACAGAACGCCGAGTTCATCTCGTCTTTGGACACAGTCCATAGACGTTCACAGCTAGGGTAATCAGGATGATCCACCCTAGGGACATAAAGCACCTCGGAGACTAACTCCGGAGTGACAGCAAAGCGCGTACCTCGAACGCTAGAGTAGAAGAGAGGTACTGAAGAATCGATCCTGTGGATGTTGGAGTAAAACTCCTGTATCAACACGAGTGGACATGTGACTGGGACGTCACACAGTGACTCCCAAGCCCGACTGTGTATGACATCGGGAAGGTCGGTGTCGGCAAAGTCTGCCAGGACAACGTGGCGTTCCGAATGAACACCTCGTTTAGAAAAGTTCTCCGAGAAGTCCTTATGGGCTTTCTCATCACGGAACCGGATAGAAAGAGGAGTAGAATCAGAGGAAGACGATCCCTTAGAACGCAAAGGGTTCTGGGATGGAATGGCCTTACGTTTAGGTGCCATAGACACTACTAACGCAAACATAGAGAGGGGGAAGAAGAAGAGACACACAGAAAAGTTCCAAACAGTTTCAATATAAGTAGAATATACTGAAAAGAAAGAACGTATGCATGGAAAATGCATGAACATGTGACATGCAACATAAAAACATCATAGGCTCAGCCCAATCCAAACCTAACAGCACACAACAGATTTGCACACATCTAAATGCATGACAATACAATGAGAATGCTAATGTGATGCAATGCATGTGGTTTTGAAGATCAAATCTCAAAAACCAACTCAACAATTTCATGAAAACCTCAAAAATTTTGAAACATCCCAAAATATTTTCAAAAACACAAAACCTAGGGTTTCAGAAAACATGAAATGCATGAAAATGAGGGATAAGACGCTTACCAAGAGATGAAGATCGAGAAGAACACTTGAGAAAGCCTTTGAAAGAGGTTTGGAGGGAAAAAGAAGTGTTTTTGAGAGAGAAAACAGTTCTGTCGAGTGAGAGAGATCGAGCGAAGTGAGAAAGAAATCGCGAAGAACCTTCTTATAGACCTTTAGTAATTCTTGACAGATGCAGGTATCGAGAGGTATCGAGCCTGCTATCGAGACAGCTATCGAGAGATTACACTTAGACAGATGCAGCTATCGAGGTCATGTGTCGAGAAGGAAGAATCAACCAAGAAGGAACCTCGATCGATCTAGAAGCTATCGAGAGGCTATTGAGCAGACAGAAAGTTTCTCGATCGATCCACCAGGTGTCGAGACATGTGTCGAGACTGCGATAAGAAAGAGTCTAAGAAGCTCGACAGACAGCTATGTGTCGAGAGGTATCGAGAAGGTGTCGAGATGCCTTTAAAAACAGTTTTTCAAAAGAAGAAAACACAGACATGAATGCAATCATGCATGCAACTCAACCAAAGATCTAAGCAACACATTAAGCTCTCAAAATCATCTCTCAACAAGAATTTTGATGCACATGTATATCAAAACACGCACACACACACTAAACACGTCTAACCAATTTTATATCTCAAAAATAAGTTAAGATAGTTTAGAGAGCATGCGTTAACGCATGTAAACTTTGTGATGGCCAAATCACATTGTACCTGCACATGTATTAAGAATAGCAAAGAATATTGCGTGTTGTGTGTGAAAACATCGCAAGATTGCTTAAGTGTCTCAATGTTATGATGATTTGAGATATGAGAAAATCACTTTAACTTACACACAATCATAACTGCTTGATGGGGACTATCACCTTTGAGGTACATCCTATAACTCCCGCATCTCCTAGAAAACACGCTTGCAACCATATTTTAAAGCATTTTTTGATCTTTTTGCTTTTTATTTCTTTGCATATTTTCTTTTATTAAGCATATCATGCATGGGCATACAAGAGAAAGAAAAGAAATACCCAATTATATTAAGCTTTTGACACTGCACTTTTGCTATGCCGAAGCATACAAGATGTCATTGACATTGCACTTTTGCTATGCCGAAGCATACAGATATCATATTATGATTGATGAGTAACAGTGGTGAGATGGTTATTTATGCCTTTCTCTTAGGATTTTCTAGTTCAACCCGTCAAAAAGAGTGATACGAGTGTTAAGAAGAAGAGATCACTTAACCTTACTCATCACAAACAAAGAGCTACAAAGCTCACTTGCTTAGTTGTGCAGAAGAATGCTCATCTAATCTACAGGTGATACAAAGTTTAGAAAACTCTGTTTCAATAGCCATTTCAAAAGTTCACATGAACTAATGCACACAACGCACACTGTTTTTGTCTTTTTCAATTTTTTATTTTTTATATTTTTATTTTGAAAATAAAAATAAAGCACAAAACTGAAAACACACAAACAAAAACAAGCTAAAGAGAGCAAAACAATGCATAAAACTAGATGCAAATGCATGAGGAAGAGGAAAGAGAGAAGGAGTTCAATCCATGGAGATGACACCAATGTTTTGACGAAGAAATTCAAAACGTTTGCTATCCAGAGGTTTGGTGAACAAATCAGCTTTTTGGTCATCAGTGTGAATAAACTCAAGGGTGAGAACACCATCTTCGACAAGCTCCCTAATGAAGTGATGTCGAATCTCTATATGTTTAGTTTGAGAATGTTGAATAGGATTCTTAGAGATATTGATGGCACTGGTATTGTCACAGTAGATAGTGAGATGTTCTTGACAGATACCATAATCATGAAGGAGTTTTTGCATCCATAGGAGTTGGGTGCAACAGTTACCAGCAGCAATGTACTCAGCTTCAGCAATGGATAATGAGATGGAGTTCTGCTTTTTGCTCATCCAAGAGACCAGATTATTGCCCACATAAAAACAACCCCCTGAAGTACTTTTTCTATCATCAGCATTCCCAGCCCAATCAGCGTAAGAGTATCCAGCTAAGACATTATTTGTGTCTTTGTTATACCACACACCAAAGTTGGCAGTAGTCTTGACATACTTGATAATTCTTTTTAAAGCAATCATATGTGACTCTTTGGGATTAGCCTGATATCTAGCACACACTCCTACACTGTAACTAATGTCAGGTCTACTAGTAGTAAGGTAAAGAAGACTGCCTATCATGCTTCTATAAAGTGAAGAGTCTACACTTTTACCTAACATGTCAACAGTGAGTTTAACATTTGGGCTCATGGGGGTTCTAACAGAACTAGCAGATTCCAATCCAAACTTTTTCACAAGATTCTTAGCATATTTAGATTGAGAGATGAATATACCTGAATCTTGTTGACGAATCTGTAGTCCAAGGAAGTGAGACAGCTCTCCAATCATGCTCATCTCGAACTCTGCTTGCATGAGTTTTGAGAAGTCTTGAGCAAGCTCATCCTTAGTTGATCCAAAGATGATATCATCAACATAGACTTGAGCAACCACCAGCTCACCATCTTTTCTTTTGATGAAGAGAGTTTGATCAGCCTTTCCTCTTGTGAACCCATGGGATATCAAGTATTGAGTCAACCGGTCATACCAAGCTCTAGGTGCCTGCTTTAATCCATAGAGGGCCTTTTTGAGGTACAACACATGATCCGGAAAGTGTGGATCAATGAATCCTTTAGGTTGAGCCACATAAACATCCTCTTTAAGCAATCCATTCAAGAAGGCGGTATTCACATCCATCTGATATAGCTTGAACCTCAAGTGACATGCTAAGGCGAGAAGGATTCTAATGGACTCCATGCGAGCAACTGGGGCAAATGTTTCATCATAGTCTATTCCCTCCATCTGAGTGTATCCTTGAGCTACAAGTCGAGCCTTGTTGCGGATTACATTGCCCTCCTCATTAGTCTTATTTCGGAATATCCACTTGGTGCCGATGACATGCTCTCCCTCCGGTCTAGGGACTAAAGTCCACACATCATTCCTCTGAAACTGAAGCAGTTCATCATGCATTGCTTCTACCCAACTTTCATCCTGAAGAGCTTCCTCAACTTTAGTGGGTTCAACCTGTGACAAATAACAAAAGTATGACACAAAGTTAGCAACACACTTATCAACTGTGCGTTTCCGCAATGTGAGTTCATTCATGTTTCCCACAATAGTTTCTGGAGGATGATTTAATTTGATTTTGGAGGAGGGTCATTTGTCTTCATGACACTCAGAATCTAGTGATGTAGACATATCTGCTGGCTCTTCTGCAACACTTGGTGTACTAGGAGTACTTGGAGATGTAGGCTCTTGTTCCATGAGTTCCGGAGCTCTCCTAGGTTCAGGAGGAAGGATTTCTTTAGAGAGTTCCTCATCGATTTTCTCAGAATTGACATCTGAAGACTCATCAATAACCACATTCACTGTTTCCATGACCTTCATGGTTCTTTTGTTATATACCCGATAAACCTTACTTGTAGCAGAGTATCCCAGAAATATCCCTTCATCACTTCTGAAATCAAACTTCTCCACATTCTCTCTATCCTTTAGGATGAAGCAAGTACTTCCAAAAATTCTGAAGTACTTCACATTCGGCTTTCTTCCTTTCCACAACTCATATGGAGTCTTTTTGGTGCCGGGTCTGAAGTACACTCTGTTCACCTTGTGACATGCAGTGTTGACCGCTTCTCCCCACAAATTTCTAGCCACATCCTTGCTGTGCAGCATGGCTCTAGCCATCTCCTGGATAACCTTGTTCTTTCTTTCTACTACACCATTCTGCTGAGGAGTAATAGGAGTAGAGAATTCTTGAGATATACCTGATCTTGTGCAGAATGACTCCATGTATGAGTTCTCGAATTCTTTACCATGATCACTTCGAATTCGGTCAATTTTCAGGTTCTTCTCATTTTGCAGTCTTGTACACAATGCTTCAATGTGCTCAGGAGCATCCGACTTGGATCGTAGAAGAATAACCCACGTGTACCTCGTGAAGTCATCTACTACAACCATGATGTATCTCTTACCTCCAAGAGATTCGGTTCTCGTAGGACCCATAAGATCTAAATGCAATAGCTCCAAAGGTCTAGATGTAGCTGATGTCTGAGTGCTTGGATGCTTAGCTTTCGTTTGTTTCCCAAGTTGACATGGTCCACACACAACATTGTTTAGTCTACATAGCTTTGGCATCCCTAGAACAGATTCATGCTTAGATACAATAGAAAGATGTTTGTAACTAGCATGTCCCATCCGTTGGTGCCACAAGTCTTCATTTGGCAACCGAATACTATTGCATATAATATCAGCATCAGGTACCAATCCATAACAGTTGTCTAGAGTACGAACACCACTTATGAGTTTCTTTCCAGATTCATCCATAACAAGACATTTTCCTTTGGAGAATAACACCATGAAGTCTTGATCACATATCTGACTTATACTCAACAGGTTCACTCTTAGGCCATCTACATAGAGAACATTTGCAATGTCTGGTAGTCCAGGTAGAGAGGTAATTCCTTTTCCTTTTATCTGTGATTTGCTCCCATCACCAAAGGTGACATTTCCACCTTTCTTAGACTCGAAGACTTTGAAGAGGGATCGGTCTCCAGTCATGTGTCTTGAGCAACCACTATCAAGGTACCACAAGCACGTGTCTATCACTTTAAAGGCGGACTTCATCATGAAACACACTTCGTGCTTAGGTAACAAGTTGGTAGGAATGGTATCTTCTCTCATTTGCCTTTTTCGAGCTAGTCCTTTGACTTTAACTCTGTTCAGAAAAACTCCTTTGCACATTTTGATTTTGAGACAGTCTAGTTTTTGCTTGTAAAAACTGAGATCCGTTTCAATAGTCATCACGGAAGAAATCAAATAACTTTTAGACTTGTAGTTTCTAAGACACTCAAGGAAAAGAGATTAGAAAAACAAGATGTATTTGATATCACAGATCTCTTCAAATAAGAGACTGTCCTTTATCCATGACAATAGGGGTCAAATGGATCACACATAATAGATTAAACCCTAATCAGAGTGTGCAAGCTCTGATACCACTTGTCAGGCCACAAACGCGTTGACCCTTTGTGATAACTTAGATTAATTAATTAGCCCAGTTATTAATTAATCAAATTAACATGCAATATCATGTGGTAGCACAAACAAATCACCAAACTAAGTAATGCAGCGGAAATTAAATGACACGGTGATTTGTTTACGAATGGGGAAAACCTTACGGCAAAAACCCCACCGGGTGATTTAAGGTCACCACTCCTGAAACTCCACTATTATCACAACAAGTAGTTACAAGCAAGGAATCCCAAGTACTTTACCAACCTACAGTTGAACTCTTACCCCAATACCCAATTGGACTTGTTCTGTAGTGACAGTTTCTCCTTTCAATGCATGGCTCCCAAGTACGTGACTAACCAGATGCGCGGATCCCAGTACGTGACTTCAAACACCAACTAGAGAGAGAGAATTGTTGGCTGCAAATTTCTTCAAAATATCAAAGATGAACTAGGGCACGAACTTTGTCTTTTAGATCACAAATTGCATAAACAAGAAGTTCTCAATGAATGTGCAACTTGCATCATCTTGACGGCCCTTAAAACAATCCTTATATATGTCTAGGGTTAAGAGAAAAGAAGTCCCAAAGACACATTCACGGACTGGACTTGAAACAGAACTGAAAATCTGTTTTCTTTAATTCTCGACAGATAGAGGTGTCGAGGATCTGTCGAGAAGCTGTCGAGGCTCGGGGCAAAACAGCTTCTTAAAGCTCGATAGATGCATGTGTCGAGGTAGGTGTTGAGCTTTAGTAACTTGCACTTCCTTGCTTGTTTCTTGGACAGACTTTGATGGCTTCAACACTGAATCTTGAAACACTATTTCTTGAGGTGTTAAACACATCCTAGATCTACCCAATTACAAGTAAAGTGCGTTTTGTCTAAGGATAAGCCAATTACATAAAATAGCGACATATGATAACAACCACTTGAACTACATATGTCCTAACAGAGTGGGACTAAAAGGGACCAATAAGACACTAGCTCCAATGGGCCTTGGACTTTTTTGTTAACTCTTGACAAGTCCAAAGTTACCATTAAATATATTTAATAGCACTATATAAATATAGTTGCACTCTAGATCTTATTTATAAATTATATCTCAAGACTTTATTATACATGCAACCCCTTCATAAAATATTCATAGTAATATAAAGTCATGAATGTAGACTGCTACTTTGTAAATTACTACATCTTAGTCCTTGAATACCTGGTTTAAACCTTTAAGTTATTCATCATATATTTATGAAATTCAATTTCATAAATATATACTTTAGTAACTCTTTATTAAAGTGGTTAAGCCTAACACTCTGAATAACCAAACCCATTAAACTTATTTCAGGGGAATATTTTGTATCTTCGTTAAGAGACTATGAATTCCATCTTGAGGATATATGTTCCATCAACATTGAATGTGACTGTCCAACATACTGAGGTTTTGACCGTTACTTTAGATCTCACTCCTGATATATCAAAGTAACCTACACTTCATGATCAGGTTCATTATCCTCTCAAGATTAAAAGTTCATATAAATAGAAGTCATAAGATTTATTATTCATTTGATAGTCGTTAGAAGAATAATAATAAATCTTACAGCAGTCCAGTTCAATATGTTTTAACTCTTAAAATATATCAACACATCAACTTGAAATCTCCACTTCCATGATCAAGACAAATCATCTTAGTTGATATGTTATAGTCTTCGCAGATGAAATACCTAATTTCATCACCGACTACGAACTAAATTTTGAGTTTACAAAGAATTTGTGATTTATATCTTCTAGACTTTTCACATAAATTACATATTATGCATCTCATAGACTATATGATAATGTACAATATTCATGTTACCATTATTTTAGATCATAATAAAACAACTTTATCAATCACAATATTAAGTCATATATCATGTCATACATAATATCATTCATATCATCATACAATAGGATTTAAGGACACTAATTCTAATAAGTCATACCAATGGGGTAGATCAAATTGCCAGTGCAAGCTGGGTCAGAGGTGGTAGAGGTGAATTTCATCATGGTAGATGCGTTTTTTCCTTACATAGCCATCCTGGCAAGACCCTGGCTTCATGCCTTGGGGGCTGTCTCTTCTACCTTACATTTGAAGGTGAAATATCCATTTGGTGACCAGGTTAAGGAGGAGATAGGAAGTCAGTCTATGGCTAGACAATGTTTGGTGGTTGCGATTAGACATTAAGCTAAAGGAGAGTCCTCGACATCAAGCTAAAGGAGAGTCTTCGACATCAAATGAGCAAAGTTTGTAGCAATCAAAGGAGCTGGTGTTATCTGGGAATCCAATGGAGATGGTAGAGTGTGAAGGGTTAGAAAAGGTTATTATAAGTAACAATAAGGAGAAGTACTTTCAAGTCAAAGCTCAATTGCCTCCTCAGGAGAAGGACGAGTTGATAATGTCTAACATTGATGTATTTGCTTGGAGTGCTTACGAGGCCTTGGGGGTAGATCTGAGCTTCATTCGTCATCATTTGAACGTTAACCCAACTATCATACCAAGGAAGCAACCTCCTCGATAATCATCAAAAGAGCATTACGAGACTATCAAGGAGGAGGTAATCAAACTCAAACAAGTATGGGCCATCAAGGAGGTATTTTATCCTAAATAGTTGGCTAATATAGTGGTAGTGAAAAAGAAGAATAGGAAATGGCAAGTATGTGTAGACTTCACAAATTTGAACAAAGCTTGCCACAAGGACCCCTTTCCAATGCCTCATATAGATCAATTAGTGGATACCACTATTGGGCATCTTCAGATGAGTTTTCTAGACGCCTTTCAAGGATATCATCAGATACCTTTGGCTTTAGATGATCAAGAGAAAACAACCTTCATCACTCCTACAGGAAATTACCATTACAAAGTGATGCCTTTTGGTTTGAAAAATGCAGGGGTTACCTATCAGAGGATGATGGGCAGAATGTTTGAGCCACAGCTAGGAAAGAACATTGAGGTTTATATAGATGATATGGTCGTCAAGAGTAAGATAGAGTTAGAGCTTATTGGTGATCTCAGGAATATCTTTGGGATATTGAGGAAGCACAATCTTCGCCTTAATGCTTTTAAGTGTTCTTTTGGTGTTGGTTCAAGAAATTTCTTAGGATACATGGTTACTTATCAAGGAATTGAAGTCAATCCTGACCAAATTAAAGCAATCAACAACTTACAGCCACCTCAAAATTCTAGAGAGGTCTAGAAGTTGACGGGGATGACTGCTGCCTTAAACCGATTCATTTCTCGGTCAGTAAACAGATGCATACCTTTCTTCCAATTGTTGAACAAATGGAAGGGATTTGAGTGGACCGAGGAGTGCGTTTTGGCCTTGTAGCAACTAAAAGAATACCTTTCTCGGCCATCTATTATGTCCAGACTCGAGGTAGATGAAGTTTTGTTTGCATACATTGTTGTTGCTTCTCATGCTGTGAGCTCGGTGCTAGTACGAGTTGATAATGGTGTGTAGAGGCCAGTCTATTATGTGAGCAAATCATTACATAAGGCCGAGGTTCATTACTTACCACTGGAAAAAGCCATTTTGGAAGTCATGCACGCTACACATAAACTCCCCCACTACTTCCAATCTCATATAGTTATTGTCCTAACTCAATTTCCACTTAAATTGTTACTTCGGAGTGCTAATTATACTAGAAGGATTATTAAATGGGGTATGATCTTAGGGGCTTTTGATATTAAGTACATGCCTCGTACCTCCGTTAAGGGTCAAGTTCTTGCAGACCTAATAGCTGAGTTTGCTGAGCCTTCTGTAGAAGAAAAAGAAGACAAGCAAAACATGGATGGAAAATCATTTGGCATGGTCGCCCTCCAAGAGTCTTCGTCCTGGAAGGTGTATGTTGATGGTGTGGCAAATCAAAGAGGATCAGGAGTGGGTTTAGTTATAACTTCTCTTGAGATGATCATTATTGAAAAATCCTTAAAGTTAAGTTTCTCGACCACAAATAATGAAGCTGAGTATGAGGCTCTATTGGCTGGGATGACCATAGTCCAGAAGTTGGGAGGAAAGGCAGTAGAGATGTTCTCTAACTTAAGATTGGTCGTTGGCCAAGTAAAAGGGAAATTGGAGGCCAGAGATCCAAAAATGCAAGAATATTTGAATCTGGTAAGACATTTGTAGTCAAAGTTTGAATCTTTCACTTTATTGCAAGTCCTCAGAAGCAAGAATACCCACGTTGATTCCCTGGCCAACCTTGCAACATCCTCGGTTTAGAGCTTACCTTGGGTTATCCTCGTTGAAGACTTGTACAAGCTTATTGAGACTAAAGGTGATATGACCCGAATTCATCAGATCAAGGCGGGACCTGGTTGGATGGATCC
Source organism: Castanopsis chinensis (assembly GCA_032878915.1). Taxonomy (NCBI): domain Eukaryota; kingdom Viridiplantae; phylum Streptophyta; class Magnoliopsida; order Fagales; family Fagaceae; genus Castanopsis; species Castanopsis chinensis. Next base: position 26,484 of record JAVQMG010000021.1, read on the forward strand.
TATAGTGCTATTCCTTAAGGAAGATATCTTGCCTGAAGAGAAGTCCAAGACGGATAAAGTACATAGAAAGACACCTCGATTTTGGCTATCTAAGGACCAAAAGTTGTACAAACGCTCTTTTTCTAGACCATACCTACTGTGTATACACCCTGTAGTAATAGAGCTACTTTTGGAAGAATTACATGAAGGAATTTGTGGAAGTCACACAGGAGGTAGATCTTTATCTCATAAGGGTCTTACCCAAGGGTACTGGTGACTAAATATGCAGAGGGAAGCACAAGAGTATACGAAGAAGTGTAACCAGTGTCAGAGGTTTACTCCCAACATTCATCAACCAGGGGGCGTCCTCAATCCTCTATCCAACCTTTGGCCTTTTGCTCAATGGGGCTTGGATGTTGTAGGATTCTTCCTAAAGGTAGTAGGGAATGGGAGATAGTTGCTCGCTGGCATAGATTATTTCACTAAATGGGTTGAAATTGAGCAACTGTGAAATATCAGGGATTTGGATGCAAAAAGATTTGTTTGGAAAAATATTTTCACCAGGTTTGGAATTGCTCATACCCTTATCTCAGATAACGGCCTTCAGTTTGATAGCAAGGCCTTCAGAAGATATTGGTGTGATCTGGGCATTACGAATAGATATTCCACCCCAGCTTATCCATAGGGAAATGGACAGGCTAAAGCTGTCAATAAAGTAATAGTGAATGGGCTCAAGAAGAGGTTGGAGGATGCTAAGGGAAAATGTGTGGAAGAACTGCCACACGTTCTTTGGACCTATCAGATTACACCTCGCAGGTTCACAAGGAAGACTCCCTTTTTAATGACTTATAGGGCCGAGGTTGTAATTCCTCTTGAAACTGGTTTCCCAACGCTGAGGACGAGCTCTTTTACTCCGAGCAACAATAATGGGTTGTTAGAAATGAGCTTAGATTTGATTGAAGAACGAAGAGAAAATGTCATGGTTTAGTTGGCGTACTATCAGCATAAGCTCAAACAAGGCTACGACTCGAACGTAAAATCAAGGCCACTGGCGCCAAGGGATTTGGTATTAAGAAAAGTTTTAGGTATTGCAAAGAACCCAGCCTGGGGCAAGTTAGGGCCTAACTGGGAAGGGCCATATCGTATTACCTCCGTAGTTGGGATAGGGACTTATTCTCTAGAAGGTCTAGATGAAAATGCTGTACCACATCCCTAGAATGTAAATAACTTGCGAATGTATTATTATTAATGAAGGTATTTTCTGTTATATATCGCTTATTACTTTATGCGTTACATTTCTCATTATAGTTAAGTATCAAACAGAACCTTGGCTATGCTTGGCTCCTCAGACCACATACCTTGGGTAAATTGATATTTTTCAATATTATTCTAAGTGTTAAACAGAACCTTAGTTATATCTAGTTCCTTGGACCATCTATTTTGGGTAAATTAACACTCCAAGTTATTTTCCTAAGTATCAAACAGAACCTTGGCTATGCTTGGCTCCTCGGACCTCATACCTTGGGTAAATTAATATTTTTCAATATTATTCTAAGTGTTAAACAGAACCTTAGTTATGTCTGGTTCCTCGGACCATCTACTTTGGGTAAATTGACACTCCAAGTTATTTTTCTAAGTGTTAAACAGAACTTTAGTTGTGTCTAGTTCCTCGGACCATCTACTCAAAGTTATTTTTCTAAGTGTTAAACAGAACCTTAATTATGTCTGGTTCTTCGGATCATCTATTTTGGGTAAATTAACACTCCAAGTTATTTTTTCTAAGTGTCAAATAGAACCTTAGTTATGTTTGGTTCCTTGGACCATCTACTTTGGGTAAATTAATGCTTCAGGTTACTTTTCTAAGTGTTAAATAGGATCTTGTTTATGTTCGACTCCTTGGATCATACACCTTGGAGATTCCCACAACAATGACTTAAACAAATAGAAGTTCAAGAGTATCACTTAAAGCATTTGCAAGTATATCAGACATATCTGTTATCTGATCAATATCTGATTATTTCCTCAAGGTCAATAAACCTATTGGGAATAATGTGGATAAACGTTCTGTTGTGATGTATGAATTTTGAAGTTAAAGGTATGCTTCACTAATATTGTTGACTTAGTAATTTTTGATTCTGTTGATTAATTAGAAAAGTATTATCACTTATGCCGACAACAAACTGGGGTATGTCTCATTGTACTGCCAATTAAGTACTAAGGAAAATAGAAACTATACAAGGAAAAGATACAAACATCATAATCATGAAAGAAAGACTTGTGACTTTCATTGATTTATGCCTCAGGAAGAGGCAACTTGCTTACAAAAGGTCAAATTACATTACAGTTCAAAAAATAAAAAACTACTAAGTCTAAGAGAGAGAATAAATATGGACAAATCAAGGCTTCATCTTTATCACAAGTTTGTCCTTGGAAGTCTTTGAAGGCTGGTTGGGAGCTGTATTGGTAGAAGCAGGCCCCTTACCTTTAGAGTCGTCCTTGGTGGTGATAGGAAGGGTCGCCAGGACAATCCTCATGGTCTTGGTAGCTTTCCTCCCCTCGGTATGCTCTTTAGGGGCAATGAGGGGCAAGGCAGCATCATAAGCCACCTTCTTGGTTGTTTCAAGTGGTTTTCAGTAGCCTCAGACTACTTAGCTTCCTTGGATGGATGGCTAGAGGAAGGAAAGGTTTTGACTAGGCTGTCCTTTCCAGCATCTACTCCTTGGGAGGTAGCATCAGCCTTAGGGACAGATGGGTTAGGCGCTCGGATGGCTGGAGGATAGTAAACACTTTCTGCCTTCTAGAGGGCAGAAGAGGTATCAACCCTAGCCTGGGTGACTGCCTCATTCCACACTTAGAGGCAGTAGTGTCTACATACCTTCGAGACCTCCAACTTAAGGTTTTCCTCAGTCTCAGCCACCCCAGCATTGTATCCATTCTGCTCGGCCTGGTCCCTTGCCTTCTCGGCTTCCTTCTTAGCTTTTTTCAGCTTCTTTTCTGGCTTTGTCAGCTTCCTCTTTAGCCTTCTTAGACTCCCTCAGACTTTTGTTGAGGGCCTCTATTTGTTTCTTTGCTGCTGCTACGTAGTCCTTGTCGACCTGGCGAAGCTACAGACGTTGGGTCTTAGCCTGCCTCTTAGCCAACTTTAGAGCTACCTCGGCCCTCTTTTTATCACTTTTTGCCAAGTTTAGCTTGGAAGTGACCTCGTGCAACTTTTTCTCTACCACCTTAAAGGTCTTCTGTGTAGCAACGTGCCTGGCCTCCTCGTCCTTCATTGTTCTATGCGTGCTGATGATTATTTCCTCAGCCCTATGAGCAGCTTGGATGGCCATTTCCCAGAAATATAAAGGAACAAAGAAACATGCTCAGGTCAGAAATGTTAAGTGTAAAAATAAAATGAATGAATGAAAAGTGAAGAAGAGTTAAATAGTAGTCTTACCAGAGTGAGTTCCTTCTTCAGTGTGAGGAAGACCTCATGCTTCCTTATTTGCCTTAAGCTTATTCATATCCTCGGGCAGTAAAAGAGCTTGCTCTAATGCGTCAGCCACACAAGCAGCTATTCTCGGATTAGAACTTCTAATAGAGGCATCAGTAGTTACAACAACTTCATCCAGGATCATGGCCGGGGCCTAAGAAGGAGCAGATGCTGGGGCCTGAATCTCAGCCCTTTTCTCTAAGGCCGTCTGGGATGTCCGAGCTTGCTTAGCTCCCTTTTGGGGCTCAACGTCCTTGGGAGGATTGCTCTTTCCCCCCTTCACCATCTCCTTGCCCTTAGGCTAATCCATTTTTCTTTTGTGATCAACCTGTTCAGTACATTGTGGTTGGCTAGGTAGAAGGGAGGGAAGTTAGGGCTGGGTGAACTTCCCTAGCTCCTAACCCTTAGGGGAGGGAACCTTGGTGTGGGTAGTCTTCTCTGGCTCTTAACCTCCACTTAGGACTCCATCAAGTCCCTAAGGCTTTGCCTGGTTCTGTGTTGGATCGGCATTGTGTCTAAGTTGGTGGTTTCTTCTTGTGGGTGGCTTGTTTCTTTTGGAGATGTAATGCCGAGGTCACTGGCTGGACTACCCGGGGAAGAAGGTAGGTCGAAGACATCAAATTCCTCCTCGGAGTCTAAGACGTCAAATATTTCCTCCTTTTCCTTGATGATGGGTGGGAGGATGTAGCTTCATCGGTTGTATGTTGGGGTGGAAAGGCTACAGTAGGAATACCTTCTAGGATGGGGTGTGTCGTGAAGGTGCCTTTTGGGATGGGGATGCCGTCGAGAAGGAGGAAACTGGGAACAACGATGCTTATCTAGTGCAGGCAGGGTCGTTGGCCATTATGACGCGTGTTAGGGCATATGTAGTTCAAGTCTGTGAACATATGTCGCTATTTTATGTAATTGGCTTATCCTTAGACAAAACGCACTTTACTTGTAATTGGGTAGATTTAGGATGGGTTTAACACTTCAAAAAACAGTATTTCAAGATCCAGTGTTGAAGTCATCAAAGTCTGTTCAAGACACAAGCAAGGAAGTGCCAGTTTTTAAATCTCGACATCTACCTCAACACATGCATCTATTGAGATTTAAAGAAGCTATTTTTCCCGAGCCTCGACAACTTCTCGACACCTCTTGACACCTCTATCTGTCGAGAATTAAAGAAAACAGATTTCCAGTTCTGTTTCAAGTACAATCCGTGAGTATGTCTTTGGGACTTTTTTTCTCCTAACCCTAGACATATAAAAGGATTATTTTAAGGGCCGTCAATAAGGATGCAAGTTGCACATTCATTCAGAACTTCTTGTTCATGCAATTTGTGATCTGAAAGACAAAGTTCGTGCCCTAGTTCATCTCTGATGATTTGAAGAACTTTGCAGCCAACAACTCTCTCTCTAGTTGGTATTTGAAGTTGCGTACTGGGATCCGCGCATCTGGTTAGTCACATATTTGGAGTCGTGCATTGAAAGGAGAAACTGTCACCACAGAACAAGTCCAATTGGGTATTGGGGTAAGAGTTCAACTGTAGGTTGGTAAGGTACTGGGATTCCTTGCTTATAACTACTTGTTGTGATAATAGTGGAGTTTCGGGAGTGGTGACCTTAAATCACCCGGTGGGGTTTTTGCCGTAAGGTTTTCCCCATTCGTAAACAAATCACTGTGTCATTTAATTTCCGCTGCATTACTTAGTTTGGTGATTTGTTTGTGCTACCACGTGATATTGCATGTTAATCTGATTAATTAATAACTGGGCTAAGTTAATTAATCGAAGTTATCACAAGGGGTCAACGCCTTTGTGGCCTGGCAAGTGGTATCAGAGCAAGCACACTCTGATTAGGGTTTAATCCATTATGTGTGATCCATTTGACCCCTGCTGTCATGGATAGAGGGCAATCTCTTATTATACCTCCTTTATTTGATGGCACTAACTATGCATACTGGAAGGTATGCATGAGAGCTTTCTTGCAGTCTTTAGATGAGAAGGTGTGGCAAGCTGTGGAGATAGGCTGGACCAAGCCTACAGAAGCGCCGGCTGACTGGGATGATGCTAAGATCAAGGCGGCAAACTTCAACAGCAGAGCATTGAATGCCCTATTCAGTGCAGTCACCAATGAGGAGTTCAAGAAAATTTCTTCAACCGAAACTACTAAGGAAGCATGGACCATCCTCCAGACAACCTATGAGGGCACCAAGGCTATCAAAGATTCATAGCTACAGAGGTTCACCACACGCTTTGAAGAAATTAAGATGGAAGAGGATGAGTCGTTTGATGAGTTCTATGCCAAGCTCAAGGACATAGTAAACTCAACCTTTAATCTTGGGGAAACCATCCCTGAACCCAAGATAGTAAGGAAGGTGCTCAGATCGCTGCCTGAGAGATTCCATGCTAAGATCACGGCGATTGAAGAGTCAAAGGATATTGACAGAATTCCTCTGACTGAGCTGGTTGGAAACTTGCAAACCTATGAGTTAGGGCTGACTAGGTTAGGCAAGTCAAGTAAGGGCAAGAATTTGGCACTTAAGGCCAAGAGCAGTGATACGGATGATTCTTCAGATGATGAAGCCTCCAAGATGAAGTCCTATATTACAAGGCAATTCAAGAAGTTTATGAAAAATGCAAATGGAAAGGGCTTCAACAAAGACCGTAGACAATCCAGTTCTTCACAATTCAAGAATTCAGATAAAGCGAAGAAGGATGTCAAGGATGGCGGTCAGTACACTGTTCCCACTGGACCAAAATGCTTTGGGTGTCAAGGCTTTGGACACATGAAACAAGAGTGTCCCACGTACCTCAAGAACATAGGGAAGAGCAAGGCACTTGCTGTTACCTTAAGCGACACAGAGCCCGAGGACGATTCTGAAGATGAAGACGACGGAATCTTGAATGCCTTCACTGCCACGATTAATCCTACTGATGGGATTACTAAAGAAGTGGATGAAGAAAAGGAATTGGTGGATTCCAAGTGTGAAATTATGGATGATCAAGATGATATCCATACCGCCTATGAGAAGCTATACAAGCTTTCTAAGAAGCATGAGAAACTCTATGGGCTGGCCACCAAGAAGCTCAGTGAAGTGGAACTCAACCGTAAGGAGCTGTCCACAAAGGTTGATGAAGCGAATCAAAACATTGGAGCACTGAGGTTCGAAAACAATTTCTTGGTTGAAAGGACCAAGAAGCTTGAAGCGGAGCTGTTTCAAGTCAGAGCACAACTGGAGAGGACGTCAAGTGCAAAACTGGACGAGATGCTGAGTGCTCAGAGATATTCTTCAGATCGTACTGGATTGGGGTATGAATTCTCTCTCTCTAATACTCCTACTTCTAGTACTAATGTGTTTGTTCCACCTGCTAATAACATTGAAAATGAAGAAAAGAATGTTAAAACTGAATTAGCTAGTGAGAACGTAGACAAGGGCAAGTCCATCCTAGGAGCACCCCCTAAAATTGAGAAAAGGGAATCTAGAAACCCTAAGAATAAGAAGGCTAACTCTCAAAAGGCCAAACAGAAGAAGCCGCATCTCTGTTATCATTGTAGTGTTGCCGGTCACACTCGACCAAATTGCTATAAGTGGCGTGCCACTCAACAGAGCAATGACGCAATAGCATCTGGGAGCCAGAATCAGCTTCAGTCTTCTCTCGCTCCTCTTGGAGACATTCTTAAAGCCCTCATGTTCCTTTCGAACTTGAACGGTTTAAACTCTTCTCCCTCATCACCGGTTCAAGAGTCGACCAAAAGGAAAGGTTCCTCTAAGGTGTGGAAGGCAAAGGGATCTAAGTGATTTCAGTCACTTCTTCTTCTCTCTCCTGTTTTTTTGTGTTGCATTACTTGTGTGTTTCTTTACTATTTTGAGTCAGTCTAGTTTTATGCATTGTTTTGCTTTACATATTTTTGTTTGTGTGTTTTCAGTTTTTGTGTTTTATTTCTGCTTTTCTGAAAAAAATAAAAAAATTGAAAAATTGAAAAATACAAAAAGAAGAAAATTCGACAGAAATAAGTGAACAAAATATTATAGAAATAATAAATTTAAAAGAATTCCCTAAACCCATAACTAGCCCTCCTTCATTAGAAAAAGATATTTCAGTAATTGGTATTTCAAGCAGTAGACAGAATTTCTTGAGCTTAATTGATAGAGTAATATTTCAAAAATGGTACACAGAAATCACTTTAGTAATTAATAAAGAATTCTCCTTGACAGAAATTGCTTTAATAGATTCAGGTGCTGATATGGACTGTATACAAGAAGGACTTGTACCTTTAAAGTATTATGAAAAATCTTCTGAAAAATTATCTCAGGCTAATGGAGAAAAGCTCGTAATTAATTATAAAATACCTAATGTTCACATATGCAATGATGGAGTATGTTTTGAAACTGTTTTTGTTTTAATTAAAGACCTCTCTTCTAAAATTATTCTAGGCAATTCGTTTATGGCCTTACTTTATCCCTTTTTAACAACAGAAGAAGGAATTAGAACTAATGTGCTAGGAAAAGACATACTTTTTAAGTTCATTCTACCACCTATCCCGAAAGAAGTTTACTTACTTGATAATATCTCTATAATAAAGGAAATTGACAAGGAAAGGATTTATAGAAAAGACAGACACTTGTCATCTTTAAAGACAGAAATAATATATGAAAGAATTGCTGAACAACTAACAGACCCCGTATTAAAACATAAGGTACAATTATTTAGACAACAGATAGAGACAGAAATTTGTTCTACTCTTCCTACTGCTTTTTGGCATAGAGACAGACATATAGTTCAATTATCTTATGAAAAAGACTTTAATGAAAGACAGATACCTACTAAAGCTAGACCGATACAAATGAATAATGACTTATTAGAACATTGTAAAAAAGAAATAGAAGATCTTTTAAATAAAGGATTAATTAGAAAAAGCAAGTCTCCTTGGAGCTGTGCTGCTTTTTATGTTAATAAACAGGCAGAATTGGAGCGAGGAGGTCCAAGACTGGTTATAAATTATAAACCTTTAAATAAAGCATTACAATGGATAAGATATCCTATTCCTAATAAAAAAGATTTGCTTGACAGACTTCATGAAGCAACTATATTTTCTAAGTTTGATATGAAAAGTGGATTTTGGCAGATACAGATAGATGAGAAAGACAGATATAAAACTGCTTTTACAGTACCTTTCGGTCATTATGAATGGAATGTTATGCCTTTTGCTTTAAAGAATGCACCTAGTGAATTTCAAAATATAATGAATGATATATTTACACCCTTTACAGAATTCTCAATCGTCTATATAGATGATGTTTTAATATTTTCTAAATCAATTGATGACCATTGGAAGCATTTAGATATATTTGTTAAAATAATTAAGCACAATGGATTAGTTGTTTTAGCCACTAAGATAAGTTTGTTTCAAGACAAAATCCGATTTCTAAGACATAATATTTATAAAGGAACCCTAAGTCCTATTGACAGAGCCATCCAATTTGCAGATAAATTTTCAGATGAAATAAAAGACAAAATCCAGTTACAGAGATTTCTTGGCAGCCTAAATTATGTTTCAGATTATTTTCAAGGATTAAGAAAGATATGCAGACCCTTATATAAAAGGCTTGAAAAGAATCCTCCAGCATGGACAGAAAACCATACTATGATAGTTCCACAGACTAAAAAATATGTTAAATAGCTCCCCTGCATTGTTATTCCTTCACCTCATGCTTTCAAAATAGTCGAAACAGATGCTTCTGAGACAGGCTATGGCGGAATTCTAAAACAGACTATAAATACTGATAAAGAATAGATTGTGAGATTCCATTCTGGCTCTTGGTCAGCTACCTAGCAGAATTATAGTACTATTAAAATGGAAATTTTATCTATTAACCTATGTGTTTCAAAATTCCAAAATGATCTTTTTAATCAGAGTTGATTGTAAAAGTGCTAAAGAAGTTCTACAGAAAGACGTTTGAAACCTTGTTTCTAAACAAAGTTTTGCAAGATGGCAGGCTATTTTAAGTGTTTTTGATTTTGACATTGAATATATTAAAGGAGAATCTAATTCCATTCCTGATTTTTTAACCCGTGAATTCTTACAGGGAAGATGAGTTCCCCTTCAGAAAAAAGCAACTCCCCAAAACCCAGAACTAGACAGTCTTATGCTGCTCCTCCTATTCCTCCTAGCAGATTTCTTCCTACCCCTTCCTTTGCCTCACCCACTACTTCTTCAACCAGACCTCAGGTGTTATCCAGCCCAAACCGTTTTAGCCCACTTTCCTCAACTCCTAACCCAACACGTAAACAGTCATATGCCATGCCCTCATCCTCAACCTTAACCCCTCTCTTAAAAACACCATTTAATTTAGCAACAGCCTCTTTTCCCCCTTTGGCCTCTCCCTCCAATCAACCAAAATATAAATCCTCATCCTATAACTTTCAAGAAACCCCAGCACCAAAAGAAAACCACAGTATTGAACTCCCGAAAGACTCCTGGAATTTTATTTTATGGATTGAACAAGGACACCAGCACATAACAGATACCCTTTCCCTAGTTTGACAGCTTTTACCCCCAGGATGGGAACATCCTAAGACAGAAACCCTCAAGACCCAAAGATTTTTTGAGCATATTTTAGTTGATACAGACTCAATAGTGCTAACACATATGCCCTGTGCTCAAGACCCCAACAGAATTGGCTATTCCAAAATTGTCATAAAACAGATTCACACCCCCTCTCAGTGGAATGGACAACCTTGGATCACTAGGAACTTTTCAGTCCAATTTCAACCCCAGTTTTATAATTATTATGACTATATGGAAGCTTGGGATAGGATCATTCTATTCCAAAATAATATTTACAGACACACTTGGTTTTTTCGTTTTGATATGTTTAGAAAGAAAGACTCATGATAGAAAGTCCAAGATGGTGGCAGTCTAGACAGATTTTAAAATAGCAATAGAAACAGAGAGACAGAAGTAGACAGAAGTAGTTGATTACTAGTTACAGATGACAGATGATAGATCACTGTTTACTAGCACGCGCACAAGAAAGTCCAAGATCCAGACAGACTTTACTAGCACATGAAAGTCCAAGACAGTAACAGATAGATACAAAAAGACAACAGACAGACAGATATTTATTACTACTGTTTACCAGCACAACAAATAGACAGACTACTATTTAAGATAAGCCTCAGATAGACTACTGTTAAAGATAAGCCTCTACCGACAGATTGACTTGAGTTAATTATGCAAACTCAGGTTACTTTTGAAGACTAACTATGGTTCTCCTCCTCTATAAAAGAGACAGACTTTGCAGACAGAATCAAGCCTTAGAATTTTAAGCCTTAGTTCAAGCCTGAATAGAAGCCTTAATTTCCAAGCCTTCAGAAAGAAAGAAAGAAAGCTTTGATAGCCTTCCTCTCCCTCTCTCAGACAGACTTTTGTAACCTTTCTTTTTTGTAATCTTGTAATCTTTCCCAGACAGATTTTACTTTGTAATCTTGTAACTCTTCAGATAGTTTGTATTTTCAAAAGCTTGTAGCAAAGACATAGTTTTTATTACAATCAAAGACAAAAGTTTTTATTCAAGTAAGATTTTATCAGTCTCTGTGTTCATAATCTATATTTCGTTTTAACCTTATTTTGAATATATCTATTTTGCTATTTTCTTCTTTATCATCTATTTTATCATTGTTTATGCTTCTATATTACTGTTGTGCTCTCTCATGGGTAGATATTAGTAAATACTGCAATTTTGAAAATGACGTTGTTTCAAATGTGGTAAAAAGGGACATATTAGTAAATACTGCAATTTTCAAAGAAAGATAACTAAACTTGATATATCAGGGAAATTAAAGGATAAAATAATAAGTATAATGGAACTGACAGATAGTGATGAAACAGATAATGAAATTTATCAGATAGATAATCGTGGCACCACCTCATCATCATCTACAGATGTTTCCTCATATGATGGAAAAACTAAACTATGTGATTGTAATAATCCCAATAATTGTTATTGCAAAAGGAAACTGAAAATATGTGTTTTAACAAAACAAGAAGACATAATAATGGATTTGATAGACAAACTCCTGGATCTACGGTCTAGAAAAGATTATTTATCCAAATTAAAAGAATCCTTAACCCAACTTGATACATTTGAAATAGACCTAAAAGATTATAAGTCAACTTATAATTTTGCAGAAATTACTAATAGATTTAAGCCTAATAAACCCATAACAATGATAGACTTACAGACATATATTAATAATCTAAAAAATGAACTAAAAGATTTAAAATCAGAAAATTTCATATTAAAAAATATGGTTGATCAGATGGCTGCCCAAATAATTAATAAAAAAGATAAAATTAAATACTACAATGAATCCTCAATAGATTCCCCTAACATAAATAGACACAATTATGGTGAAGAAAATTCTTATGAGGACGAATTTTTAAATATAATTGACAGAATGATATTCCAAAAGTGGTACACTAAAATAACTCTGGTTGTTCATAAAGAATTCTCACTAACAGTTATTGCCCTTGTTGATTTAAGAGCTGATATGAATTGCATACAAGAAGGATTAATACCTTCTAAGTATTATGAATCAACCACAGACAGATTAACTCAGGCTAATGGTGACATACTTAAGATAAGTAATAAATTAACTAAGGCATACATACACAACAATGGAATCAATCTCAGAACACCTTTTTTCCTAACAGATAAATTGTCCCCCAAAGTTATTTTAGGAAATCCTTTTTTGGCTTTACTCTATCCATTTTACACGACAGATAATGGAATACATACTCATATTTTTGAGACAGAAATATTCTTTAAGTTTATCAGACCACTTGTTCCTAAAGAAATACAGTTGTTAAAAGAAGTTTCCATATTTCAGGATAAGTGCACTGATGAAATTGTGCTAGCAATAGAAAGTGTCATAAGCCCGGTAGCAGTAGTAATCTTTTCATATATACATATACATATATATATATATATATATCATTCTTTTTAGAAATTTGTTTTTCAAAAGAGATCCTCGCCAACCAAAAAACCTTTCAATAAACTTCTCTACAAGTTTGTATTCTCTTCAAAGAGCAGACAACCCCTTAAAAAAGCTTTGATAGATGTCCAATACCTAAATCAAACCCTTTAATGCATGAAGGCCTTCAGTCAAGGCGTACTTGCAATATTAACCTCATTGTTAATTTTAAGATTAATGGTTAATTGCCTGGCAAGCAAGATAGCCATTCTAAGGCTAACAGATCTTTAGACCATATTTTGCCAAAATTCTAACAATGCATGAAGGCATCTCATTAGAGACAATATCCCTTCAACAGAGAGATCTAAGATAGAGATAGAAGAAGAAAGACAATAACGACAGATGTCCATCCAAGATTCTCTGAATCATTCTCTAGATCCTTTTGATATATGACAAAATCAAGGTAGATACTCAAGAAAGTTCAAAATCTAGACAGGTTTTACTAACTGTCCAAGATGGTGGCAGTCCAGACAGATTTCCTAGCACGAGCACATGAAAGTCCAAGACATTGACAGACACAGACAGACAACAGATAGAAGTAGTTGAAAAGCAGAGAGAGAAGTAGTTGATTACTATTTACAGAAGACAGATGACAGATCACTATTTACTAGCACGCGCATAAGAAAGTCCAAGATGGTGGCAGTCTAGACAAACTTTACTAGCACATGAAAGTCCAAGACATTGACAGACAGATACAGACATATAACAGACAGAAACATATTTATTACTACTGTTTACCAGCACGATAGATAAGATAGACAGACTACTGTTTAAGATAAGCCTCAGATAGACTACTGTTAAAGATAAGCCTCTGTTGACAGTTTGACTTGAGTTAATTCTGCAAACTCAGGTTACTTTTGAAAACTAACTATGGTTCTCCTCCTCTATAAAAGAGACAAACATTGAAGACAAAAGTAAGCCTTAATAGAAGCCTTAGAATTTTAAGCCTTAGTTCAAGCCTTAATTTCCAAGCCTTCAGAAAGAAAGAAAGAAAGCCTCTGATAGCCTTCTTCTCCCTCTCTCAGATAGACTTTGTACTACTTCTCTTTTGTAATCCCTCTCAGATAGACTTTTGTAACCTTTCTCTTTTGTAATCTTGCAACTCCAAAGACAGTTTTTATTTTCAAAAGCTTGTAGCAAAGACAGATTTCAGTTTAATCAAAGACAGAGTTTTTATTCAAGTAAGATTTTATCAGTCTCTGTGTTCATATTCCTTATCTTGTTTTAACCTTATTTTGAATATATCTATTTTGCTATTTTCTTCTTTATCATCTATTTTATCATTGTTTATGCTTCCATATTACTGCTGTGCTCTCTCCTGGGTAGATCTTGGTATCAGAAAAATTTATAGCAGGTTTACCTCATTTCTTTGCACAAAAGGTTAGACAGGATATAGCTAATAATGATGGTACAATAGAATATCCTAATTTGACTTATGGTGATATAATATCTTCTATCAATAAAACAAGTCTATGGCTGTGCAATGATTTAAGATTAAAAAATCAGATAGAAAAAGAAAAAAGATATGCTAAAAAAGAGATAGGAACTTTTTGCGAGCAATATGGTTTTGACCATTTGATTGCTCCATCTAGAAAAAGACGAAAAGAAAGAAGAAATGATGATAGAAACAAATATGATAATAGGAGATATCATAAAGGTAGGACTAAAGATAAGAAAGAAGAATCCAAAAGAAAGAAAAAAGATAGATATAGAGAAAATGACGTTACTTGTTTCAAATGTGGTAAAAAGGGACATATTAGTAAATACTGCAATTTTCAAAGAAAGATAAATAAACTTGATATATCAGAGAAATTAAAGAATAAAATAATAAGTATAATGGAACTGATAGATAGTGATGAAACAGATAATGAAATTTATCAGATAGATAATCGTGACACCACCTCATCATCATCTACAGATGTTTCCTCATATGATGGAAAAACTAAACTATGTGATTGTAATAATCCCAATAATTGTTATTGCAAAAGGAAATTGAAAATATGTGTCTTAACAAAACAAGAAGACAAAATAATGGATTTGATAGACAAACTCCCGGATCTAAGGTCCAAAAAAGATTATTTATCCAAATTAAAAGAATCCTTAACTCAACTTGATACATTTGAAATAGACCTAAAAGATTATAAGTCAACTTATAATTTTTGCAGAAATTACTAATAGATTTAAGCCTAATAAACCCATAACAATGATAGCTTGCAGACAGATATTAATAATCTAAAAAATGAACTAAAAGATTTAAAATCAGAAAATTTCATATTAAAAAATATGGTTGATCAGATGGCTACCCAAATAATTAATATAAAAGATAAAATTAAATACTACAACGAATCCTCAATAGATTCCCGTAACATAAATAGACACAATTATGGTGAAGAAAATTCTTATGAGGACGAATTTTTAAAAATAATTGACAGAATGATATTCCAAAAGTGGTACACTGAAATAACTCTGGTTGTTCATAAAGAATTCTCACTAACAGTTATTGCCCTTGTTGATTTAGGAGCTGATATGAATTGCATACAAGAAGGATTAATACCTTCTAAGTATTATGAATCAACCACAGACAGATTAACTCAGGCTAATGGTGACAGACTTAAGATAAGTAATAAATTAACTAAGGCATACATACACAATAATGGAATCAATCTTAGAACACCTTTTTTCCTAACAGATAAATTATCCCCCAGAGTTATTTTAGGAAATCCTTTTTTGGCTTTACTCTATCCATTTTACACGACAGATAATGGAATACATACTCATATTTTTGAGACAGAAATATTCTTTAAGTTTATCATACCACCTGTTCCCAAAGAAATACAGTTGTTAAAAGAAATTTCCATATTTTAGGATAAGTGCACTGATGAAATTGTGCTAGCAACCGAAAGTGTCATAAGCTCGGTAGCAGCAGTAATCTTTTCATATATACATATATATATATATATATATATATATATATATCATTCTTTTTAGAAATTTGTTTTTCAAAAGAGATCCTCGCCAACCAAAAAACCTTTCAATAAACTTCTCTACAAGTTTGTATTCTCTTCAAAGAGCAGACAGCCCCATAAAAAAGCTTTGATAGATGTCCAATACCTAAATCAAATCCTTTAATGCATGAAGGCCTTCAGTCAAGGCATACTTGCAATATTAACCTCATTGTTAATTTTAAAATTAACGGTCAATTGCCTGGCAAGCAAGATTGCCATCCTAAGGCTAACAGATCTTTAGACCATATTTTGCCAAAGTTCTATCAATGCATGAAGGCGTCTCATTAGAGACAATATCCCTTCAACAGAAAGATCTAAGATAGAGATAGAAGAAGAAAGACAATAACGACAGATGTCCATCCAAGATTCTCCGAATCATTCTCCATGATATATGACAAAATCATGGTAGATACTCAAGAAAGTTCAAAATCTAGACAGGTTTACTAACTATCCAAGATGGTGGTAGTCCAGACAGGTTTCCTAGCACGAGCACATGAAAGTCCAAGACATTGACAGACACAGACAGACAACATATAGAAGTAGTTGAAAAGTAGGTAGAAGTAGTTAAAGTTGAAAAGTAGATAGAAGTAGTTGAAAAGCAGAGAAAGAAGTAGTTGATTACTATTTACAAAAGACAGATGACAGATCACTATTTACTAGAACGCGCATAAGAAAGTCCAAGATGGTGGCAGTCCAGACAGACTTTACTAGCACATGAAAGTCCAAGACATTGACAGACAGATACAGACAGATAACAGACAAACATATTTATTACTACTGTTTACCAGCACGATAGATAAGATAGACAGCATACTGTTTAAGATAAGCCTCAGATAGACTACTGTTAAAGATAAGCCTCTATCGACAGTTTGACTTGAGTTAATTCTGCAAACTCAGGTTACTTTTGAAAGATTAACTATGGTTCTCCTCCTCTATAAAAGAGACAGACATTGAAGACAGAAGCAAGCCTTAGTTTAAGCCTTAATAGAAGCCTGAATTTTAAGCCTTAATTTCCAAGCCTTCAGAAAGAAAGAAAGAAAGCTTTGATAGCCTTCCTCTCCCTCTCTCTGAACAGACTTTGTACCTCTTTTATTTTGTAATCTTGTAACCTTTCTTCAGACAGATTTTACTTTGTAATCTTGTAACTTTTCAGGTAGTTTTTATTTTCAAAAGCTTGTAGCAAAGACAGAGTTTTCATTACAATCAAAGACAGAAGTTTTTATTCAAGTAAGATTTTATCAGTCTCTGTGTTCATAATCTATATTCCGTTTTAACTTTATTTTGAATATATCAATTTTGCTATTTTCTTCTTTATCATCTATTTTATCATTGTTTATGCTTCTATATTACTGCTGTGCTCTCTCCTGGGTAGATCTAAAAAATCTATCTATACCATGATAGTGTGACAAAAAGTGTGTTTGTTGTTTGTAGTGGTTGGTTTTGGTCACTGAAATGATATATTTCAATATTGATGTACCGTTTTAGGATTACTACTGTGGGGGTAGAAGCATCAAAGCACGTGTTTGGGCCTTGGGCCTGATCCGAGAGCATCAACTCGTTCGAGGATTGTAGGGCGACAACAAGGGCATCGAACTTAAAGGCCCATAAGCCCACCGTTGGGTTAAAGACAATTTAGAATGGTCCGAGGAGGGATGCCTCCTTGGCTAGCTGAGGCGAGGGTCATGAAATGCACCATGATGCTTAGGGAGGAACCCGTAAAACTCAACAAGCGAGGATATATTCCAGAGAAATGCAAAAGGGCGAACAAGTGGGAAGTGCCTTGCAGAAAGCTGCTGCCACCATATTAAAGACTTCACACCTACCCCTCTGGCCGCATTAATGAAGAAGTGACATCTGAGATGATGGCGATTAGCCTTACAGCCATCTAGGGAGGATTTCGAGAAGGCGGTGAATGGGAAAGACATCTACATTAATGACTCTAGGAGGGAAGCACAAAGGAGAAGAATATAAATAGAGAGGAGGAGAACATTGTAGGGGGGATCAGTGGTAACTTTTCTTAAAAGAACAAGAGAATCCAATACAGAAGGTCCTTGGCCTACGTCCGAGGAGAACTTGTGCTACACTGAAGTTTTATAGCTAGCAATTCGCGGACCTAGCCCAACGTCTTTGTCTTTCATTGTCCCAAAGCAAACCTAGGTTTCAAGCCCACTCTCTACAAATTTTATTGTTTAGGCCTCTTGGGCCTGTCCCCGACACGCATTTGGGTCCAGACCTGATTTTTGTCCTTACAACTACAATATACAATTAGAAAAAAAAAATTATATATATATATAATAAAAATAAAAATAAAAATAAAAATAAAATATAAATTGATAATAGAATATAAAAAAATTCTAATGAAGTGATTTTTTTTTTTTTTTTTTTCGTTTTTATAAATTGATAATAGAACAAACAAAGGTTCAAATGAACTGAATTGATTTGTGGTTATGGTTAATATATTTTTTTAGAAGAATTTTTTTTTGAGAAGGAATTTTTTAGAAGAATTGGTTACGATAAATTCCACACATCATGCATTTGTCCTCACTCTTTACATATTGCATTCCACAATCCACACCAATTGGTAAATTTGGCATTTTTGTGAATAAATATGCATGGAATGGTATTTGTAGGGAAGGCATCTTCCAAAAAATTTTATTTCAACTTAATACGTTACTTTTTACCAATGTTATGAATTCCATAAGCTGTTTCAGATGGTCTATTAGAATGGAATATTTCGATAACATTCAGTGGTGGTTCCAGAAAATAATTTTATGGGGGATCAATTTTAATAGCTTATTGGTCTTTGTAATTTTTCTAATTATTGAAAATTTTTAATATAGCATTACTAACTATTAAAAAAAATTTCCTTGGGAATCTTTGAGTTGCAAAACCAGCTTCGTGGAACAATTCAGGCTATGCAAATCTTGGATGGCAATATCCATGGCTACTTTTTGTTCCTTGCCCAAACGAGAGTTATAATAAAAAACTACACCTATAGTTGCAAATGTTTGCCTCATTGGAAAGTTGTTGTTCCCTCCTTCAAGGGCCGTAATGGCTTTTGATTCCAACGTAAATAGCAACACCATGAAGAAAGAGAGAGCACGAGACACTTTGCTTTCTATGAACTTTCTTTTTTTCAAGTATGAAGATGGGTGCAGCTGAAATTGCTTGCTAGAGTTAATGACTTTTTGATTCAAACGACAGTGAATGACTTGACTTCGAGGTAGAGAGGAGAATTATAAACTTGTAGAAATTAAGGAGCACAACTTGTAGATTAATTAACATGTTTTTGTTAGCTGACTACGGCTCCAGAAAATTATTTTAGGGGGTCAATTTTAACAACTAATTAGTCTTTGTAATTTTTTTAATTATTGAAAATTTTTAATATAGCATTATTAACTATTAAAAAGAATTTTTTTGGGGGGGTCTATAGCATTAGACTGTTAGGACTAAACTCAACAATTCAATAAAAAATAATGTCTTCACTCCTTAATGTATCATACCCTATTGTCATTTGCCTTGTATCAAAGAAGAAGAAGAAGAAGAAGAAGAAGAAGAAGAAGAAGATTTGTTTACCTTTCTCAAAATATGAATATTACTGCTTATATCTTTATTATTAAGCTATTATTTGCACATTAAATTAATGAACTTAACGTAATTTTTTAAATAAAATTCATAATAATATAAAATGATTAAATTGATTATTCAAAAAGAAAATATCAAATTTGGTATTTTATGTAAATAAAAAAGCATGTAGGGATATTTGTAAGTTATGAAACTTCAAGGAAGCTTCCTTTAAACGTTAAAAAAGAGGTTATATAGCCACTACTTATCTTCATAAACAAGCAGTGTATATAATGGGAAGGGAATTAACGAAAAGATTAACTAACTATTTCTTATATTTTATGAGGATTATAAGAAAAAAAAAACATTTTCAATTTCACGAAGTAAAATAGAATCTGAACCAAAATTTAGGACCAAATGCGTTTTTTTAACCTGAAAAAAAGAAAAGCCATATTGGCCCCCCATTAATCAAGTATCAATATAAAGAAATGGTGTATTTTTTTAAAAAAGAAAAAAAAAAGATCTATATTCTATCTCTGATTGATATTTTGATCTAATGATAAAAAATAATAATAAAAACGAACGTCATAAATTTAAACTTTAATGAAATAAAATATTGTTGATGAGAATTATTGGATCAAGGATTATACTATCCTTGCTCAAAATAAGGAACTAAATTAGAATGAATAAATAATAAAAAGAGTGAAAATATATCACGGAGTTATGATTTATTTGATTTAAGATAAAAAAAAGGTATAAAATGAGAAAAACACACAACATGGATCACAAGAGGAAAGTTCATCAGTTGTCTTCCAAATAAAATTGAAATAATAATTGGGTCCGATTAATGTATGCCCTTAGGGCACATATTAAGCTATCTATTTATGGTAAAATTTTCTCGGAAGCTAAAAAAGCTGTCATTACTTTTTCAATTCCCCAGAAACTTTTTTCTAAAAATGAATAATTATTGTGTGCCCTTAAAGCACACATTAGTAAAAGGGTCTTGTTAACAGGTGCTGTACCTCTCTTTCTTTGTTAACAGGTGCTGTGTTATTTGGGCTTATAACCTCTCTTTCTTTGTTTTCTGTTATTTTTCAAAAGTGCTTTTCTTGCTCTGTGTGTTTTTTGCCAACACTCCTCTCCGGTGACTTTTCTTTTCCGAATCGGAGCATTGTGCGGCGGTATCTCTGTGCGGTGGAACTTCCGTTTTCAAGGTACTTGCTTTCCTCAAGTCTTGGCTTCGTTTTGCTCTCCTTGCTTCAGTTATTCCTCTGATTCCTTGCTCTTTATATATATATATATATATATATATATATATATATGTGGGGGTTTTAGCTTGTGTTTGTTCTTCTTCTTTTTTTGTTTCTGAATTTTGATGGTTAGTGGTTCGGAGGTTAGGATAGTCTGTCCTTCAATTTCCTTTTTGTTTGCGCGTTTGGGGGGATTTTTAGACAACTCTCCGCGACTAGGGGGTTTTGTTTGTGAAGGTAGCTATTTGGGGATAGTGTTGGAGAATTTGTTATTTTTGCTTCGTCAGTCTGTAGATTGGTATAGGGGTAAGGAGAGGGTGCCAGGAATTATGTCTGATGTTAGGTCGAGCGAGTTAGATACTGGGCTTTCGTCCATCGACGACCCAGTAGGAGGGGACACAGCCATTTCGGGTCTTAGAGAAGTTAGGGCTTTTCACGCCCTTGGAGAGGAGTGTGGTCTTGACGCTGAAACCTTAGGGAGGTTTAGAGATAGATTCCAGTTTCCAGAGCGGGTGAGGCTTCGTTTACCTGGAGTAGATGACCGGGCATGTAGCTTTTTCCCGGGGGAGGTTTGCTTCTATGAGGCGGCCTTTTTGTGTGGGTTGAGATTTCCCGTCCATCCCTTTTTGATGGAGATGTTGGATTACTTTGGCATAGCTCCTGGACAGCTTATGCCAAATTCCTGGAGGATCGTGGTGAGTTGTATGGGTATCTGGATGGCAGCCGTAGACGGGGACATGCTCAAAATGGACGAGCTTGTCTATTTGTATCGTCTGAAATCGTCTAGAGAATATGGGTACTACGAACTAGTGCCCTGGGAGAGAAAACATAGGATTGTCAAGGGATTACCATCGTCTTTCAGGTACTGGAAGTCCCGATTTTTCTTTGTGTCGGGGGACAATTTTGAGACCCCTTCGGGTGAGCCCTGGGGTGATATCCCGAGATTGAGCCGTCGGTGGGGAACCCCGACTCTAGGTGCGTCAACATCCATCTTCGTCCATTTTGCTTTTCTTATGTTCGTTGCCGTTATTGATGATGCTTTCTTGATTTGCTTTCCTGCAGTTACGAAGAGACCTAAGCTGAAAAGTCGGTACAAGGAGAGGGTGCGGAAGGCCGTTGATTACGCGCTAACGGTTGAGGACTGGGACGACTTCGTGCATCCCCGGACACTTGCGTTTTATTGTTTGGGTCCCGAACCTTCTTCCTTCGTCCTTCGCAACATTGAAATTGAAGAAAAGAAGAGTAAGTATTAGGTTCGTGCATAATGAGTACTTTTCTTCGTTCATGTTTGACATAAATTTTTTTTGTTTGTAGAGATGACGACGAGATTTAACAAAGATTTGTATGC
Source organism: Castanopsis chinensis (assembly GCA_032878915.1). Lineage (NCBI taxonomy): Eukaryota > Viridiplantae > Streptophyta > Magnoliopsida > Fagales > Fagaceae > Castanopsis > Castanopsis chinensis. The sequence continues at coordinate 48,124 of JAVQMG010000021.1, forward strand.
CAAGATAAAATCGAAGAAAAATGAACCCCTGTCCAATCTAGGGAAAAAGGGAGTCCGGGTGAAAGACTCTTCTGCTTCCCCTATCGTCCAGGTTACTCCCGTCACTTCTGGAGCGGAGGTGGCGAAGACGATTTCACCTTCGACGTCGATCGAGGAGCTCCCCACTCCTGTTTCTAAGAGGCCACGATTGGCCATGGAAAAGGATAAGGCTGCTTTTCGTTCGTCGACGATTTGGGACGACGAGGGCTTGGCGATTGAGAGGGCACATGGTGCCGTGGCTGCTGAAGATTTGAAGGCTATTTCCGGATTGCCTTTTACCAGCATCGCGAGTCGCCATGTCCAAAAAATTGTACAGGTAAGATTTCAACATGTAGTGATCTTGGGATTCTTTTTCCATATTCCCGTATTGACAACCGTGGTTCTCGTTTCAGGTATTGGGGGAAAGTTTACATATCACCTCGGAGTTTTTAACCCAGGAAGCTAAGATGGCTTCTATTGAATCGAGAGTAGGAGTTTTGGAGGCAGAGAACTCTGGATTAAAGAAGGATCTGATCCAATCTATGGGCGACGCCAATGATCTAAGGGAGAAGCTGAAGGGGGCAAATGACGATCTTAGGGCTGAGCGTCAGTTGACTCTCGAGAAGGACGAGCAGCTCTCGACTTACAAGGACAAGTTGAAGACGATCGCGGCTAGGTCTGTTGAGGCATTCCAGACTACCGAAGAGTATAACACGGTTTTGCTTAGCTGGTACTTCAAAGGGTTTGAGCTCTTGAGGAGGTTCCTGGTCAAGCATCCTACAGGAGTGGATCTGGAAAACCTTGACTTCGAGGAGATTGACCAAGAGCTGGCTGTTGACGAAGTTGCTCAGTCTTCCTCTGCTCAGCCCGACGCTTCAGAGAATGCTTTAGCTGACGATCTTGCCCCTGATGACGCCGCGCCTGCTGATAGCTGATTTAAACTCTTCTGGTTGTATTTGCTATGTGTTTTTTTTTTCAGTTCTACTTTTGAAACTGCTCCCCCTTTGTGAACAATTGGCTGGAAGGTGGTTTGGCCCAGTGTTTATGGGTCTTAAAACAATGGAATTTACCCTCTGTTTTTGGGCTTTAATTGCATGCACTTGTTTTCTTTTTGCACCTTTGTAATATAGCTGTTTTTAATGTTTCCTTTCTCAACCATCAGCGACGTTTTCTTCTTGCACTTTCCTTTCGAGCTAAGTGATCTTGTTACTTAGAAAAATTTGAGACTCAGTGTCTCTTTGAATCGTCAGTAACTTACATCCGTCGAGGTGGAATCTTGTTACTTAGAAAAATTTTGAGATTCAATGTCTCTTTAAATCGTCAGTAACTTACATCCGTCGAGGCGGAACCTTGTTACTTAGAAAAATTTTGAGATTCAATGTCTCTTTAAATCGTCAGTAACTTACATCCGTCAAGGCGGAATCTTGTTACTTAGAAAAATTTTGAGATTCAATGTCTCTTTAAATCGTCAGCAACTTACATCCGTCAAGGCGGAATCTTGTTACTTAGAAAAATTTTGAGATTCAATGTCTCTTTAAATCGTCAGTAACTTACATCCGTCAAGGCGGAATCTTGTTACTTAGAAAAATTTTGAGATTCAATGTCTCTTTAAATCGTCAGTAACTTACATCCGTCAAGGCGGAATCTTGTTACTTAGAAAAATTTTGAGATCGGGGGGGGCCTCAGTAATTAAAACCTGTGGACGCAGAAGCATTAGTAAATAATGAAACTTCTTTATTAATTCTGAGCATATTCATGGGTTACATTCATTGGTGGTACTTCTTCAAATGTTCAACGTTCCATGGTCGTGGAAGTTTCTGCCCATTCATGGCTTCTAGATGATAACTCCCCTGCCTGGAATATTGAGTAACTCGGTAGGGCCCTTCCCATGTGGGACCCAGCTTTCCATGTGCTGATTCTTTTGTGGCTGTGCTGACTTTGCGTAAGACGAGGTCACCTATTTCAAATCGTCTAAGCTTCACGCTTTTGTTATAGTATTCTTCCATCTTCTGCTGGTACTTGGTCATCCTGCTGGATGCTTGGTCTCTTACTTCGTCCAAGCAGTCAAGGTTGATCCTGAGTTGATCGTCGTTATCTTCTTCCAGGAATGCCTCGCGCCTGAGGCTAGTGACTCCCACTTCGATTGGTATCACGGCTTTAGTGCCATATGTGAGTCTGAAAGGTGTTTCCCCCGTCGGGGTTCTTGCAGTGGTTCTGTAGGCCCACAATACACTGGGTAGTTCCTCTGGCCACGCACCCTTTGCATCGTCCAGTCTGGTTTTTATGATCTTCAGCAATGTCCGGTTTGTCACCTCGGTTTGTCCGTTGGCTTGTGGGTGCCCTGGAGATGAGAATTTGTTCTTGATGCCCAGGCTTAAGCAGAAGTCTTTGAAACCTTGGCTGTCAAACTGCCAGCCGTTGTCCGATATAATCGTCATTGGTATCCCGAACCTACACACTATATTCTTCCAGACGAAGCTTCGAATCCGCGACTCTGTGATAGTTGTTATCGCTTCGGCCTCTACCCACTTGGTGAAGTAATCAATCGCGACCAATAGGAATCTTACCTATCCTTTACCAAGGGGTAGCGGGCCAACGATGTCAATTCCCCATTGTGCGAATGGCCTGGGGGAAGGTATGGTCGTCAGCTGCTCCGCCGGAAGCCGTTGAATATTCCCGAACCTTTGACACTTGTCGTATTTCTTGACGAGTTGAACTGCGACCACCTGCATGTTTGGCTAAAAATAACCTGTTCGGACAATTTTACTTACGAGGGATCTCGGTCCGGCATGGTCACCACAAATTCCTTCATGGACTTCCTTTAGGATGTATTTGGCTTCTTCTTCGTCGACACACTTCAAGTAAGGCATAGAGAAGCCTCTCTTATATAGGGTGTCGTTCAGGATTGTGAACCTGGCTGCTCTTTTCCTGACCTTCTTGGCCTCGTCAGCATCTTGTGGAAGGTGTCCGTTCTGCAAAAAAGATGTAATAGGGGTCATCCAGTTGTTTGTACCTTGGATCTGGAATGTTGATATTTCTTCAATACTGGGATGTTTCTGGACTTCAATTGCAACCCCGGTTCCCAGTGGGCTTTCCCCTGACGATGACATTTTTGATATTTCGTCTGCTATAGCGTTCTGGCTTCAAGGGATCTGTTCAAATCTGACCATGTCAAACTCCTGGATAAGATGCCTCGTTAGTTTGAGGTACTTTTGCATTCTGTCTTCTTTTGCCTCATATTCTCCCTTTATTTGCTCAGTCACCAGTTTTAAGTCACTTTGGATCAACAGGTTCTTGGCTCCGAGGGCTTTCCCAAGTCTTAGTCCTGTTTGTATTCCTTCATACTCGGCCTCGTTGTTTGTAGCTAGGAATTGCAGCTGAACTCCGTACTTGAGCTTTTCTCCGTCAGGAGTGGTTACTACGACTCCCACTCCGCCCCTCTTCTGGGCTGACGATCCGTCAGTCTGTATCGTCCACATGTCATCGTCTATGATCTTGCTATCTTCATTCGCATAAGTGAATTCGGCAACGAAGTCAGCCAGGACCTGTGCCTTGACGGCCATCCTGGGATGATACTCGATGTCAAACTGGCTGAGCTCGATCGCCCACTGGATCATTCTTCTGGCTGCTTCAGGCTTGTTCATGGACTTTTTGATAGGTTGGTCAGTCATGACCAGGATTGGATGTGCTTGGAAGTACTGTCTTAGTTTGCGTGAGGCCGTTATTAGTGCGAACACGATCTTTTCGATCATCGGGTACTTAAACTCAGCTCCTTGAAAGGCCTGGCTGACGTAATAAACTGGCAGCTGTTTCTTCCCTTCTTCGCGAATTAGGGCCGCGCTTACGGCTGTGACTGATACCGCTAGGTATAACTGTAAAGCTTCTCCTTCTTTGGCCGGGCTTAGAAGAGGTGGATTACTCAAGTAACGTTTAAGTTCCTGGAAAGCTTCCTCACACTCGTCAGTCCAAACAAAAGCCTTTTTCAATGTTTTGAAGAAGGGATGGCACTTATCAGTTGCCCTGGAGACGAACCTATTTAGTGCCGTAATTCTACCTGTCAGTTTTTGGACTTCTTTAACTGTCTTTGGCGATTCCATGTTGATTATGGCTCGCACCTTCTCTGGGTTAGCTTCTATCCCTCTATGGGACACCAGGAATCCTAAAAATTTCCCCGAAGCTACGCCAAAAATGCATTTGCTTGGATTCAACTTCATCCTGTATTGTCTGAGGGTAGCGAATGTCTCCTTCAAATCTTTGAGATGGGAAAATTCTTCCTTACTCTTGACGAGCATGTCGTCCACGTATACCTTCATATTCCTGCCGATCTGATTTCTGAATATCTTATTTACCAACCTTTGATAGGTGGCTCTAGCGTTCTTCAACCCGAAGGGCATCACCTTGTAGCAATAAAGCCCTTTGCTTGTGATGAAGGCAGTTTTTTCTTGGTCTTCTTCAGCCATCTTGATCTGGTTGTATCCCTAGAAGGCGTCCATGAACGTCAGTAACTTGTTTCCAGCCGTTGAATCCACCAGCTGGTCTATCCTTGGAAGAGGGAAGCTATCCTTCGGGCATGCCTTGTTTAGATCCGTGAAGTCCACACACATTCTCCATGTCCCATTTGCCTTCTTCACCAGGACGACGTTGGCGAGCCATTCTGGATAGTGTACTTCCCTAATGAAACCTGCCGCCAGCAGTCTGGCGACCTCGTCCGTCACTGCCTGGTCCCGTTCTGGGGCGAAGGTTCTTCGTCTCTGGTGGACGGGTTTCCTTTCTGGATTCACCCTCAACTCATGCTGGATGACTTCTGGAGATATGCCAGGCATATCCTCATGACTCCATGCGAAGATGTCTAGGTTTTCTCTTAATAACCCGATGAGTTTGGCTTTCATCTCAGGGCTTAACATTTTTCCTACCTTCGTCGTTTTGGTGGTTTCTCCAGCAGCTAACTCCACCGTCTCCAGCGCTTCTTCTTTCTTTTCCTCTTTCTCTTCTTCCTTCTCTTCTATCGTCCATGTATGGTTTTCTCGCGCAGCTAGTACGGCCTGGTAGCACTCCCGAGCTAAAACTTGATCTCCTTTCACTTCGCCGACTCCCTCGTCCGTTGGGAACTTCACTTTTAAACAGTAAGTAGACGTTGCTGCCCTCCATTTATTAAGCGTTGGTCTGCCAATAATGGCAATATATGATGAAGGACAATCTACTACCAGGAAATCCAGCTGACGAGTTAGCTGCCTCGGGTGGGTTCCGATTGTAACCGTCAGCGTCACCATGCCCTTGAGATATACCCGATCTCCGCTGAAACTGACGAGTGGAGAATCAAAGGGGCGCAACCTTTTTGGATCTAACCTCAATTGCTGGAAAGCAGGGAGGTAGATAATATCTGCTGAGCTGCCGTTGTCCACGAGGATCCTCTTGGTGTTGAACCCTTCTAGGGTTAACATTATGACCAAAGGATCATTGTGGGGTTGTTTCACTCCTCTAGCATCTGCTTCGTTGAAGGACATGTCCTGGTTTGTTCGTCTCTGCTTGGCTGGAGGTATCATGTGGACGCTGTTCACTTGCCTCTGGCATGCCTTTTTGAGGGACTTAAAAGATCCTCCCGCAGATGGTACTCTTGCGATTGTTGCTATTTCCCCGATCACATTCTGCGCTGGTTGGGCTTTGCGATTGTCGTTTCTCGATGAGGATTCTTGCTGGTTTTTGTCCCCATCCCTTGGCCTGGTACATTCCCCCTTCTTCACATACTTCTGTAACTTCCCCTTGCGTATAAGCTCCTCGATTTGCTCCTTGAGGTCCCGGCAATCCTCCGTATAATGGCCGTGATCTTTATGGAACCGGCAGTATTTGCTTTTATTGAGAACATTGGGCGACGAATGCAATGGCCGCGGCCATTTCAAGTGGTGCTCGTCTTTGATCTGTGACAGAATCTTGTCAACGGGCATAATTAAGGGGGTAAACCTGACCGTTCGGAGACCTTTGTCATCTTTCCTGTTGCCGTCTCTGGATTGCCGATCATGTCGTTCTCTCTTCTGCCCACTTCATTCATTCTCCCTTACTCCGATGCTTCCCGGCCTTGTCGCATCCCTTATGGTTGCAAGCGCGTCCTCGGCATTCATGTATTTTTGTGCCTTTAAGAGCATTTCAGCCATTGTCTTTGGTGGATTCTTTGCAAGTGATGCCACGAGGTCTCGAGATCTTAATCCTGCCTTGAAGGCCGTCAACTGCACCTTGTCGTCAGCTTCGTCCACTTCCAAGGTTTCTCGGGTGAAACGTTTTACATATGACCTTAATGTCTCCTTCTCTCCCTGTCTGACAGTGAGTAAATAATCCGCTGGCCTCTTCTGACGTTGTCCCCCAATAAAGTTCCTCAAGAAGGCGCCACTCAGCTGTTCAAAGCTGTCTATTGACGATGATGGCAGCTTGGTAAACCATTCTCTGGCCGCCCCTTTGAGAGTGGTGGGGAAGGAACGACATAATATCTCGTCGGGGGGTTGTTGGAGGCCTAGGGCTGTTTTGAATGTATTGAGGTGATCTTGAGGGTCCTTTAACCCGTCAAACTGTTCTAGTTGGGGTAGGCGAAATTTGGGCGGCACTGGATGCCCGAGGACTGCTGGAGTGAGGGGCGAGTCCGTGGCCCTAATCATCCTATCCACGCTCTGGTTTGTTTTCTCTTTGATGGCATTCCGTAACTCGTCCATTTCTTTCCTCATTTCTTTTATGACGTCTGAACTTTGCTCATCAAGGGTGGTTGGTCTGAGGGTACTGGCCCTTCTGTGACTATTCCCTTCATCTTCCGGGCAGCCCCTGGATTGACTTTCTTCCTGTTGAATCTGTTGAAGTTGCATCTTCATTTCTTGATTCTATTTGGTGAGTTCTTCGACGGTGGCCGCCAGGGCCTGGATTTGTTGTTTCGAGGTAGGATCTTGATTAGATTCCATCTGTCTGCAAAGATAGGTGGGAACTGCCTTTCCAAGTATAAATACGGAAATGCCCTTCCCACAGACGGCGCCAAACTGATGAAACAGGACTTCGTCAGTAAAGATGTAGCGTGACTGGATGGAATCGAACCTGCACCTTGTCCTCAAAGTAGCTAAGAAAATGGCAGAGAAACCTGTGAACTTGGTCACCGGTGTGGTGCCTGCCAACACAGCTCCGATGCTTAAGTCAGCTTTCGGGAATTATGTTTAAAATGACGAAAATGTATGACTATATGCTGTTCTTACCTTCTCTGGTGTTTCTTTGGAGGGTTTATATATTCCTCCTTTGCCTTCTAGCCGTTGCAGTAGTTATGGTGGCTTTAATGCTGCTTCAAGTAACGCCTTTCACTTAATAGCAAGGCTTTAATTTATTTCCAACGGGATGTACAGCTGTTTTATCCAGCTTGGGGTATTATTGGTGGTACTAAATGCTCCAGCCATCTTCGCTTGCCCTTTGCACATGCTATCCTCGTCCTCATTGGTTATGTCGTCTGTTGAGGATTCTAGTCAGTGACGGTTTATCGTCAGTATTAATATCGTCAGTCCCATCACCAATTATTCAAGACACATGTATGCATCCTGTAGCACATTGAATTACTTACGATCCAGTCTTCGCTTTCCTGTCTAAGACTCTTGACCAATAAGTTGAAATGAGCAGGTCATAAAGTAGGTGAGATTGTGTCCATGCGAAATTTGTGACCGGAACACTAGCAAGGCAAATAACAAGAATGACCATCCATGATTTTCTGGGCAGAATAATAAAAAGAGAAGTGCAAAATGTTATCATCATGGATGCTATAGAGAAAATAAGGGTGAAAATGCCTATTATCATCTTTAGAGGTAAAGATTTGATAAAATTGTCTTCAGAATAATGTGACGAGAGGATGCCAAGGAACGTCAATAATGAAGTTGAGGTAGAAAGTAGAGACAATGTATCACATATTATAAAGACCATAAACACCTTCTCGTTTGAGAACATTGGCCAGCCTGTAATTTTGATTGTAACCGCCTGGAAAGGTAATTGCTGCTGCGAACATAATGGTAACAATTAGAGCACCTACCACAGTACAAGAAGTTGCTGTCTCCTTCATCCATTTTTCTCCTTCTTTCACTAAATCTTTGTGGCACTCTGTAAACAATTCTCGAGGTTTTTTACCATCTTTGTTTGTATATTCTAATAGAGAAGGACTGACCATGCTCTCCACCTCCTGCATTTAATAAAAAATATCACATAAAGACCATAGTTTAAGATTTAAATGAAACAGTAATAGTCTGAACAATGTAAATTTCATAATATTTTTTCATAATAGTTGGGAAGCTTTTGTTGGTTTCAATCTTGACTCATTACTAACATTATTTTATCATCTATTATTAAAGACTTGTCATCTTACTAGTTTTGGAAAATATATATTTTTTTAAAATTTTTGTCTCTAAGGTTAGTGTATATAAAATATTAAGGGCATACTTGGTAGATTGTAATAAGTACTGTAATGTAATAATTATTCTTATGGTTTTAGCGATTCAAAAATTTAGTTATGTTTTTATTTCAGAGAATAGTCATTCTTTATGAATAGTTATTTTTTAAAATGAGGAATAACTATTATCTCTAAAAGGGTTGTAATAGCTATTCCTTAGGTGATGTAATAATTTCTAATATTAATATATTTTCAAATAAATAAACTTTCTATATCCACCTAACAATTATAGAAATAAAAAATCATTAAAAAATCATCAAAAAATAACTCATCTCTTTAAAATTTATAATATATTATTTTCTAGGAAATATAATTGTATGAATGAGATATTTCCTAAAATAGATCTTAAGTTTTATTCTAATGTTACAACTCACACGGAATGGGGAATACAAGAAGAATTGTAATATTTATTAATGGGAATAAAATTTATTGTAATGGAATAATTAAACCTATTTATAAGTTTGGTTATGAGTTGTAACATTAGAACATAACTTAATATTTATTGTATGTAGGAAATATCTTACTTATACAATTATTTTCATTAAAAATAATAATTTTTTTTTAATTTGAGAGTGAAGTGAATTATTTTTTATGATTTTTTTATTTTTATTATTGTTACATATATGTAAAGTTTGTTTATATGGAAATATATTAATTTTAAAAATTATTGTACCTACTAAGGAATAGCTATTACAACTATTTTATAGAAGAATAATTATTCCTTATTTTGAAGAATAACTATTCTTAAGAAATGACTATTCTTTGTAATAATAACATTACTAAACTAAAAAAAATAATTAAACTATAGGAATAATTATTACATTAAAGTATCTATTACCGTCTACTAAACATGTTCTAAACATATTTTATCTATAATTTTAAAAGATGTATGGTTTTTTTTTTTTCTTTTATTTGACAAGATCTATGATTCAATAATCCATCGTGAATGAAAGGTTCATAGGATTAAAAAGTAACAAAAATGAATGTTAGAAAGCCTTTTTATCAAGTTGTGTGTATAATTGTGGGAAAATACTGGGACTAGAAACTGTATAAGAGTTAGCTATATATATATATATATATATATATATATATATATATATATATATACACGCATTAAATAATACAAAAGTACAGGATGATGGATGATCTTCGTCTGAGTTGTGTCGGTTGCCATTATATAGGCGGTGCGCGCACTGGCAGGGGACCAGGGGTAGAGCAGTGATTAATTTTGTAGGGGAATATTTATAATAATATTTTTAATATATTTTATTAAGAAATTTTAAATGTGAGATATATATATATATATATATATATATATATATATATATATCATATGACTGCAAATCAAACTTAATTATTATTGTTGTTTCTCAAAAAAAAAAAAAAAACTTAATTATTATTCATACGTCAAAGCAAAGAAGAGAAAATTCTGATGGACCAATCACCTCAAGCCACAATGATTAAAAGTTAAAAGAGCACGAGAGATTTTCTTTATTAAAATTAAACTCTTTACAACCCTTCAAGATTTAAGAAAGTGGAAATCTTCTCCTCTCTAGTTAGGATAGGAGACTCTTTCTCACCTAGTGTGAGACATTTTCTTCCCTACTGTACTGTCGGTGTGGGCTGTTAATCATCCTAGAATTACCGTTCTCTCAGATAAACTTTTCTTTCATTCCCTATCAGCATGGACTCCGATTTCATAGAACGGCTTCAGAGAGTTAGGCCTCGTTTAGAAGGAGAGAATAAAATGGAATGAAAATGAATGAAAATAATAATATTAGAATATTCTTCCCTTCTTTTGTTTGGGAGTTTTAATGGAGGAAATGGAAAGTCCATTCCCTTATTTGGGAGTTTAAGTAGGAGATAACGAAATGGGTAAGAGAGAATACTCATTCTTCTTCTCTATTCCCTTAAAATCTCAAATTTTCATTCTCCTAAAATTGGAAAAAATGAGAGTGAATAAAATTAGATTTAACAATTTTTTTACTAAAAACTCCCAAAATACCATTTTATATTCAACTCTTTATTTTAAAATAAGGGTCTAATAGTAATATTGTCATAACATGATTTCATTCCATTTCCTTCATGTTACTCCCAAACAAGATTGCTTATATTCCATTCATTTTCATTCATTTCCATTCCTTTATTTTAGGCTTCGTTTAGGAGGAGGGAATGGAATGGAAATGAATAAAAAGAATAATTTTAGAATATTTTTCCCTTCTCTTATTTAGGAGTTTTAATGGAGGGAATGAAAAGTTCATTTTCTTGTTTGAGAGTTTAAGTGCACGGGAATGAAATGGATAGGAGGGAATACTCATTCCTCTCTATTCCTTTAAAACTTCAAATTTTCATTCTCTCCAAAATTGGAAGGAATAAGAGGGATGAAATTAAATTTAATGAATTTTTTACTAAAACTCTCAAAATACCCCTATATATTCAACTATTTATTTTAAAATAGGGGTCTAATAGTAATATTGTCATAAAATGATTCCATTCCATTCCCTCCATGTTAAGATTACTTACATTCTATTCATTTTCATTCATTTTCATTCCTTTATTTTAAAATATCTAATCAAGGTTACTTAATTCCATTTCATTTCATTCTTTTCCATTCCTTTCTCTTACTTAAATACATTCCATTTTTTTCCATTCCCTTATGATCATTCTATTCTATTACATTCCATTCTCTTATAAATTTCCAAACGGAGCCTTAAAACATCCAATCAAGGCTACTAATTTCATTCATTTCCCTTACTTAAATACATTTCATTTTATTCTATTCTTTTCCATTTTCATATGATTTTTCTATTCCATTCCATTCTCTTGTGAACTCCCAAGCAATGCCTTAGTTTGATGGATAAGGAAGGAGAGGTGATCATGGTGTGCTCGAAGCATCGTGCGAAGAATCTCGAAGACTGCTTCCTCAGCTTGGTTGGATGATTTCACACAACAAAACCGATCAATTTTTGAGCCGCTAAAAATCTGTTACGCTCGGCCCGGAAGACGGGAAACGATATGAACATAATAGATGTCGGGGATGGGCTGTTCCAATTCAAATTCAAAATGGAAAGTAAAGTTAACTGGGTGATCAACAATGGACCATGAGTTTTGACAATCACATACTACTACTACGAAGGTGGGAGAAAGGAATGACGGCTTTCTCAGTAAAGTTTCTAACTATTCCGATTTGGCTACAAGTGTGGGGACTACTCTTTGATCTGATAAATGAGGAAGCTGGCAGGGATATCGGAAGAGGGATTGGCAGAGTCATTAAGGTGGACACCAAAGCTTTTGCATCTGACCAGGCATGTTTTCTTCGGGTCCGAGTCAAGATGCCGCTGGACAAACCAATTCACCGAGGGGCTCCTGTGCTCAGTCCGGAAGGTGATAAGGTTTGAGTGGCCTTCCAATACGAACGTCTCCTGGGGTTATGTTCCATTGTGGTTTACTTGGTCATAAGGCAAAATCATGCACCAACTCAATTGTGCGGGATGGGGAGGAGAGTCCATATGGAGAATGGCTGAGAGCAGGCTTTCGGAAGGCGAGAGGCCTACCAGGGAGGAAGCAACCTAGCCCACCACATCGGCAAGCGGCGGAGAGTGAGGAAAGGCCACAGACCGGCGGCGCTGAGATGGACAATCCTCTCACACCTACGAATCCCGAAATTTATGGCGTTAATGGTGGGGTAACGGATACACACCAGCCATTTATTTCGAGTAATAGTAATCCTATTCCTTCAATATCTGAAACTGACGTGCTAAATGAGGGAAACCCGGATATTATGGATATTATGGAGTAGACATGGCAAAACGGGTCAAAATTTTCTGACCCGACCCGACCCGAAAAATACTCGACCCGAACCCGATATTTTTGACCCGAAACAAAAACGGGTTGACCCGTGACCCGACCCGAGTTTTTCGTATTTTTTGCGGGTCAACCCGACCCGACCCGCGACCCGACCCGAACCCGAATCACTTTTTTAAAACTTTTTTTTTTTGGGTAAAAAAAATTAAAATTAAGACAATAGTAGTTTAATTGTTTATTATGAACTTTAAAGAAACAATTGATACATTTGCATATGTAAATTAATTGAAAGATAAAAGGTTGAGCATTCTGTAATGAATAAAAAAAATTTAATGTTAAATAACAAAGTACATGCCAAGATAATATGATTACAGTAGAGTTAAAAATATAGATTTAAAATTGTAGACATGCGTGAGAATCAAATTAGCATAAATTATGAATGCTTAGACTCATTTTTTAACAATTTATGTCCAAAATAAATGGCTTTTCAAAATAAACTATGATATTTTCTAGAGTGTGTGTTGCTTAACAATGATATGATATTCATAAAAGAGATCATATATAAATAAGTAAGCAATCCAATTTTAATGTATATCTCAAATTGAAATAGAGTGCCAACCACAATTGATAATAGAATATAAAATTAATTTTCAAGATTGTAAATTTCTTATATGTTTTTATTCTTTATCAAATGAGTTATCCAATAAGTCATTTGTAATTTTGTTTTATATTTTGGAATGTTAATATTGTGTAGAAATAAAACATGTGTATTTGTTTTACTTATGTTTGTGTTATTTTGTTTTAAATAGCAATGTTTAGGATTTGTATAATTTTGAAATTATTGAATAAGTATTAATATAAGTGGTAAAGTCAAAATAATACATTTTACATAAAATAATTTGTTGCATAACTTTTCAAATGACAAATACATGTTGTTTTATTTATAAAAAAATTAAAAATTAAAATTAAAAAAATTAAAAAAAAATCATGTGAAAAATACGGGTCAATACGGGTCAACCCGACCCGACCTGCAACCCGATTGAGCCGAACCCGTTTTTAACTCGCTTAAGATGACCCGTTTTTGACCCGTGATCCGTTTGACCCGTGACCCGATTGACCCGACCCGAACCCGACCCGAACCGCCCGTTTTGCCATGTCTATTATGGAGTGTAGGCAACGTAAAGCAATTAATGAGGAGTACAATCAGGAAGCAATTGTTTAAAAGTTATCAAGGTGCCAATTGAATATATGGATAATATGGGAAGTAGTTTGAAACCTGCTGAAAGTGAAATTCAAAAAGGTACGAGTGGGCAGTCACGTGCGCTCACTAAAATTCCCAAAGCAAAGGTTCCTAAGTGGACTAAAATTACTAGGGACCGAAAGGTAGGCAGTGAAACAAAACTTGGCCCTGGAAGCATTGGGAAAAAACGTAGGGCAGAGACAGAAGATGGGGGCAGAAGCAAACGTACAAAGGTGTCCGGCAAAACTCAAAAAAGCACAACGGTGGAGGCCGATACCCAGCCCCGCCGAGCACACTAATTGTCCTAAGCTGGAATTTTTGGAGGCTTGAAAACCTCCAAGCAAGCACTGTCCTCTCTCACTTGGTGAGGGAAAAAGTTCCTGATGTTTTGTTTCTCATAGAGATGAAACAAATTGTGGAAGGGATGAGGAATATACAAGCAGAGCTACACGATGATTCCCTGCTAGCAGTTCCGTGTGTCCGAAGAGCAGGTGGCTTGGCAATGTTATGGAAGGCACATGTCAACCTACATATCCAAACCTACTCCCTAAACCACATTGATGCCTAGATTATGACTAATATCACATCACCATGGAGATTAACTGGTTTTTATGGGAGACAGGAGGAGCATCTCAAACATGAGTCTTGGGAATATTTGAGGCATCTCCATTCTAGAGACACCCTGCCTTGGCTGTGTATGGGCGATTACAATGAAATATTGTCATCCAATGAAAAACAAGGGAGACATCCACGTTCACTACGACGCATGGAGGATTTTCGAAGTGCACTGTTACATTGTGGGTTGATCGACCTCGGATTCATTGGAAACATATTCACTTGGAGGAATGGTAGACTTGGGAATGAGTTCGTTCAAGAAAGGTTGGATCGGGCATGTGCAACTATCAAATGGCGGGACATGTTTCCTCACAGCAAGGTACACCACCTTCAAGCCTCATATTCTGATCATGATCCAATCCTTATTGCTACTCAAGCAGATTCACGGGTTTGTAGACATAAAAGGAAGCCAAGCAGATTTGATGAAAAATGGGCTCTACATCCAGATTGTGAAAATGTCATAAGGGAGGCATGGAATGATGTGCCTCCCACAGGTAGTCTAATGTACCGGCTATTTGAAAAAATAAAGAGGTGCCGTGTGGCTTTGGTGGGGTGGAGTAAAACTTTAGGCAACTCAAGGATGAAAATTGAAGAGAAGTATCAAGCATTGGAAGTTCTGACTTCATGAATAGGGCCGAAAATTTGGAGGAAATACAAAAGGTGAGGGATGAGATTAATTCATTATTATTCCAGGATAAATTGTTTTGGAGATAAAGATCCAGGTCAATTTGGCTCCCTGCAGAGGACAAAAACACTTAATACTTCCATCAGAGAGCAAGCCAAAGGTGACGAAAAAATCATATCAATGGTTTTGTGGATGAGAATGGGAGGTGGTGTACATCTGAATCTGGCATTGCTATGGTGGCCGAATCCTATTTCCAAAATTTATTCACAACGTCACACCCAACAAATATGGAATCAGTGCTCGAATTAGTTGACAAGGTAGTAACCCCAGCTATGAACCACTCACTTCTCCAACCCTACACCCCAGAGGAGGTTAAAAGGGCATTGTTCAATATGCACCCTTCCCGTGGGATAAAACAAGGTGATCCACTCTCTCCATACCTCTTCCTATGGTGTGTAGAAGGCCCCTCTTCTCTTATCAAAAAGGCAGTGGAAAGACAAACTTTGCATGGCATCCGATCATGTGGAAATGGAGTGTGTATCTCTCACCTAATATTTGTAGATGATAGTTTCATCTATTGCCAAGCCACGGTGAATGAGGGGCAGTAACTATTAGAAATCTTGGAAAGATATGAGGCAGCCTCAGGGCAAGCAATTAATAGACAAAAAACATCCATCTTTTTTAGCTGGAACACAAGCCAATCAGTTAGAGAGGACATATAGGCACTTTTTGGATCTAGAGTTATAGAGGATTGTGAAGCTTATCTTGGCTTGCCTATGGTGGAGGGAAAATCAAAGTTTAACACATGTAAAGGCCTACAAGAGAGGATAACAAAGAGAGTGATGGGTTGGAAGGAGAAATTTATTTCGAAAGTAGGAAGAGAGATACTTATAAAAATGGTAACCCAAGCAATACCTACTTACACCATGGCAATTTTCAAAATCCCAAAAGCCTTATGTGACATGATGAACTCCATTTTGGCCAAATATTGGTGGGGTCAAACAAAGGATGAGAAGCAAATACATTGGATCAATTGGAAGAAGTTGTGCAATTTGAAAGGAAACGGTGGAATGGGCTTCAAGGACGTTCAAGTCCTCAACTTAGCTTTGTTGGCTAAGCAAGCTTGGAGACTTATTCACAGTACCCACTCACTGTTCTATCAGGTGTATAAATCAAGGTATTTCCCTAACTGCTCTTTTATGGATGCTGAAGTGGATAGCAACCCTTCTTATGTGTGGAGGAGCTTATTGGCAGCTAGGGATGTTATCTTTGAAGGATCCAAGTGGAAAGTAGGTGATGGCCGATCTATTGGAGTTACCACACATAAATGGCTCTCCCACAAACCGATTTTCTTGGGGGAACAACAACCTAGATTAATGGTGAAGGATTTAATAAATAGCAACACGATGCAATGGGATAGGGAGAAGATATTTGATCTCTTTGCACACAGGACATGCATGGAGAAATTATGTCCATTCCATTGCAGCATAATATAGCAACTCGGGATGTGTTAATCTGGAAGGAGAATAAGTCCCAATCTTTCTCGGTTAAATCTGCCTATCAGGTAATGCAGAGGATGAAGGCGCCTACACTGATCGAACACTCCACAGCAGCCACTGAGAAGCCACTGTGGAGGAAGCTTTGGAAGTTAAATGTGCCCCCAAAAGTCAGAATGTTCATCTGGCGAGCTTGCTCTAACATTTTGCCAACCAGGGACAACCTACGTAGGAGAGAGTGCAGGTGGATCCGCGGTGCGAAATATGCTGCCACCAACCCGAGACAGTAGGGCACTTGCTATGGGAGTGTCCATTGGCAAGAAATGTGTGGGCACAATGTAGGGGTGGAATCCAAAAATGCCATAATGATGTGTGTGATTTTTTCCAGTTCTTTCGGATATTAGAGGAAAAACTATCAAAATCAGACCTGGAGAAGTGGGCAGTGACATCCTGGGCAATCTGGAATTCCAAAAACAAGTTTTACTTTGAACAGACCCACTCTCATCCAAACAACATACGGAAAGGGGCTATCGGATACTTGCATGAATACCAACAGCTCTTGGTCGCACAGCAGAACTCCCGAGGCTTTTCTCGGACAAGCTAGGCGTGCAAAAACTCTCAAATTGGCTGAGCTTTAACACACGAGCATCGAATGAGCATATTGTCTTTGTAATAATTGTTTTTCCCTTCCCCTATTCTATATACGTTAAAACAGGGTACCCTTAGCTTGTATATTGTTTGATATTATTAATACAATGCCTATCTTTTATCTAAAAAAAAAAAAAAAAAAAAATTCTTTACTCAACAAGTAGAACTCACCAGTCAAGAGGTAAGAAAAAGCTTTTTTTTTTTTTTTTTTAAAAGCCACTAGGTTTACCAATCGACATTTTCTCTCTTTTTTTGGGGAGAGGGAGACACTGCTTTTTTAATAATTTAGGTGAGTTTAAGTTATACCTAGTATAACTTTAAAAAATGTCACGTACACCACTTAAATCCACCATTTGATTATATTTTTTTCTTACACTCTACATATTTGCAAAATTTCAAGATAATTTAAGATTAATAATTATGTCATTGATCAAATATAAAAATTACAATTGTATTAAAAATTACAAATTTTACCTCTTTAAACCATGTTCAAATGTGCAATTTAGGAGTCAATTTTTCTTTAACTTATGTTAAACAATATGGGCCTAGAAATTTCATTTTTGTAATCTCCTAATTATTGTTATAATCCCTTCAATGAAGTTAGTTAATTAGTTAAGAATAGGATGTGTTATCTAAAATTTGAACACATAAGGCACATTTAACACTTGGCTTAATTCTTAGGGAATATGTTGAATTAGATAGCCAATTATCTTTAATCATGTAGGCCAATGAGATTACAATTAGTCTCTTATAAATACATGATTGTAATTCTTAATTAGGTATTAAATGAATATACCAAATTGTTACTTAGTGCATTTCCTCTCTCTATATGTTTCTCTATTATCAATTCTCTTTAGGGCGACTACCTCCAATGTAGTCAAATTCTTTTAAATTTCTATCAATTTTCATATAAAATCCATTCGTTTCCAATAGGAACCATTGGGATTCAAACAACTCCTTAATAACTTTTGGCAAGTGTCCATTGATGTTAATCTTCTCATGAAAGAGAACACATTCCAATGCATTCCCACCTCAAAGGATGTGTCAATCCCTCTTTTATTTTTGCTCAAAAAAGGGTTAGTTAAACACTTGCATACAACCATTTTTCTACCAAATGAAAGATATGGTTTTGCTAAGTAACTATCGTCACTTTATAATAGGTGTTTACACTCATATTAATTATTAAGTTAGTTTGCCTTAAATTAAACTCTATTACCAATAGTTTACTATATGTAAAATTTTATTATCATGGTTGTGTCAAGCAATTATCTTCGCTCTATGAAATTCTCTATTACCAATAGTTTACTCTTCATAAAACCTTATTACCTAAGTTTCAAGAAATTTACAATTCTACTTCAATGTGGTTGTTTTAAGTGACTATCTTTGCTTTGTAACAAGTTTTTTATACTCTCATTATTTATTAAGATAGTTTACAGTAGATGAAACTCTCTCTTACCAACGGATTGCTCTTCATAAAATTTTATTAGGGTCTGGTTGGTTCAAGGATGAAAAAGTAAGAGGATAGAAAATAATGTGGATAGAAAAGTGGAAAAATAGAAAATAATTCAGTTTTTTTCTTACATCTGTTTGGTTGGTGGTGGAAAAGTGAAGGAGTGAAAAACTCTTTTGTTTGTTGAGAATGAAAATGAGAGGATAGAAAATGGTTTTTGTATAAGTTTACTCTTATACCCCCATTACATTAAAAGAAAACTAATAGTTTATAATGGAAAAAAAGGTTTTTTTTTTTTTAAATTGACATTAAGCTTGAAAAAAAAAAAAAATGTTGAAGAGGGAGAGTAGATGGGTAATTTCCCATATTAAGCCCACTTTCTTCCCCATTTTATCCGAAATTTAGGGAGGAAAATCACTCTTCACAAAATGTGAGCCTAGGGAGAAAATTGTTTTCTCTCCCATTTTCCATCCCTCGAACCAAACACACACACCAACCTTTTTCTCTTCTCCATTTTTCATCCCTCTTATTTTCACTCCAACCAACAAAAATCTAAGTTTCAAAGAAATATACAACTCTACTTCAACTAAAATTTTATTACCAAAAGTTTCAATTAATTTATTTTAAAATTTAATGTTTATTTAAAATATTATCATATATACTTATTATATAATAAAAGTTAGGTCTTTAACACATGGTTGCGCCAAGTAATTTCACCAAATTACTACAATTTTTTAGATAAAAACAAATTATTTGGTTTTATCAACTTTTTCTCTGCTACTTAATCCTTTTTTTTATTGGATAAACTAATAATTAGTGTTTTGAGAAACCATTTTAAACAGAAACAATAGATTAATTGTTCTTTTAAGAAATTTTACGCTACTGCATTATCCATTCTTTGCTTTAGATAAACACAAAAGCTTAATGATTAGTATCAACTTTTCTTTCCTTTTTTTTTCTTTTCTTATTTTTTACAATTTGTTGATATCAACTTCCTTATTTTTTCTTATTTTGTTTTTACTTTTTGTTGATAGTTGATACGATTCATACGAACCTTTTTTTTTTTTTTTTAGTGACGTTAAGTGATAATTTTATTCCTAATTCAATTTTCTCCTTCTCTTATACTCTATCTAATTTTTTTTTTAACTAATTTCTTTTTAATAATTCCACCATTAATGTTGCTTCACTGAATATTATCCTTTCCAACTTTGATGTGCTTTACGACTGTTTTTAAAAACACTAAACACTCAACCCAACAGCTAAGATAATGTCACCGTGGCGAGTCCGAGTTTCAGGAGGTCACTGGCCTCTAACAAATTCCCCCCTCCCCCTTGTGATTATGAAGGTTATGTACCCGAAACTGAAGTTGAATGATATAACTTATTTAATCTTTTTATTCTAAGAAATAACCTTAATCATCCAATAACAAGATTAAATAACCTTAATCATCTAAGAAATAACCTTAATCATCTAAGAAATAACCTTAATCATCCAATAACCTTAAGAAATAACTTATTTCCGATAACAAGGTTAAGCTTGTTATCGGAAATTCTAATCATCCAATAAAGACTCATATATTGGTTCTACCTTTCAACTCAGTGTTAATTAATTTTCTTCCTAATGTTTTTATTTTTTATTTATGCTCTTGTTATAAGTGATTCAATCATCTTAAAATTGTTAGAGGCTCTTAAATTGACACGAATTCAAAGGTTTGTACTCTATGTGTTTCTATTGTTTAACTCGCTTTTAATTTATGAGAAATATTATAGTTAATAGATGCTCTAAGGGTATTTGTTAATGAACCATTTTAAGAAAAAGTAAAGCAATTGATATTTTGACAACTTTTTTTTTTTAATACAAGGTAGAAATTCCACTCTAACTTAATCTAAGTGTATATATGTGTGAAACTACTTCCTAGAGATTTGAACTTCGGCCTTTACCCCTACACTCCACAAGCACTTATACTTGTGAAGTGACTATTGTACTGACAACTTTTTCTATTTTCTATAAAAGTTGTGTTAAAACTTTCCTAAAATAGTTTGTTAACAATTGCTTACTATCTAATTAATTATTAATTTTTCTTTTTTGATAATGTTAAGATGATTTATCCTAAATTAAAGTCAAATACCAGTAATTTAATCTATGTTAAACTCAATCATCCGAGTTTCAAAAAATTTAAAACTCAACTTCAATTGAAATTCTATTACCAAATTTCAAATAATGTAAAATAAAATTTAATATTTATATCAATTATTGTGATTATATATCATTTTTTAATATATTAAAATTTACTCACTACACACCATGTTTGCACCAAGAGTTTTAATATATGTATGTATTATACATCTAAGATTTAATATGATTTTGTCATATGACTCATTAATTATTAATATATTTTATTTATTTTATTTAAAAAATCTAACAAATTGTCAAGTAAGTCACTAATTATTAAAATGATTTCTATTTATTCACATTTAATTTTTGAGTAAAGTATGCATTGTATGGGCTTAAACTAGTATACTAGTACTATAGAGTAATAATTAAGTGCTCTTAGAGTACGGAGAATTGTGCTCTCTTCTTTCACATTCATGATGGGGTCCATTATGAATGTAAGAGGAGAAAATATTATTTCTCCATACTCCGAAAGTACCTGAGAATTTTTCAATATTATATAATAAAAGTTGAGTTCTAGAAATTGAGATTGTGCAAAGTAATTATCTTCACTATGGAACAAGTGGCTAGGTTATCTTCACTATGGGACAAGTGGCTAGGAGTGTAAAAGATGCCAGGGTTAAAGAAAAGATGATAGGGTCATAAAAAATTAAACAACTCAAAAGGGTTGTGCAAAGTCTCGAACTAAGGCTTACCACTAAGTTACTAACCCTTAAATGCTTTATAATTAGCATGAATGAATCAATAGATAAATATCTTCTAAAAAAAAAAGAGAGTAGATAAATAAATAAATAAATATATTGGTTCGGTTTGGTCAGTGGCGAGGTGGAAAAATCTAGCGTCACCACCGAAACCGAGAGCCAATTATTTTTTGCAGCTTTGGTCTTCCATTAAGCAATGGGCCGGAGTTTTTTACACCCCTACAAGTGGCTAAACTTTCATTAAAGTTCTCTTTTATAAAAAAATTTATATTTATTTTAATAATTTTGATCATTTATCATAATTTTGCATTTCAGTAAAGTACAAATTATACATTACATATGGTCAATACTACAAGTGGCTCAATATATGTATGCGTACGGTGTATGTTCTATTAAAGTTTCAAGTGGATCATTGCAAGTTTCAATAATATTGTTAAAATAATTTTTCTTTTACCTATGATTTTTATTTATACTACTAGAGAGAGGAAAAATTACAATTTTTTTTTTTTTTTTACAGAATTCAAATGGAGTTTTAAATAACATATAAAGTGAGAGATATTTCCTTAAACCATTGACGTTCACTCTGCATAAGAAAAGTTGCGCCTGGAACCCCATTAATTGTAGCGGAAGATTCGAACATGGCAGCTATATGTAATATGCTATTTCCCTTGTTATCTTTCGCAGCTAATAATGAGTTATTTGCAGTCATTGAGTTCTTTTCATTAAAACTGTATATGAAGTTAAATGCTTGTTTCTGACGATGTAGAACGGCAATCATAATCATGTTTCGTTGCGTGCAAGGACGGACCTACGGTAGGGCAAGGCCCCCTCCCCCCACACCCCCCCCCCCCCCCCCCCTCAAAAAAAAAAAAAAAAACTGGTATATGAATAAAAAAAAAATCACCGACAAACTCTCATTAAAAAAAAAAAAAAAAACAACCGACAAACAAAGAACTACAAAATAAAAAAAAAATATGGACTGAAGTCTAAAAATCTAAATTACAATTCTCATCAAGCATCAACGCCTCCTTTGCTGCCTGCTGGTGCTGGTGCTGCCTGCTGCTGTTGTTTTCCTCATATCAGATCCAGACTGCTAGTCTGCTGCTGCTACTGCTCCTCGGCTCCTCCTCAGATCCTTGATCATAGTCACACACGGTAAATCTAAGAAATTTCTCTCCTCTCTCAAGTTCATGTTTTTGTATTTTTTCTTTTCTATATTTGCCTCCTCTGTTAGCCCTCTGCGCCCTGTGTCTCTGCGTTTTTTATTTTATGAACTGTGCTTTTATGGACTGGTGTGTAACGTGTGTTGTGTGAAGACTTGTTTGAGTTTGTGGCTTTGTATACTGTTTAATTGTTTGTGGCTGTGGCTTTTTGTGACCGGCTAATTGGTTTTATTTATAAAGAGTTAAAGAAATAAAGTGGGAGCAGGTCAGTGACTTAGTGGGATGTGAGTACTGAGTATTTGATAATGAATTTGTGAGAGTTGTCTTTTGGTAGTCAATGTTTTGTCCTTTGTGAGTATTGTTAACTGTCAAGAGTGAAGACTAGTCTTTGCTAAGTCATAAATGATTTTGTGAGACTAATTGACCAAGTCTTTTGGTATTGTTTTGGTTTTATCAAAAATTTTGTCTTTGTCTATATTGCTAATATTAGTAATATATATATATATATACACACACACACACACACACACACATATATATATATATATATATATATGAACTTGTGATTATTTTGGTTTTAGATTTTTTTTTTTTTTTTGTGGTTGAGAAGTTCCTTTTTTTAAGTTGTTGTATAGAACTACAAAATATGGAAATAATGAAACTTTTTTTTTTTTTTTAATTTGTAGATCATGAGTAAGTCCACCACAATATTAAATTTTTTCAAAAGAAAAAATCTCAATAATTTTGAAGTCATAGCTGATGATGCAAGATTGCCAACCCCTAGCGTTGATGTCCCAGTTTTTGAAAATCTCCAAACAGAAGTTCCAAATGTCATTATAGACGAAAGTACAGGTTTTGTTCGTGATCCTGGAATGCGTAAGCAAATATGGGAATATGATGCAAATGAACAGGATGAAATTCGACGAGCTTACATTAAACTTGGTTCATACCAACCTAAACTAGATGACTACAAGAAAACTAAATTTGGAAGTCATTATTGTAAATTTAAACATTCATGGTTTGCAATTAAGGAATTTAGTAAATGGCCTGAATATTCACCTAGTAAAGATCCTGCTTTTTGTCTACCATGCTTTCTCTTTGACAAACCAATTGGGAATTCTGGGAGCCATATATTCACTAAGGATAGATTTCGGAATCGGAAGAAAGTTAATGATGGTAATAATTGTTCCTTTTTGAATCATATGGGGAAAGAACCTAACTTTTTTCATAGAGCTTCCGAGCAAGCCATGACAGATTTGATGAACCAGTCTCAACACATACAAAAGGTGCTTGAAAATTTCAATTTTGATCAAATTGCAAGCAATCGATTGCGGTTAAAGGTCTCAATTGATGTTGTCAAAGTGCTTGCATTTCAAGGACTTACTTTTAGAGGACGAGATGAAAGTTCTGATTCAATTAATCGTGGGAATTTTCTTGAAATATTGGATTTGGTGGTATTATATAATGAATATGTTGCATAAGCGATGGAGAAAGCTCCCAAAAATGCCTCTTACAAATCACCAAAAATTCAAAATGAAATCTTACATGTATTTTCAAACAAGGTGAAAAAGGCAATTCGTGAAGAAATTGGTGATGCAAAGTTTTGTCTAATTGTTGATGAAGCTCATGATGAGTCAATGATTGAGCAAATGGCAATTGTTATAAGATTTGTAGACAAAGATGGTTTTGTTCGAGAACATTTTTTTGGGGTAGTTCATGTTCCCGATACTACGACAATAACCCTAAAAGATGAAATATATTCTATCTTGTCACATCATAGTTTGAATATTCAAGATATTCGAGGGCAAGGATATGATGGTGTAAGCAATATGTGAGGTGAGTGGAATGGATTAAAAGCTTTGGTTTCAAATGATTGTCCATATGCTTACTATATTCATTGTTTTGCACATCGCTTGCAATTAGCATTAGTGGCAGCATCAAAAGAAGTTATTCTTGTTCAAAGTTTTTTTAATAGATTATCATTTATGGTCAATGTTGTTGGTGCTTCATGCAAGCATACAGAGCAACTAAAAAAAGCTTATGCTGATCAAATTGCATATTTTGTTGAAATTGGTGAGCTTGAAACTGGAAGAGGACTTAATCAGATTAGCACATTACAATGGGCTGGAGATACTCGTTGGGGTTCTCACTTGAGATCGATTTTTAGCTTGGTAAATATATGTAGTCCAACATGTGAAATTTTACTTAAGATCATCAAGGAAGGAAATACTACTTCCCAACGAGAAGCAGCATACTCATGTTATCATGCTATAATTTCTTTTGAATTTGTGTTCATTTTGCATCTCATGAAAGAAATTATGAAGATCACTGATGCACTTTGTCAAGCTTTGCAGTGTCAATCTTAACACATTTTAAATGCGATGAATTTTGTTTCATCCACTAAAGCACTTATTCAAAAATTCAGAGATGAAGAGTGGGATAATTTACTTACCACTGTGAAATCATTTTGTGAGGCATGTGACATAGATGTCCCTGATATGAATGCTCGTTATGTTGAGAGAGGAGGTCTAGCTCGTTATCAACAAGATGACTTCACAATTGAGCATCATTATCGGGTAGATATTTTTTATGCTGCAATAGATTCCATATTACAATAATTAAATCATCGGTTTAGTAAGCATGCGGTGGAATTGCTTAATCTTAATTCAGCTCTTGATCCTAAAGAGACATGTGAGTCCTTTAGAAGTATAGACATTTTGTTGTTAGTAAGCAAGTTTTATCCAAAAGACTTCACAAATCAAGAAATGACACTTTTAAAGATAGAAGTTGATCATTATGAGCACAATGTAGTTCGGCATTCGGACTTCAAGAAGCTATCAAGTATTTCTGAGTTGTGCCAATGGTTGGTAAAAACCCGAAAATCATTATTTTACCCATATATTTATAGATTGATTACACTTGTGCTTACTTTTCCAGTTTCTACTGCAACTACAGAGCGAACATTTTCAGCCATAAATATTATCAAGAATAGGCTTCGCAACAAGATGGAAGATGATTTTCTAATGGACTCTATGATTTTGTATATTGAGAAGGAGATTGCTGCAAAATTTGGTACAGAATCAATCATAGACGACTTTCGAGACTTAAAAGAGCGTCGAGTTCCGTTTTGATAAATGTTTTGAAATGTTTAAAAAAACACTTATTTTGTATGTTATGCTTTATCGACATTTTTATAATATTAAATGTTTAAGAAACATTTATTTTATATGTAGTATTATATTGAATATGAAATAGGTGTTAGTTTTTATTTTCATTAAAAAAAAAAAAAATTGTTTTAAGCTTTGGCCCCCTCCAGATTCAAATCCTGGTTCCATCCCTGGTTGCGAGGACTTTTCCCGACAAAACATTGAAAAATCAGGACATGCATCCAGTAAATCAGAAACAAACTCAACTATTCCCATCTTAACAGCGATGCAGACGGCTTCAAAAACAAGATCCTAGCCTTTTCTAGTCGCTGAGCACTGACTTTTGGTAACTCGCCGCAGATGTGGCGTAGAACATCCCTGGATTGTTTATGAAGCGACTTCGATTCATATATTTGATTCAATCCTGAATCAATTAATAATTAAAACAATATTGTTTAGCGAACTACATGAAGAAAAATAAATAAATAGAACAAAATGAAGAAAATAGAAAAATTTTGAACACAGTCAATCACTAACATATGAAACTAATTGACTAAATGTAGCATACCCAAGAGTTTAAGGATATCCGAGACAAATCCTGGAGCTGCAAAGTGTGAAAAAAGAAAAATAATCAAAATCAAAAAGAAAAATATTGGTTGGTTAGCTTCTAGAATCTAGCTACAGCACCATTCTTCCAAAATCAACCGTCGGAAACAACTACTTTACCCATACGTTAATTAGTTAGTTAGTTTTGTTTTTGTTTTTTTTTTTTTTTCTTTGTTTTTTTTTTCATCTGGAGGTTACTCTCTTATTTAATCCAATAGTTTCCACTTTTAATTATTAAAGTAATTATGGAATTTTAATTGTTAAAAAATTTAAATAAGGTATTGGCTCAAGTGGATCTTGATTCCGTTAACGTGACTTAATGGGGTTCTAATTAAAAGTATATTAGCTTTTTCGGATTGATTTTTTTTTTCCTGAATGGCAACACTTGAATAGATTTTTTTTTTTAATTAAGAGCATCTCCAATATATTTTTTAAAGTTATTTTTGGAGCAAACACACATAAAACTATCTCCCACAAACCTCTCTAAACTTTAAATTTTCTTTAGAGTTGTTATAGTAGCTCTCTTGGTGTGGAGAGCATTGTAGCTTCTCTATACAAGTTTAATATAATATAAAACATTCATTCTTATAATTCTTTATTCAGTTTTTTTTTTTTATTCTCTCTCGCTCATACAGACCCGCTCTCCGTCTCTCCCAGTCTCACTCTCAAAGTCACTCTCAACAAAAGACTTGGAGGCCTATTTTGCCAAGCACACAGCATTCTGTTTCAAAATGAGTGGAACAACAAAAGTTTTCTGGTCCTCCTATTTGCATCATGTCTTCCAGAATTGGCGAAGCTTTTCAAGGCCTTTCTTTATTTTTTTTTTGAAGCAAGTTACAAAGATCTTTGCCAGACGTTGGGTTTTTAAGATTTGTTGATTTGGGTGTTGTGGATTTAGGGCGTTGTTGATTTGGGTGTTGTTGGATGATAAAATCTGGGTTTCAAGAGTTGGGTGGTGTTGTTTATTTGTTTTTGTTTTTTGTTTTTTGTTTTTGAGGAGGTTTGGGTGTTGTTGAATGTAGAAGATTTTGGTGTTGTTGATTTAATTGTAGCTCTGGAGTTGCAACAGAGTTTTTTTTTTTTGGGGGGGAGGAGGGAGGAAGTAAAGAAATAATATTTAAATAAGAATTAAAAAAAAAATGATAGGGAGTCTTGGAAAGTGAATATGAAAAAGTAAGTAATAATGCTCATTTTTCAAATAGTGAAAAATATTTAGAGAAATTGCTGGAGATGCTTTTATTATATTTTTGTGAATATTTGAATATGTGTTTGAGTGTTATTCTCAACAAAAAATAAAGCTAAAAAAAATTTCAACAAATTAGAATAGAAATATTTATTTGTTATTTGTTATGAGCCTTTAGGGTGTTTTTAGGGTTTGGATTTTAGGAGAGCGTTTTTATACTACTCTTTATAATCTCTATATGTGTTAGTTAAATTTTTTCCTTATTGCTGCCTATGGACATAACTTACACAAGCCAAAAGTCGAATCATGTAAATTTTTTTATTTATACCATTTGTTTTGGAAATCTTTCCAATGTCTATAAAAGTTTTCACAATCAATTTTATGTGGGAATGCAATCCGAAAATCCTTTCCCACAACAGACTAGTATCAAAGTCAAGGTTTATTGCCTAGACATTTTGTATTTGCTTTCTTTAGATATTTTGTTGATTTGATTATTGGGAGATAACAAGTAAATTCTTTGCAAAACCTATGGCAGATTGGAATTAGGACCATTGTCTTTAATGCCAAAGGTAGATAAATTTAGTGGAATGGATAACTTCAACATGTGTCGACGTGATGTTATGAATATCTTGATCCGACAAGAGTTGGATATTGCATTGTAAGATAAACTTGAAGGGATATCAGTAAAAATTAGAAGAAGATCAATAGACAAGCTTATGGCACTATCTATTTGTGTTTGGCGCTTTGGCCAATTATCAAAAATATTTTGTTATGAGGCAGATGGAGGTTAAGGAGCCATGTAAAAAGTCGAAGGCAAGTACATTACCAAAAGTGAGAAGAACCAACTATATTTGAAGAAAAAACTCATTGTTTTTAGTACTGTGAACGTATTTTTGTGTCCGAACATTTAAATGATTATGATAAACTATTAGCTGATTTGCAAAATTTAGAAGTTTGAAATTAGTAATGAGGATAAATTTCTCTTGTTATTCAACTCACCGCTTGATGCATATGACCATCTGATTACTAGATTGTTGTATGGAAATGATGAGATTAAATTTGATGATGTGTTTCATGCTTTGACTAGTAATCAACATCGTATGAATGATAAGTAGGCCTATAGAGACATAGTTATTAAGGCTTTAACATAGGGGCATGTATAATAATAGAAAGTTTGGTAGGAGAGGTAAATCTAAATCGAAATGTAAGGGAACTACTAATAAGAAAATTGGGAAAGATGAATGTGTTTTTTTTTTCCACAATAAGGAGTATGGGAAGAATGATCATCTTTTGAAAAATAAGAATGAGAAGGATTATCAATGCAAATGTAGCAGAGTAGTAATGGGAATTTGATTTAGCTATGACTTGTTCATCATTATTTTACCATTCAAACAAGTGGATTATGAATTTTTTTTGTATCTGTAAAGTTGTGATTTACAACTATGTTTTATGTTAGCTTTATTTCATGACAAAAAGTGTTGTAATTACCTTAATTTTATTCCTTGTATTTTGTGGGATTTTATTTTATTGGGTTTAGTATTAAGTTGGTAAAGAATCGATCATGAAATGAAGTTTAGTGCAGTTTTGCAACTAGCACGCCAGAAGCTCGCGAGTAAAGGTTCTCGCGAAAAGGGCATTTGAGAAGCACATGCTGAAAGCTGAACAGTCGAGTGTCACGCTACATTTCGCGAGTACTTCGCGAGACAAGCCATCTCATGAGGTACCTGCGAAACTCTCTGCTTGGAGGATTTTAAGTGTGACTTTCTTACCCTTCACCCATATTATATATACATTCATTACCCACAAAAGTAAAAGAGACTATTCATAGAGAGAAAACTCTAAATAGATTTCTACAACACAACATACCCATCTTTTAGAGAGAGAGCTACTCATCCTTAGTGAGAAATCTTTGTAGCCTCTTCTCATTCCCTCTCCCATTCTTATACCTTGAGAGGAGATTTATACTCAAATACAACCCACACCTATTCAGAGTGTAGAGAGTCTTTTGGAGCTTAGGGAGCTTAGGAAGCTTTGGGGATTTGCCAAAAGAAGCTGGTGAGGCTTGGTGAATGCAACAAGGCGTATTGCGAGATCCAAAATGCTAGTAAAGACAAGATTTCAAGAAGTCCGTTGGTAACAAGAACTTGGAGGGCTCAAGTACATTGGGTAGACTAGGCTTGGAGGGTCTTTTGTTATTCATGTACGCCAACTTATACACTACTAGATCGATTTCGACTTGAAGGGTTGCAGAGAGGTTTTTCGCCAAGTTCTTCGGTTTCCTCTTTGATAACACATCTTGGTGTTATTTTGTTTTTGCGTTGCTCATCCCTTACTCTTTAAGCAATATATTTATTATTGATGATGGATGAATATTGTTAGGACATATATAGTTCACTTGTTAATAACATATGTCATTCTTTTCTGTAATTATCTAATTCTTTGAAAAAATGTACTTTGCTTGTATTTGGGTAGATCTAGGATACTTTTAATACTTAAAGAGATAAGGTTTCAAGATTAAGTGTTAAAGTCATGCAAGTCTGTTCAAGAAACAAGCTAAAGAAGTGCTTGTTATTAAAACTCGACAGCTGGCTCGACAGCTTCATCTATCGAGTTTTAAGAAGCTGTTCTAGCCCTGTGACTCAACAGCTGCTCGACAGCATCTCGACACCTCTAGTTGCCGAGGTTTGAGAAAAACATATTTTCTGATCTGTTTTGATTCCAATCCGTGGATATGTCTTTGGGCCTTCTTTTTTCATAACTCTAGACATATAAAAAATTATTTTAAGGGCCGTCAAAGTAGGCACAAGTTACACAAGCATTGAGCAAAGACTTTTTAAGCAATTTGTAACCGGAGATAAAATTTGCCCTAGTTCATCTCTTTTGAGAAGAAGCTGCTGTGTTTGTGTACCATAGGGTTTTGTAACCAAGCATCTTCTTGTTTTTCATTGTGAGGATGAACTGAAAAACTTTGCAGTTAACATTTTCCTCAAGTTGTTGATTGAAGTCGCATACTGGGATTTGCCTAATTGATTAGTCACGTACTGGGAGCCGTGCATCAAAAGGAAAGATTGTCATTACAGAACAAGTCCAATTAGGTATTGGGATAAGGGTTCAACTGTAGGTTGGTAGAAGGTATTGAGATTCCTTTACTTGTAACCACATGTTGTAATAATATTAAATTCTCGAGAGTGGTGATCTTAAAATCACCTGGTGGAGTTTTTGCTTTGGAGGTTTTCCCCATTCGTAAACAAATCACCGTGTCAATTTATTCTTCGTTGCACTTTAGTTTATTAGTGATTTGTTTGTGCTACCACGCATTTGCATGTTAAATTGATTAATTAATCAAACTTGGCTAATTAATAAACTTAATCCATCACAAGGGGTCAATACGTTTTTGGCCTATCAAATATAGCTTAAAGTAATGTTATCGGTTCATTGCGCTTATTTACTCTTGTGTATAAGTTAAAGTAAAAGCAATTTAGCCATAATTTTCATTTTCTTGTCAAACTTTTTTAATTTTCTTGATTAGGCTGTGTCCCATTGTGTTTGTTTGTGTTTGTGTTAGCCCAAGTGGTTTTTTAACATATATTTAAGCAAGATTTTCATATGTTCATGCATTGTTTCATATATTAGCAGAATGTGTGCACTCTAAGTGTTTGACAAAATGCCTATATGATATTTTAAAATTCTTTTGGACTCCAATGAGTTCCAATTTTGGGGAGTATCATGATTATGCATATTTATCATGTTTTGATCATTGGTTGTGTGTTTTACACACTTTGCCCCTTGAATGCGTACTCATGCATTGGTCATGCATCTCACATGCACACTAGATGCACCATTGATGCACACACTCTATTACTTGACATGTTTTACTTTCACTTATGCTAGTTAAGTCTTTTTAGACCTTTTTAGTACATATAACATGTTCTTATGTCGATATCATGCATTGGTCCATATCTTGTTCCATCATCCTTAGCATGTTGCTAACACCTCATTTTGCAACCCGCATTTAACCTCACATGGAGGGTAAAAGGAAAATTTTGCTTTAGAAATATTCATTTTGATTATGGTTATTAGATCCTTAATCTCATTTCACCAAAATGATCTTGATGTTGTAACGATCAAATCGACTGGTCATAAGCTCTAATCGGACCACCAGATTGAAAGTTATCATCAAATCAAGTTTTAATGACTGAGATGCATTATCACAAATTGAGTCCGACCATATGTGATTATGAACAATTGTTTTCAATTGGTTATATGTATAATCAATTTGAGATCAATGATTTGTCATAATTTGATTGGTTAGGACTACATTTTATGGTAGGGTTGCACACACCTAATTAACTAGATAGTTAAACATTAATTATTCAATGAGTAATTTGTGTAATTATCTTTTAATTAGGGTAAATTTGGAACTAATTAGGTCTGAAATGGGAGTGATTGGAGCCTATTAATGTTAATTGGAAACTAATTTGGGACCTATTAATGTTAATTGTGCTGAAACCATTTTCTAACAAATGACCTCTGCTCACTATTTCATTGATATCTCTCAGAATATTTTGAATCTATGAATGAAGTTAATTTTCTCAGAATCTAGACATCCGGGGCTTCAATTTGAGCACAAGAACAAGACAATTCCGATCAGAATTGAGTCAGATATGATTTTTCGAAGTTGGCTCTACAAGCTGTTATAGCAGCTATGGGAAAACTGAATTTTGGCTTGTTCCTCACTCCCACAAATCTTTACATTTAATACTCCATATTTCCCCTAAGGCTAAAATGAGGTCTAGGTTCAAGATTCTTTGTCAACCCTCATTAATGGTCTTCCATTCATATTTCCTCCATCACTACTATATAAACCCCTCCTCTCCTTCATTCCAAGACACACAAAAAACGCCCCTCTCTTCTCCTCTCTTGAGTTTTAGAAAGTTGAATAGTCTTGTCATATCTTGGCCTTCTTGAGACTCAAGGTATTGAGTGAGACTCACTCTTCCTCTCCTAACTCTTCCTCTCCTAACTCTTCTTTTCCTCCACCCATAGGACCTCCCTCAAGAGTCTCCTCATTCACCATATGGATCTTGCATGAAGATATAATCTCTTTCCCTAACTTGTTTTTTATGTTTCCATGATGAGAATTTAAAATTAAAGCATGATAGTAATTATTTAAATTCCTTTGAATATGTTTGAATGTTCTTAATTGTTCTTATATGTTCTTCACATATTCTTAGTTGTTCATCACATGTTCATGCATAACACTAGTTTTGATCTCAAATCCACATCAAAAATATGAAAAATATGTTTGTTTCATAATTCTTTCAAATCTTTGAATCTAGGATATCACAATCCACACACATTCACTAGAATTCATTTTTCAATCCAAATGCAATGCTTAATAAATTGAATTAGGGTTCATCACATGCACACACCTTAAATTCAACATGTAAATTGATTAACATATTGGATGATATATGACAGGCCACAAACACGTTGACCCCTTGTGATAACTTAGATTAATTAATTAGCTCAGTTATTAATTAATCAAATTAACATGCAATATCACGTGGTAGCACAAACAAATCACCAAAACTAAGATATGCAGCGGAAAATAAATAACACGGTGATTTGTTCACGAATGGGGAAAACCTTACGACAAAAACCCCACCGGGTGATTTAAGGTCACCACTCCCGAAACTCCACTATTATCACAACAAGCAGTTACAAGTAAAGAATCCCAGTACCTTACCAACCTACAGTTGAACTCTTACCCCAATACCTAATTATATTAAGCTTTTGACATTGCACTTTTGCTATGCCGAAGCATACAGATGTCATATTATGAATGGCGAGTAACAGTGGTGAGATAGTTATTTATGCCTTTTTCTTAGGATTTTCTAGTTCAACCTGTCAAAAAGAGTGATACGAGTGTTAAGAAGAAGAGATCACTTAACCTTACTCATCACAAACAAAGAGCTACAAAGCTCACTTGCCTAGTTGTGCAGAAGAATGCTCATCTAAGCTACAGGTGATACAAAGTTTAGAAAACTCTGTTTCAATGGCCATTTTAAAAGTTCACATGAACTAATGCACACAAACACACACTGTTTTTGTATTTTTCAATTTTTCAATTTTTTTTTATTTTTATCAGAAAAGCAAAAATAAACTACAAAATTGAAAACACACAAACAAAAACATGTAAAGCAAAACAATGCATAAAACTAGACTGACTCAAAACAGTAAAGAAACACACAAGTAATGCAACACACAAAAAACAGGAGAGAGAAGAAGAAGTGACTGAAATCACTTAGATCCCTTTGCCTTCCACACCTTGGAAGAACCTTTCCTTTTGGTCGACTCTTGAACCGGTGAGGAAGGAGAAGAATATGAACCATTCAAGTTCGAAAGGAACATGATGGCTTTGAGAATGTCTCCAAGAGGAGCAAGAGAAGATGGAAGCTGATTCTGGCTCCCAGATGCTACTATGCCATTGCTTTGTTAAGTAGCACGCCACTTATAGCAATTTGGTCGAGTGTGACCGGCAACACCACAATGATAACAGAGATGTGGCTTCTTCTGTTTGGGCTTTTGAGAGTTAACCTTCTTATTCCTAGGGTTTCTAGATTCCCTTTTCTCAATTTTAGGGGGTGCTCCTAGGATGGACTTGCCCTTGTCTACGTTCTCACTAGCTAATTCAGTTTTAACATTTTTATTTTCATTTTCAATGTTATTAGCAGGTGGAACAAACACAGTAGTGCTAGCAGTAGGAGTATTAGAAAGAGAGAATTCATACCCCAATCTAGTACGGTCTGAAGAAGATCTCTGAGCACTTAGCATCTCGTCCAGCTTTGCACTTGACGTCCTCTCCAGTTGTGCTCTGACTTGAAACAGCTCCGCTTCAAGCTTCTTGGTCCTTTCAACCAAGAAATTGTTTTCGAACCTCAATGCTGCAATGGTCTGATTTGCTTCATCAACCTTTGTGGACAGCTCCTCACGGTTGAGTTCCACATCACTGAGCTTTTTGGTGGCCAGCCTATAGAGTTTCTCATGCTTCTTAGAAAGTTTGTACAGTTTCTCATAGGCGGTATGGATATCATCTTGATCATCCATAATCTCACACTTGGACTCCACCAATTCCTTCTCTTCATCCATTTCTTCAGTAATCCCATCAGTAGGATTCACAGTGACAGTGAAGGCATACAAGATTCCGTCGTCTTCATCTTCGGAATCGTCCTCGGGCTCCGTGTCGCTTAAGGTAACAACAAGTGCCTTGCTCTTCCCTATGCTCTTAAGGTACGTAGGACACTCTTGTTTCATGTGTCCGAAGTCTTGACACCCAAAGCATTTTGGTCCAGCGGGAACAGTGTACTGACCGCCATCCTTGACATCCTTCTTCCATTTATCAGAATTCTTGAGTTGTGAAGAACTAGATTGTCTACGGTCTTTGTTGAAGCCCTTTCCATTTGCATTCTTCATGAATTTCTTGAATTGCCTTGTGATGTAGGACTTCATCTTGGAATCTTCATCATCTGAAGAATCATCCGTATCACTGCTCTTGGCCTTTAGTGCCAAACTCTTGCCCTTGCTTGACTTGCCTAACCTAGTCAACCCTAACTCATAGGTTTGCAAGTTTCCAACGAACTCAGTCAAAGGAATTCTATCAATATCCTTTGATTCTTCGATCGCCGTGATCTTAGCATGGAATCTCTCGGGCAACGATCTAAGCACCTTCCTTACTATCTTGGGTTCAGGGATGGTTTCCCCAAGATTAAAGGCTGAGTTTACTATGTCCTTAAGCTTGGCATAGAACTCATCAAACGACTCATCCTCCTCCATCTTAATTTCTTCAAAGCGTGTGGTGAGCCTTTGTAGCTTTGAATCTTTGACAGCCTTAGTGCCCTCATAGGTTGTCTGGAGGATGGTCCATGCTTCCTTAGCAGTTTCGGTTGAGGAAATTTTCTTGAACTCCTCATTGGTGACTGCACTGAATAGGGCATTCAATGCTCTGCTGTTGAAGTTTACCGCCTTAATCTTAGCATCATCCCAGTCGGCCGGCGCTTCTGTAGGCTTGGTCCAGCCTATCTCCACAGCTTGCCACACTTTCTCATCTAAAGACTGCAAGAAAGCTCTCATGCGTACTTTCCAGTATGCATAGTTAGTGCCATCAAATAAAGGAGGTATAATAAGAGATTGTCCTCTATCCATGACAGCATGGGTCAAATGGATCACACACAATGGATAAAACCCTAATCAGAGTGTGCTTGCTCTGATACCACTTGACAGGCCACAAACGCGTTGACCCTTTGTGATAACTTAGATTAATTAAATTAGCCCAGTTATTAATTAATCAAATTAACATGCAATATCACGTGGTAGCACAAACAAATAACCAAACTAAGTAATGCAGCGGAAATTAAATGACACGGTGATTTGTTTACGAATGGGGAAAACCTTACGGCAAAAATCCCACCGGGTGATTTAAGGTCACTACTCCCGAAACTCCACTATTATCACAACAAGCAGTTACAAGCAAGGAATCCCAAGTACCTTACCAACCTACAGTTGAACTCCTACCCTAATACCCAATTGGACTTGTTCTGTAGTGACAGTTTCTCCTTTCAATGCACGGCTCCCAAGTACGTGACTAACCAGATGCGCGGATCCCAGTACGCGACTTCAAACACCAACTAGAGAGAGAGTTGTTGGCTACAAAGTTCTTCAAATCATCAAAGATGAACTAGGACACGAACTTTGTCTTTCAGATCACAAATTGCATGAACAAAAAGTTCTGAATGAATGTGCAACTTGCATCCTCTTGATGGCCCTTAAAATAATCCTTTTATATGTCTAGGGTTAGGAGAAAAGAAGTCCCAAAGACACATTCACGGATTGGACTTGAAACAGAACTGGAAATCTGTTTTCTTTAATTCTCGACAGATAGAGGTGTCGAGAGGTGTCAAGAGGTGTCGAGAAGCTATCGAGGCTCGGGGCAAAACAGCTTCTTAAGGCTCGATAGATGCATGTGTCGAGGTATGTGTCGAGCTTTAAAAACTGGCACTTCCTTGCTTGTTTCTTGGACAGACTTTGACAGCTTCAACACTTAATCTTGAACCCAAGTTTCTTGAAGTGTTTAACACATCCTAAATCTACCCAATTACAAGTAAAGTGCGTTTTGTCTAAGAATAAGCCAATTACATAAAATAGCGACATATGTTCACAGACTTGAACTACATATGTCCTAACAATATAATATGAATGTTGGCCACCATAGTCTAGAAGACCAGTTTCACCAGGCAAGATGGGTGCCTAACACCTTCTCACCTTGTAACATAGCCTCCGAACTTAGATCAAGGGTTAGTAGATCAAAAACTTGTCCATGTAATTTTTAATTTTTAGATTGTAACTAAGAAACAAAGTTATGTACTTTATCTTAGATTGTATCTAGGACCAAAGCCATGTAAATTTTCCTATGACCAATGTAAGTTCAATTGAAAATTAATAAAATGATGAATTTTTCAATTTTGGTTTTCTTATTTTTCCAATAATTAAATAAGTGGCGACTCCATTGTAAAACTCTTAATCTAAAGGGAAAAATATAACTAGTCGAACCTCCATTTTGAGAGGCAATAACACGACTCCACTCATTCACGTGGGTTTGGCCCTACACACCATAATAAAACGGGCAAGGGGCTCGGTCTCTCACAGTGGCGACTCCACTGGGGATATTGAGGGCTAAGCTTCAATTAGGTTATGGTGGCCAACCATGTCACTGTTTGTTTATTTCTTTTTGTATATAATATGTCTAATATGTTATTATATTGCATGTCATGCATCATTTGCTTGAATGAAATTTATTTTATTTGTGTGCTAGCCCGGAAGCCCGGTAGTATTAGCCGTGGATTGTGGTCTTCCTGAGACTCACATACCCAGCAGTGAACCTACCACCCACCGCGACAAGGATCATCATGGTTATGCCATGGTGGCTCATAGGGACAAACTGTACCGTTCGGACCAACGTGACGCTCCTAGCGTCACAAGTTGGGAGGTACGACGTCCTAACTTGTGGGAACCTTTAACCTACCTTCTACCCATGTTGTAATGACCCATATAACCTACCTTTAGGTTGGTCCATGTAATTGCTTTTCATTATGCATATGTTTGGCCGTTGTTAAGACCATGATGAGCCCAAGTCCAATGCTTGAGCCCATCATAATTGTTTAAACCTTGTATGCTATTAGTGAACTCAAGCCTAAAAGCCTATGATTGAACTCTAGTTGTCATGGAAGCCCAATTTGTTTCTTGAATGAGTTCTAAACCCAACACTTGAGCCCATCAAAGGTGTGTATACACATGATCCATACCAAAGGTCAAAAGCTCACAAGATGCATACCTTCCAAGTGTAAACCCAAGCCATTTCAAGCAAATACCAAAAGATCATAATCAAGGTTTAAGCCTTCCAAGTGCAAGCCCAAGCCATTTCATCATAACCAAGGTTCTAGCATACCAAACCTCAAGCATCCTAAATGGACCAAGAAGAAGCAAGTGGCTTAACTTTGCTTCACTCCAAATTCAGTTTGCAACATCATGGTTAAGCTTAAAGTTTGTTTGTTTATTCCATGTTTCTATGTTTCTTTGAATTCTAAAAATCCACGTAGCATTTGATGTACTTTGTTCATGTATATATTTAAAAAAAAAATCCAAAAAAAAAAAAAATCAAGATTCCCAAATCTTCCCAAAAAAAAAAAAGAGAAAATTTTTCAAATGAAAAAAGTCTTTGGACTAGGGGCATTGAGCCCTTAAGTCATTTTAAAAAAATTCTCTAAACTAAAGACATTGGACTTCCTAGTGACTTTTTCAAAAAGACCCTTTTTTTTTTCTTTTTCAAGATTCTAAAAAGTCCCATTTTCAAAATGGTACATAAGGATCCCTTGGATAAAACATTTTCTAAATCTTGATGTTTAAAGGCTTGAGCAATCAACTTGTACCAAGGAATGATTAATTTCATTTGATCCATGTAAAGACTTTTGTTACTTGACTTAGAATATAAGAAGAAATGGTCTTACAAGGCAATCGAAGAAAATCTATTTATCAAAAAATTCAAAAAGCTCATGCATTCATTCCAAATTTCTGAAAATTTTTGTGTCTCCAATAGAGCATTCATACTTTTTCTTTTAAGAGGAATTTATTAAAAGATCTCAAGTCACTGTGCTTACAGGCAAGCATTGCTAGGGATAGGAGGCTGTCTTTGATTAAACAAGATTATTCCATATTACCTAGAATGTTCATTATCCATTGCTAGCCCATTTGAGCCTTCAAACATTTAGTTTTTTTTTTTTTGCATGAACCCACTAAAATCTAAACTTGGGGTGGGTAAAATCAAGTTATGCATACTTAAATCTCATTTTGAGGAAGACTCAACCTTGTAGCTTTGAAACTAATTGATAAATCTCTCCTAGAAGACATGAAAGACAAGTGGAGAATTCATTAGGCTAAAGAGATCATCAAAGAAAAAAGAGGTTTCACACAATCAAGGAAAGAGAAATGAAATTCTAGTGTGCATCAAGTTTGAAGAGCCTAGAATTCATCATGCCAAGAGGAATACAAGATTCATCCAAAAGAGAGTTCATCAAAAAAAGGAAAAGATTCATTAAACACAAAAAAGTGCAAGTGCATTGAGGAAGAAAGAAGTCTAGAGAGTGCATCAAAATGACCAAAAATCATTGAGTTGAGAAAAAGAAGTCAAATGGTCCCTAAAAGTTCATTCAATCAAAAGATGAAAGTCAAGACAAAAAAAAAAAAAAAAAAAACGCCCACTAGGCTGAAAACCCAAAAGGGTGGTCTAGGCAAAAGGTAGGGCCAAAGAAAAAGAAAAAAATTGGAAAATCCTACAAAGTTGGAAACTTGAGGATGCAACCTAAAAAGAGAAGAATTTTACAAGATGAAAGTCTAGAGATATGATTCAAGATGAATGAGCATAATGTTGATACAAGTGACTAATGAAGACTAGTGAGAAGATGACAAAGAAGAAATGGAGAAAATCCTCCAATACTTGATTTTTGAGTAATGCATACTTGGGGGAAACATCATAGGGAATTTTGAGCCTTTTATATATTTCATTTCATAACCCCAACCCAGCCTACATTACAACTCATGAGTAAAGACCTCCTTGAAGTCTTGCTAGTTGTGGGCGCATCTTAAACTCTAATAACGTTTTTCTCTTGAATTAAACAGGAAAAATACTTAAAATTGTCAAACCCCACTAGATGATATGTCCAAGGAGAAAAATTCTCAAATCCTTAAATGACTCAAAAGGACTTTCAAACTTGGAGCACTCTCCTTATTTGCACCCAACAATGTGATTCCTAAATATTATCACACTTCATTTCTTGATTGTCTTTGGAGACTTAATCTGACGATGTTCAAAAGGATGAAGCAAATTTGATTACATGAGTTTAATGATCTTGATCCTTCCTAATCAAAGAGATTTGTTTGATTTTTAAACACTTTGATTTGCCAAAATTGTTGTTCAAAGGATCACCTCTTGTTCCTAAAATAAAAAATAAAAAGAGAGAGAGAGAAGAAAAAAGAAAGAGAAATCTCATTTCCACAAAAAAAAAAAAAAAAAAAAAATCATTCTTTTTCAAAATCCAATTTTTGAATTACGTCTTGACTTGATCCTCTATGAGAGAGGTAGGTAGGCAGCC
Source organism: Castanopsis chinensis (assembly GCA_032878915.1). Lineage (NCBI taxonomy): Eukaryota > Viridiplantae > Streptophyta > Magnoliopsida > Fagales > Fagaceae > Castanopsis > Castanopsis chinensis. The sequence goes on from JAVQMG010000021.1 coordinate 88,147, forward strand.
TTGCAGAGGCCCGGTCCAAATCACCCAAATAACCTTGAAAAACAAAGTCAAAACAATGTGACAAAATTGTTTGGGTGTATGTTACGTTAAGCCCATTTGTTTGCATTAAGCATGTTTAAACTTGGAGCATTGGCCTATTTATATTGTGTGCAAATATGTTCTTCTTGCATGGAAGTATGTTTTCATTTGAGGCATTAATCCATTTGTTTGCAAGCATGTCCACACTAAGGACATTAGCAAAAAATGTTTTCATGATAATTGGTTTCTAACAAGCTAGAGAAAGAAAGCCTTTTTGCAGAAACCAAGGATGGCGAACTATGATCTTCTTTCATGTTCCCCAATGGTCACAACATCCAATGAATTCAGCTTCAATTTAATCATGGAATATGCCCCAAACTAGGGGCATTGGGTAAGTAATTCCAATTCATTTCAATAAATAAATCCATTACTAATTGAAATTATCTTTTTGTAGGAATTAAGCAAGGACTTGTCTAGCAATCCGCATCAACTTCCAGCCAAAGTTATTGTCATTCAAAGGATAGGTTTTTCAAAAAAAAAAAAAAAAATCATCATGAATAAATCTTCATCACTCTTACTCCATCTTCATCTTCATCTTCTTCACTTTTTGATAATGAACAAATCTTCAAAAGGAAAAATCTCCACGAACAAATCTTCAAAAGGAAAAATCTCCACTTTTCAAAAGAAAAATCTCCACAAACAAATCTTCAAAAGGAAAAATCTCCACAAACAATCTTCAAAAGGAAAAATTTCCACTTTTCAAAAGAAAAATTTGCATGAGCAAATCTTCAAAAGGAAAAGTCTCCACTTCTCAAAGGAAAAATCTCCACAAACAAATCTTCAAAAGGAAAAATCTCCATTTTCAAAGGAAAAATCTCCATGAACAAATCTTCAAAAGGAAAAATCTCCACGAACAAATCTTGAAAAGGAAAAATCTCCACTTTTCAAAGGAAAAATCTCCACAAACAAATCTTCAAAAGGAAAAATCTCCACAAATAATCTTCAAAAGGAAAAATCTCCATGAGCAAATCTTCAAAAGGAAAAATCTCCACTTCTCAAAGGAAAAATCTCCACAAACAAAATTTTCATTTTTTTAAAGGAAAAATCTCCATGAACATCTCCACGAACAAATCTTCAAAAGGAAAAATCTCCATTTTCAAAGGAAAAATCTCCACGAACAAATCTTCAAAAGGAAAAATCTCCACGAATAAAGGAAAAATCTCCACAAACAAATCTTCAAAAGGAAAAATCTCCATTTTCAAAGGAAAAATCTCCATGAACAAATCTTCAAAAAAAAAAAATCTCCACTTTACAAAGGAAAAATCTCCAATGAACAAATCTTCATTAAAAATTTCCAATTTCAAATCTATCGGACCTTTGGGAAGCACGTCCAAATTTCAATTCCATCAGACCTCTGAGAAGCATGTCCAAAATTCAAGATCACAACTAAAATCCTCATTCTGTCGTGACCACTGGTAAGCATGTATTGTACTAATTTTTTCCCAAAAAAAAAAAAAAAAAACAAACAAAAAAAAAAAAAAAAAAAAAAGGCTACATGTATGAACCATGTTTGGACCTGATCCTCTCACTAAGAGGTATGTAGGCAATCTCCCCTGAGATTCAGTCCACATTTTGATCCATTACATGACGATTTGCTTTCTTATCTGCATAAATCATACATTCACCACGGTTAAATACTGATTGCAAAGTTAGGTTTCTTTTTCATACATTGACATTCGCTCTTCAAGCTCTGTCAATGAGGGGCATTCTGTTAACACCTCATTTTGCAACCCGCATTTAACCTCACATGGAGGGTAAAAGGGGAATTTTGCTTTGGATATATTCATTTTGATTATAGTCATTAGATCCTTAATCTCATTTCACCAAAATGATCTTTATGTTGTAACGAACAAATCGACTAGTCATAAGCTCTAATCGGACCACCAGATTGAAAGTTATCATCAAATCAAGTTTTAATGACTGAGATGCATTATCACAAATTGAGTCCGATCATATGTGATTATGAACAATTGATTTCAATTGATTATATGTATAATCAATTTGAGATCAATGATATGTCATAATTTGATTGGTTAGAACTATATTTTATAGTAAGGTTGCACACACCTAATTAATTAGATAGTTAAACATTAATTATTCAATGAATAATTTGTGTAATTATCTTTTAATTAGGGTAAATTTGGAACTAATTAGGTCTGAAATGGGAGTGATTGAAGCCTATTAATGTTAATTGGAAACTAATTTGGGACCTATTAATGTTAATTGTATTGAAACCATTTTCTAACAAATGACCTCTGCTCACTATTTCATCGATATCTCTCAGAAAATTTTTAATCTATGAATGAGGTTAATTTTCTCAGAAACTAGACATCTGGGGCTTCAATTTGAGCATAAGAACAAGACAATTCTGATCAGAATTGAGTCAGATATGATTTTTCGAAGTTGGCTCTTCAAGCTGTTATAGCAACTACAGAAAAACCGAATTTTGGCTTGCTCCTGACTCCCACAAATCTTTACATTTAATACTCCAGATTTCCCCTAAGGCTAAAATGAGGTCTACGTTCAAGATTTTTTGTCAACCCTCATTAATGGTCTTCCATTCATATTTCCTCCACCACTACTATATAAACCCCCTCTCTTCTTCATTCCAAGACACACAAAAAACACCCCTCTCTTCTCCTCTTTTGAGTTTTAGGAAGTTGAATAGTCTTGTCATATCTTGGTCTTCTTGAGACTCAAGGTATTGAGTGAGACTCACTCTTCCTCTCCTAACTCTTCTTTTTCTCCACCCATAGGACCTCTCTCAAGAGTCTCCTCATCCACCATATGGATCTTGCATGAGGGTATAATCTCTTTCCCTAACTTGTTTTTTATGTTTCCATGATGAGAATTTAGGATTAAAGCATGATAGTAATTATTTAAATTCCTTTGAATATGTTTGAATGTTCTTAATTGTTCTTATATATGCTTCACATGTTCTTGGTTGTTCATCACATGTTTATGCATAACACTAATTTCGATCTTAAATCCACATCAAAAATATGAAAAATATGTTTGTTTCATAATCCTTTCAAATCTTTGAATCTAGGATATCACCATCTACACACATTCACTAGAATTCATTTTTCAATCCAAATGCAATGCTTAATAAATTGAATTAGGGTTCATCGCATGCACACACCTTAAATTCAACATGTAAATTGATTAAAATATTGGATGATATGATATGAATGTTGGCCACCATAATCTAGAAGACCAGTTTCACCAGGCAAGGTGGGTGCCTAACACCTTCCCACCTTGTAACATAGCCTCCGAACTTAGATTAAAGGTTAGTAGATCAAATACTTGTCCATGTAATTTTCAATTTTTAGATTGTAACTGAGAAACAAAGTTATGTACTTTATCTTAGATTGCATGTAGGACCAAAGCCATGTAATTTTTTCTATGACCAATGTAAGTTAAATTGAAAATTAATAAAATGATGAATTTTTCAATTTTGGTTTTTTTATCTTTCCAATAATTAAATAAGTGGCGACTCCATTGTAAAACCCTTAATCTAAAGGGAAAAATATAACTAGTCGAACCTCCATTTTGAGAGGCAATAACACGACTCCACCCATTCACGTGGGTTTGGCCCTACATACCATAATAAAATGGGTTGGGGGCGCGGTCTCTCACACATGTCATTTTTTTTTTTTTTAATGTTTTGTAGCATTTTTTTAAGGTGATTTGTATTTTGTTTGAACTTCGTTTTCTCATTCATCTTACACCCTCATGCATCCTGAATCTTGTTCATATCTTCTTTTCTTTCCTTCCTTCCTCTTGATACATTTGTCTATTTGTGACAAAAAGAGAGGAAAGTATACTAGAGAATATACTAGAGTGTATCGTTATTTCTATATGACTCATGTGCACATTCTCAAGTGGAGAATTTCTATCTCGTGCACATTTGTAAGAGGAGAAATTCTATAGGGAAGATGCATATACCAAGGGGGAGAAGACATCTTTTATGAGAAAACCTTGTCTTGCTTTGTGCTTATTTTCTCATTGCTTTATGGTGCTTTGAGTTATGTTTAGTATCTTTGCTTTGTTGTTCTCATCACATCGTGTTTATGTATTGGACATGCATACATCCTTATGCTTTTATGCTTTATTGGTTGCATGTTCGGATGATCATTTTCTTTGCTATATGATCATTGTAGTCATTTCCATATGGCTGTCTAGTGTTTGATCAAGTTATTCATTTGTTTCACATCATGTTTACTTGATCATATTTTACTTGTTACATTACTTGTTTTTTTATTATTTACTTTACCTTAAGGGTATAATACGTTTTGTGCAATTGTTTCAAGATAATAGTTTTTAGATTTAGGTGTGAGTGAGTTTTTTAATTGTTCTTAAACTCACATTTAAGTCTATAGTTTGTTATAAGGTGTTTTGTCACAGAATAGCCAAAGGAGAAGATTGTAAAGTTGTGATTTACAACTATGTTTTATGTTGGCTTTATTCCATAACAAAAAGTGTTGTAATTGCCTTAATTTTATTCCTTGTATTTTGTGGGATTTTATTATACTGGGTTTAGTATTAAGTTGGTGAAGAATCGGGTATGAAATAAAAAGAAGTACAGTTTCGCGACTAGCACGCCAGAAGCTCGCGAGTAAAGGTTCCCACAAAATTAAAAGAGCATGTGAGAAGCACATGTTGGAAGCTAAAGAGTCAAGTACTAGGCTACATTTTGCGAACACTTCGCTAGACAGGCCCTCTCATGAGGTACCCACAAAACTCTCTGCCTAGAAGATTTTAAATGTGACTTTCTTACCCTTCACTTATACTATATATATCCTCATTACCCACAAAAGTGAAAGAGGCTATTCATAGAGAAAAAGCCGTAGATAGGTTTCTACATCACAACACACCCATCTTTTAGAGAGAGAGAGAGCTACTCATCTTTAGTGAGAAATCCTTGTAGCATTTTCTCATTTCCTCTCCCATTGTCATACCTTGAGATAAAATTTGTACTCAAACACAACCCACACTTATTTAGAGTGCAGAGAGTGCTTTGGAGTTTGGGAAGCTTTGGGGATTTTCCAAAAGTAGCCGGTGAGGCTTGGTGGATGCAATCAGGCCTATTGTGGGATCTGAAAAGCTAGTGAAGGTAAGTCTTCGAGAAGTCCATTGGTAGCAGAAACTTGGAGGGCTAAAGTAAATTGGGTACACTAGGTTTGGAGGATCTTTTGTTATTTGTGTACTCCAACTTATTCACTAGTAGATCGATTTCGACATGGAGGATCACGGAGAGATTTTTTGCCTTGTTCTTCGGTTTCCTCTTTGATAACACGTCTTGGTATTATCTTGTATTTGCATCTTTCTTCCCTTACTCTTTAAGCTTTATATTTATTGTTAATGATGGATGAATATGGCGTAGGGTAGTGTTATCGGTTCATTGCGCTTATTTACTCTTGTTTCGCATTTAGTATAAGTTAGAGTAAAAACAATCTAGCTGTAATTTTTAATTGGGGGTTTAAACAAGCTCATTTTAGTACATATCCGAGCTTTTAGTATCCATAATGTGTACATGATACCCTACACCATATAGTCCAATACTTTCTGTATACTACCGTCATTTATTTTGTTTACATTTATGATATTGAGTACGTACCATTGCTATTAGTGATACTATTAACTCATATATTTGTATGAGTAGTAGTAATTTAAATTATGTTGGTATCATATGTGATATTAATGAGTATTTTTCTTTTGAGAAAATAATGAATATTTTTTTTAATTGTGATAAAATCTTTGGAATATCCATTATTATTAGTAATTAAGAGTGACCGTAGGACGTCTTTTTAAAATTAGATTAGGTGCAAATTAGATATTGTGAGGATATTTTTTTTTTTTCAAACACATAATGGCAATTTAGTAATTTTGGTAGGGTTAAGAGAAATATGGAAGCAACATAATGGGCTAAGTGTTAATACTAGAGAAAATATATACTATATTATAAAAGTTAGGTTTACAAGCCGTGATTGTACCAAGTGGCTACTCTTATTAATTAGTAAGTTAATTATATATTTTTTGGTAGAATATATTTCCTCAATTAAGGGATAATATTTAACAACTTTTTAATTTAAATAGAACTTTATATTTAAGTTTCAAAAAATTTAAATTCTATTCAAACTCAAAGTCTATTATAAACAATTTAAAAACCTAAATCCCACACAAAAACCCATGTTTTCTTTCTTAAAAAAAATAGAAAAAGAAAAAGCAACCCATGTTTTGACCCATTTGATGAGTAGGGTTTTATGTTTTATATTTCATATAAATAGGAAAACCCTAGCCACGTTTTAGAAGAGTTATTTATGTTGTGTGTGTGAATCTCTTGTGAGATCTAGAGGTGTTTGCCTTCATACATACTTAGGGTTATCAAAATCAAGATTGATGTCGAAAGCTTGGTGATCGTTTCAGTTGTTGCATAAAGAATTTCAAGAAATACAAGTGGTGTACTTGTGAATGCTGTAGATCGGAGAAAGAAGTAGCCTGTGGACTCAAAACTGTCACGTGGTCGTGATAGTAAGTTTCCTACTCGAGGTAGTAATAGGATGTTAGTGGTCTAAGTCGCTATTGTAAAACTTTAATTCTTTCATATTGGATCTGTTTTATCTTGAGGATAGCTAGGTTAAATCATTCTCAGGTTTTTTATCGGTTTGGTTTTCCTGAGTTATCATATCATGTGTTATTTACTTTTTCGCACTGCTTTACATGATATGATTTGTTTGTGTTAACCTAGATCTGACTAATTTACCTAAGTTAATCATTTAACTAAATAACTAGGTTAATCTGGTTGAGTTCAAAGGGGTTAATCTAGTTAATTTGGTTGGCTAAAAAACTCAATCACCACCATTAAACAAAAAACACAGCCACCACCATTAACACAAAAGCCCAGCCACTACCATAAACAAAAAACCCACCATCACCATTAAACAAAAAATACAACCATGACCATTAACACAAAAACTCAGCCACTGCCATAAACAAAAAACTCAATCATCACAATAAACAAAAATCTCACCACCAACATTAAACAAAAAAACTCAGTCACCACCATAAACAAAAAACCTAGCACCACCATTAAACAAAAAACACAGCCATCACCATTAACACAAAAACCCACCACCACCATTTAACAAAAAACACAATCACCACCATTAACACAAAAACCCAGCCACTACCATAAACAAAAAACCCAGCCATCACAATAAATAAAAAAACTCAGCCACCACCATAAACAAAAAGCCCACCATCATTATTAAACAAAAAACACAATTAGCACCATTAACACAAAAACCCAGCCACTACCATAAACAAAAAACTCAACCACCACCATCAAACAAAAAGCACAGCCACCACCATTAATACAGAAACCCAGCCACTACCATAAACAAAAAACCCACTATCACCATTAAACAAAAAATATAGAGCCACCACTATTAACACAAAAACTGAGCCACTGCCATAAACAAAAAACTCAACCATCACAATAAACAAAAAACTCACCACTAATGTGAAACAAAAAAAAACTCAGCTACCACTATAAACAAAAAACCTACCACCACCATTAAACAAAAAACACAATTACCACCGTTAACACAAAATCATAGTCACTAGCATAAACTAAAAACCTAGCCATTACAATTAACAAATAACCCACCACCAACATTAAACAAAAAACCTAACCACCACCATAAACACAAAAACCCAACCACACAATAAACAAAAAATCCAGCTACCATCATTAAAACAAAACCCACCACCACCATTAAACAAAAAACACAATTGTAGCAAAATTGTGCTACGGTACCCTCATACATATAAGAGGTTACTATAACACAATTGTAAAAAATTTTACAATTGAGAGACCAGGTAATGTTTGTTTTTGTGTTTTTATATTAAAATATAGCAACATATACCATATACAAGTCCTAATACTAATGCTCTTAGGCAGGAAAATAAAACATTAACCAAGGTGTGTTCCAAGCAATCAAGTTCAACAAGCTGTCTACCACACAACTTCCCATTTAACAAATAAAGAAACATAATTGAGCACCCCCTTCACAACCCCATCACCACCCTCAACACACACACACACCCACATATAACAAATAGAAATATACATAAGGAGTCATTAATTAAGGATTAGCTCTGCAATACCCAAAAAAAAAAAAAAGTGGGGAAATATGACAGATGTCAAACATGCAAGATGCATGATTTCTTGGTGCTATCACATTCACATGGCTGGTGTGTTGCAAAAAAGGGAAATTAATCAAGTGGGGAATGCGTGCTGGTTTTTTATTTTTTTTTTTTTTTTTTTTTTTTTTTCATTTTTTTTATTTTTGTTACTCCATTGGTAATTTGGTTCACGTACAACTTCTGCAAAAAGGTCTTGACCAAAAAGCCTTAGAAAATTATTGCAATTTTTAAGACCAAAGGGACTTTATCAAAGGAAAAGACCATAAGGACTTTTAATTTTTTATATATATATAAAAAAAAAAAAATCAAAACGACTTTTTTTTTTTTTTTTTAAATATACACAAAATCATAGCAAAACCCAAAACTTATACAAATAAATTCAATAAACACAATTCAAAAATTGTACAAAACCTTCTTAACAACTGCAGAAAATAATATTCAAATTCACTTTTTAGGGTGACCCAACTCAAATGCATATGTCTTCCATCACTCTCATGCATTAACAATCAATACAATAAATTTACCCACTAATAAACAAGAAAAATAACATGGCATTATCTTTAGATATGAAAAAGAAAAATTAAAAAAAAAAAAAACATAATAGTAACAACACCGAAAGTTCTCATATACGAAAAGGGTAAATCCAACCTAGTTACTAGAAATCCAAGCCAAATACTAGAAAGCCAAGCTAGTCAAGTCTCAAGTGCCACATCCATAAAGCAAAGCTAGAAAACCAAACCAGTAACGTCCTAAGTGGGACCTCCATAGATCCAAGCTAGTTTTTATTATTTTTATTTTTATTAAATTGAGAAAACCAACCTACTAGAAAGAGAATGTTATGGCCAATTTCACATGCAAATAAACAAAAATCAAAACCCCACAATATTGTCTTCAAGAACAAAAGAAGAAGGGAAAAAAAAACTATTTTTAGTCTAATCATTAAATAATGATCCACAATCAACCACCACTCTCACTTGAAAACCCAAGCCCATGGATCTACAAAAAATCACACCCAATCCTTTCATCTTTCAAGACACAAAATCTCCAACCTTAATGGAAATCTAACCGTAGAAACAAATTAAAGAGAAGGAACTCTCAATCATATATAAAATAACATAAAATATAGAGAGAGGGAGGGAACAAGGGGGAGAAGAATAGACCTGACGGCGGAGAAGATCGGTGTCTGCGCGCTGGGATGGTTGGGCTAGGCTCATCAGCGTCGGCCCTGGGCTCAGCTCGGCTCGTCGGCGGCTGGTGGCTAGGTTGGCCAGTGCCTGGTGTGTGAGAGAGTGCAACATGTGTGTGCGAGAGAGAGAGAGAGAGAGAGAGAGAGAGAAGGAGAGAAGGAGAAATAAAATTTATGAGTGATTTGGGGATTTAGGGTTACAATTTTTTACCCAATAATAAAATTAAAAGTAAATTAAAAACTCTGGTACTCGAAACACTAAAAGGGTGCCTAATTTTATCATCAGTGACGAAACCTTATTTCGTCACCATAGGCAATGGTAAAACCCGCCAAATAAAAACACAATGGCGCCGTTTTATTTCATGAGCTATAGTGACGAAAACCTTATTTTGTCACCAATACAAATATCTTTAGTGATGAATTACTGATTTCATCACCGTAGTAAAATATTTTATCAAAATTGGTGACGAATTTTTGTATTCGTCACCAAATGTTATCATTTCGTGACGAATTTAATTTTCCTCACTAGATTTCGTCACTATTGCCCACTTTTGTTGTAGTAAATAACTGGGAAAACTTAACAGGCTGTATTACAGCCTCTTGCAATGCCTATTTGTCACTTTCAAGCCTAGCCATGTCACTCCACTTCACGTTTGGTTTCTCCCTAATTATCACAGAATCAAGGCCAGCCTTAAGCTTTGCTTGCTCTGGATCCTCTGCATCTTTCCCAACTCCTCTCTTTAACTTTGTCTTTGGCTGGCTAGCAATTGTTGCATCACCACTAGGGGCAGCCCCACTTCCCCATTATCGAGAATGGCCCTTATCTCCTCTACCCTCTTCAAATATTCCATACATTTTTGAGTAATTGCTTCCTTAATCTTTGGATTCTTCTCATACTTCAAATGAGTGCTAAAGTACTCTTATGCATTCATATAGAGTGGAAATGCTTTGCTATAGTTTTCGGCATCATCCTCCTGAACTGCCTACTTCACATACTCTATTGCATGCTCTTTAAGATTGCTATACATCTTTTATTTACAATAAATGCATAGAAATCAAAGCCACCAAAAAGAATACTCAAACCACCACTCTTTCTCTCAGGAACCCACAATTCAATACTGAGTTCGACACACCAATCATTTCTTTTTGGTAATGATATCATACGTAGTCAAACTACTCTATCACAATTCTTAAACTTGAATTCTCAAATAAGCAACTTATCCACGCCCTTAGAACTTCCAACCAAAAACCCAATACTTAGTAACATCTCAGCTTTTATATTAATATTTCTGATACTTCAAAATATAACCAAACCTGAAGGTAAAATAAAATCCACAAATCAACATCAATCAAACCCTGAAGTCTAGTTCAATAAGTACAAAAATGAAAAACCCAATTATCAGAATTTGTTTCTATGATGAGAGTGATGTTGTTCAAGAAGCCATTGTTGGAAAAACATGGTTTGTATCTCATAAAAAACATACGCAGCAGAAAATTAACGGATTTACTTCATTCGCAATTGATAACATGCACTTTCATTCACAATTGTAAATTTCAGAATTCAAGAACAAGATAGCGTACCTTGAAGCAGTGAATTTCAAAACAAAAATTAGAAGCACTTGGGATCATTTTTAATCTTCACTTTAATTCCACTAATGCTCAAGAAGTGTGGTATTTCAATCAGTTTCCAAGGGAGAATAAGAGAGTGGCTTACACTCACACATACACACCATTTCACAATAGTGTTGTTACTTACAAAATTCTGCATATTTCTCCCTTAATATTTAATTGATTATTTAATTGGGCCAGCCTTTTGAGTCATTCCAATTAGGCTTAAATGTGTGGCTTGAAGTGGGACCAAAAGAGACCAATAAGACACTAGCTTCAATGGACCTTAGACTTTTATGTCAACTCTTGACAAGTCTAAAGTTACCATTAATTATATTTAATATCACTATATAAATATAATTGCACTCTAGGCCTTATTTATAAATTATATCCTAAGACTTTAATGTGCATGTAACCTCTTCATAAAATATTCGTAGTAATACAACGTCATGAATGCAGACTGCCACTTTGAAGATTACTACATCTTAATCCTTGAGTACCCAGTTTAATCCTTTAAGTTATTCATCATATTTTTATGAAATTCAATTCCATAAATATATACTTTAGTAACTCCTTACTAAAGTGGTTAGGCTTAACACTCTGAATAATCAAACTCATTAAACTTATTTTAAGGGAATATTTTATATCTATCTTAAGAATATATGTTCTAACAACATTAAATGTGGCTGCCCAACATACTAAGGTTTTGATTGAGTCTTTAGATCTCACTCTTGATATATCAAAGCAACTTACACCTTATGATCAAGTCTATTATTCTCAAAAGATTAAAAGTTTATGTAAATAGAAGTCTTGAGATTTATTATTCATTTGATAGTAGTTAGGAGAATATTAAATCTCACAATACTCCAGTTCAATATGTCTTAACTCTTAAAACATATCAACATACCAACTAGAAGTCTCCACTTTCATGATCAAGACAAATCATCTTAGTTGATATGTTATAGTCTTCGCAAATGAAATATCCAATTTCATCATTGACTACGTTCTAAGATTCTATGCATCTCATCGACTTATATCTTTTGTAACAAAATCACATAAATCACATACTATACATCTCATGGATTATATGATAATGTCTCAATATTCATGTTACCATTATTTAAGATAATAATAAAATAACTTCATTAATCGCAATATTAAGTCATACATAATGTCATACATAGCATCATACAATAGGATTTAAATGCACTAATCTTAAGAATCTCCAACTTGCCCTAAAGACTATTGTGCACTAATCTAACTCCCATTTTCTCCAAATGTGATTCACAAGTCCTTTAGAGCAATGCTTTGGTAAAGGGATCCGTTAGATTCTTTGCACTATCAATCTTTGCTACTACCACATCTTCTAGCAACAATGTCTCGAATGATGTGGTACTTTCTTTCTATGTGCTTTCCTTTTTTGTGATTCCTTGGATTGTGCAACCGCTTCACTATTGTCGTAAAACAATGTGATCGAAACTTGCTCAATTCTCACAACACCAAAATCAAAAAGGAATTTCTTGAGTCAAACAACTTCCTTTGCCGCTTCACAAGCAACAACATATTTAGCTTCCATGCTGGAGTTGACAATACAAAATTGCTTAACACTCCTCCAACTTATGGCTCCACCTCCTGAGGTGAACACACAACCTGAAGTGGACTTTCTGAAATCAAAATCTGATTGAAAATCTGAATCTGTATAGCCAATGGGAATCAAATTCTCACACCGGTAAACAATCATATAATTTCTCATTTTCCTTAGATACTTGAGAATATGCTTTACAACTTGCCAATGTTTAAGTCCTAGATTTGTTGATATCGGTTGACCATGCTTATAGAATAACATATATCTGGCCTAGTACGTAGCATGGCATACATGAGACTTTCCACGGCAGAAACATAAGGAACTTGTCTCATTATGTTTTCTTCCTTAAGAGTCTTAGGTCTTTGGTCATCAGACAGAGGAACTCCATGTCTAAAAAGAATCAATCCTTTCTTAGAATTTTGCATGCTAAACTGCTCTAGAACCTTATTTGTATATCCAACTTGTGACAAACCTAACATCCTATTCCTTCGATCTCGGCAAATCTTAATCCCTAGAATATAATTAGCTTCACCCAAGTCCTTCATATGAAATTGGCTTCACAACCAAATCTTTACTGATGACATTATCCCTATATCATTTCTAATGAGTAGAATATCATCAACATAAAGCACTAGGAACATTACTACTTTGTCTTGATGTCTTTTGTACACACACGGTTCATTTAGATTTTGTTCAAAATCAAAATGACTTGATTTCTTGATCAAATCTGATGTTCCATGACCTAGATGCTTACTTAAGTCCATAAATGGACCTTTTCAACTTGCATACCATATGCTCTTGGTCCTCTCTTATGAAACCTTGCTATTGCATCATATAGATTTCTTCTTCAAGATTGCCATTAAGAAATGCAATCTTGACATTCATTTGCCAAATCTCATAATCATAATGAGTAGCAATGAATAAGAGAATTTTGATAGATTTAAGCATTGCTACTAGTGAAAATGTTTTCTCATAATCAAAACCTTCCTTTTGTGTGTACCCTTTCGCTACTAGCCTTGCTTTAAAGGTTTTAACCTTGCCATCTATCTCTCTCTTCCTCTTGTAAACCCATTTGCTACCAACAAGTTTAATGTTGTTAGGCGCCTTTACAAGATCCCAAACTTGATTGGAATACATTGAAATTAATTCAGATTATATAGCTTTGATCCAATGATGTGCATCTATATCATTCATTGCCTCTTCATAAGTGTAAGGATTAGAGTCAGCCACTTTTGAGATAGCTTCATAAATTTCTTCCAAACCTATAAATCTTATAGGCGGCCTTACATTCCTCCCACTACGACAAGGCACCTGTGTACTAGACATCTCATGAGTAGTATCTAGTAGTGTATCTAATACAACCACATTATCCCTAGTTTCATCCATTGGTTGTTCAACTACAAGTTCATCTATTTTAGCCAAAACAACTTTACTTATAGGATTAAAATTATTCACATAATCATTTTCCAAAAAATTGGCATGGGTACTAACAAATACTTTATTATCCTTATGATTATAGAATAAATAACCCTTAGTTTCCTTTGAATATCCTAAAAATATGCATACTTTTGTTTTTGCTTCTAACTTATCGGACTTTCTTTTAAACACATGTGCTAGACATCCCCAAATGTGGAGATATTTCATACTAGACTTGCGTCCACTCCACAATTCCTTGGGTGTGTTAGGAACAGATTTTGATGGAATTAAATTTAAAATATGCATTGCAGTTTTTAGTGCATATCCCCAAAAGGAAACTGGTAAAGTTGAAAACTCATCATGGACCTAATCATTTCCAAAAGAGTCTTATTTCTTCTCTTTGCTACACCATTTTGTTGAGGAGTTCTAGGTGTAGTTAACTGGGATACAATCTCATTTTGAATTAGGTAATCCTTAAAATCCCCAAGAAGGTATTCGCCACCTTGATCATATCGAATGGCCTTTATGTATTTACCCAATTGATTCTTAACTTTAGCCCTTAAGTCTTTGAACTTTTCAAAGGCTTCAGACTTCTGTCTCATTACGCATACATAACTATATCTTGAGTAATCATCTGTAAAAGTGATGAAGTACTCATAACCTCCTTTTACTTGGGTTGACATAGGACCACATACATCTGTATGAACTAATGCAAACAACTCTTAGGCTCTTCTACCTTTTGTATTAAGAGATCATTTGGCCATTTTACCCTCCAAACAAGATTCACAAACTGGAAAATCATCCAAGTCCAATGGCTTTAAGAATCCATCTTTGACCAGTCTTTGAATTATGTTTGAATTAATATGACCCAAACGAAAGTGCCAAAAATATGCATCATTCGTAGAAGGAAACTTTCTGTTTAATGATTTTACATGAGAGTTATCATCTAATTTAGAATTTTATAATTCATGCTTATCAGGAGTTAAAATATAAAGACCATCCACAATGTTGCTAGAACAGATAAATACTCTATCCTTCTTTATTATAACATTATTTTTCAGGATAACACAATATCTATGTTTACCTAAATAAGTAGCAGAAATTAAATTTCTCCAAACATTAGGCACATACAGACAATCTTCCAATATTAAAACTCTAGAAATAAAACATAAATTAAACACTCCAACAGCTACAACTAGAATCCTTCTCCCATCAGCCAGAATAAGAAATAATTCCTCTTTATTCAACTTTCTAGTATCCTAGAACCCCTACAAAGAATTGCACATATGATTAGTACAATCTGAATCCACACATCAGGAATCCTTGGGATTTTGTACCAAACATATTTCAAGAAGGAATGAAATTTTTGTACCATTATTCTTGGCAACTTTGAATTTTCGACAATTCGTTTTCCAATGTCCTTTCTCGTCACAATGGAAACACTTTCCTTTGGCATACTTCATTTTCTTTCCCTTGTTGGCAACTCCTAAGACAATTTGTTTGCCATCTTGCTTGGTGAAGTCCTTCTTCTTGTTCTTACCCTTGCCTTTCGACTTAGGTTGAGAAGAAGAACCTTCAACCATATAGGCTTCAACACTGAAAGTACCAAGAATGCTTTCCGCCACCACCAATTCATTCATTAATTCAGACAATGAATAAATCTTTTTGTTCATGTTATAATTAAGTCTGAATTCCTTGAATGATTCTAGCAGTGACTGGAGTATCTTATCCACTTGGGATTCTCCATCAATGTCGGCACTTAAAACTTCCAATGTATTCAAATTAGAGATCATCCTAAGACAATGCTCCCTCACTGTAGTACCTTCAGCCATTTTGGTATTATAAATTTGCCTCATAGTTTCTTGCCTTGCAAAACAACCTTGCTCACCAAACATCTCCTTCAGACTTAGCATTATGTCCGAAGCTAGTTCTACATCCTGCATTTGATGCTATAGAACATTTGAGATAGATGCTTAGATATAGCACTTAGCCATCTCATTAGATTTTTGCCACTGATTATGTCGCTGTTTTTCCCCAAAATGAGCATCTAATGATAGAAAGTTAGGACAAGGTTGACTAAGCACATACTTATGCTCCTCAGTAGTAAGAACATTATCCAAATTTCTTTTCCAATCAACATAGTTGGATCAAGTTAGTTTGTTTTGATTAAGAATAGTAACAAGTGAGCTAAATGATGCAATGATTAAATTTGAAAATAACAAACATATATATAATAAGTAAACCGGACATTATCAATTTAGCATATAAGTATATAGTATGGAACCTTAATAAAACCATAATATAATATATGTAACAACAACCCAATCCCATGTTGATAATTCTTTGGTAGCAAGTTTATTATAAACGCCACGATTGATTGAGAACTATTCTTATTATTAGTACTATCATGATAACTTTTATCAAACACTAATAATATGTCGTATAAACTTTGGCCTCTAAGCAATAATGACATAGCTCCTTTGGGAGGTTAACATTACATTTAGTCTAGTGTATACCATTATCTAGAATTATGTGTAGCCACATTTCATCTCCCTTATAATGTTTAAACTTGTGGTACCATGAAACAAAACACTATCCTTTGGGATCACTAGACATATACACTAAGACGAGATGTTTGTCCACACTACTTTAAATAAGTAAGTTTAATCTTGTAGTACTATGAAATAAACAAACGCCTTTGGGATCGTGAGACATATACGCCAAGACGAGGTACCTATCCACACTACTATAAATCGATAATGGAGACTGTGAGATCCAACCATTGTATCTCTCTCCCACTAGATGTTTTAAAATTAAAGATTTTTAATTAGAAATCACGTGTAATCTAATCACACACAGCCTTGCACTTTATCCGTTTGAAAACACTTAGAAAAATTCAAAATTTACTTCTTTCAATCAATTGAATGTGTCCCTCGATTAGTCGAAAAAATTAAAAAATTCGTACCTGACAATCTGCCTAGCTCGATTGATTTAAAAAGAACATTCGATCAGTCGACTAGCAATCGAACATCAATCAAATCAAGCAGATTAGTCAGTGTTTCACTCGATTGATCGAAAGCAATTTTCGATAGATCGAAACTCGTGAAACTCGAATTTTCATAATTTTTCTAAGGCAGTTTTCAACGGTTTTTCATGAACAAACAACCATCATATGAACATAATAGGCAAAAATTGATATCAAAACTGAATTCCATTAATGTTATAGCCTTAAAGTTCAAATTAACACACTCAATATCAAACTTAAACAACATCATAACATCAATATCAGTTTTCATTAAACAATTATTTCAACAAACATGCAGAAAATTAATTGCATAATCTTCTAACATCATGAAACTATCATCCTTGATTCCAAAACTCACAAACATGTTATAACAATTCGACATTGAAGACTGCTCTGATACCAATTATTGGAAAAACATGGTGTGTATCTCATACAAAACATACACAGTGAAAAATTAACGGGTCTACTTCATTCGCAATTGATAACATGCACTATGTAAATTTCAGAATTTAAGAACAAGAGAGCGCTTTGAAGTGGTGAATTTCAAAACAAAGATCAGAAGCACTTGGGAATACTTTTAATCTTCACTCCAATTCCACTAACGCCTAAGAAGTGTGGTCTCTCAATCAGTTTCCAAGGGAGAATAAGAGAATGGCTTACACTCACACATACACACCATTTCACAATAGTGTTGTTATTTACAAAATTCTATATGTTTCTCCCTTAGTATCTAACTGATCATCTAATTGAGCTAGCCTTTTGAGCCATTCCAATTGAGCTTAAGTGTGTGGCTTGGAGTGGGACCAAAAAGGACTAATAAGACACTAGCTCTAATGAGCCTCAGGCTTTTTTGTTAACTCTTGACAAGTCCAAAGTTACCATTAATTATATTTAATACTACTATATAAATATAATTGCACTTTAGAGCTTATTTATAAATTATATCCCAAGACTTTATTGTACATACAATCCCTTCATAAAATATTAGTAACAATACAAAGTCATAAATGTAGACTACCACTTTGAAGATTACTATATCTTAATCTTTAAGTACTAGGTTTAATCCTTTAAGTTATTCAGCATATATTTATGAAATCTAATTCCATAAATATATACTTTAATAACTCCTTACTAAAGTGGTTAGATCTAATATTCTGAATAACCAAACTCATTAAACTTATCTTAAGGGAATATTTTACATCTTCGTTTAGAGATTATGAATTCCATCTTTAGACTATATGTTTCATTAACACTAAATGTGGCTGCCCAACATACTGAGGTTTTAATCGTGTCCTTAGATCTCACTTCTAAAATATTAAAGTAACCTACACCTCATGATCAACTCCATTATTCTCTCACAATTAAGAGTTTATGGAAATAGAAATCATGAGATTTATTATTCATTTAACAGTCATTAGGAGAATAATAAATTTTACAGCGGTCCAGTTCAATATGTCTTAACTCTTAAAACATATCAACATACCAACTAGAAGTCTCAACTTTCATGATTAAGACAAATTATCTTAATTGATATGTTATAATTTTCGCAGATGAAATGCCTAATTTGATTACCGACTACGAACTGAAATTCTGAGTTTACAAAGAACTCGTGATTTATATCTTCCATGACTAAATCACATAAATCACATACTATGCATCTCATGGACTATATGATAATGTTCCAATATTCATATTACCATTATTTAAAATAATAATAAAATAACTTTATTAATCACAATATTAATTCATATATAATGTCATACATAGCATCATATAATAGGATTTAAGAACACTAATCCTAACAACCATAAAAGGTAAGCTTTACAGGTCAGAATAGAAGACTCTTGTAAATAGAAAATTACGGTTACAAACTTAAAATTCAAGCTTTAATTTCTCTCTGGTGCTTTGGGCTTTGATATGAAAATGAAATTTCTGAAACAGAGAGAGAACCAACCAATAGGTGCAATACAAATACGAACTTCTTTCACATTGAGACAAAGAGCTTTTAATCATAGAAATTACAAGACTTTAGATCATAATTATGCCGTAGAAATATAATAGCCGCCTCGGCTCTCAAGTCTTTTCAGTTTTCACTTTTTAATTACAATTTATTAGGTATTTATAAATGATTGGAATTTTTTTTTTTTTTTCATATGTTCAAAATTTTTTTTAAACATGTATAAAGCTTTCTCTTGGAAACTTGAACTCCCGCCTCTAACCCCCACACTCCACAAATACTTTTGTACTTGTGAAGTGATCATCACACCAAAGTGTCAACTTTTAAGTATTTTGGATTTTATTTTTTAAGTTTTAACTGATTTTAGTTACTAGATTCTCAAAAAAAAAAAAAAAAAAAAAAACTATTTTAGATACTTATGCCAAAAAAGAAAGAACCAATTTTAGTTAGTGTAGCATTTTAGTTTTTTTTTTTTTTTAAATCTATATTTTTAAGTTTAGAGTAGTATTTTAAATATATAAATTACCTATGTATATAAATATTTGTAATCTTTTTTACAAATAGTTTGATAAGAATAAATAAATTAATGATTATTATATAATTTCACAATTCTCATATAGTGTACTATTGGTCTTATAATTACACATCAAATATATATGTGTGTGTGATCAAAATTCAAGGGAATTTTGATCACCTTTAGTTAATTGTGGCTCATAAGGGTGTGGATTAAAATGATTGGAAAAGTTCATGGCCTTAATTAAAACTTCTAAAAATTTAAGATTTTTTTCTTTCAATTTAAAACATTAGGGTGTATTTATAAAGAGCCGAAGTTTACAATGGGAGGATAAAAGAAGGAATTTCCTCAAGCCAAACTAGGATCCTTTATCTCCTTAGCATATATAGCTAAAACTTAAGCTACCTTATAACAATTTATAGAAAAGGTTAAAAAAAATGCATTTGTTCGAATTCTAAATAAAGAAAGTTACATAATTTATTAAAGTCTTTAATAAAGTGTAGTAATTAAAGTATGGAGAGAGTAGCCATTAGACACTAACTTGACTTGACGTTTTGGTCTAATGATAAAGAGTAATCACTAGAAGTGGACGTCATAATTGAAATATCTCTAAAAAAAGAAACCATGACTAAGCCTACTATGCACACAGGACATACTTGAAACTCCACATATGACATCAACTACAGTAGCTCCTTATTGTTGGTCATCATATTGAGAGTGCTCATTTCTATTTGTCACCCACAAAAGTATTTGTATGCCATTTCCTATCGAGCTATACTACATAAATCAAGTTTTTCTTTAAATTAAGGTCTACTAGGGCAACTCTACATAAAAGTCAAGGTATTCGCGGGAACACCTTGCTTTACCAATAAAAAATGTATATACTTGCAAAAAAACTTATATACATAATTATACTTATTTTGTACACCCTAAAAACAAATATTGAACACCTATATGAGAATCCCATGAATTTAGGCTCAACAAAAATAAATGTAATGCTAGGGATATAATAAAATATCACAACAATTTCACAAAATTTCTAAATTAGCATTCCAATCCACACACAGTCCCACCACAATATTTATTTATTTTTTTTCTTTTGACAATTTAATTTTTTGGTATGCTATTTTAGGAATGTTGTAAAAGTGTTGTCATTTTTTTTTAAATGTTTCTAAGATTAATCACAAAATAATCTTTGTTCATCAAACATAATCCATAACTCCTAAAACTAAAAATTAAAATCACAAATATCAACAATAAAAACTAGCTAAAACAATTTATAGATAGATATGCACGATTGGTTTTTTTTTTTTTTTTTTTTCTTTCTCTGTAGCTAAGAGAGGTGGTCTCTGCCTCCTCTTAGGCTGTAGAATTTGAGTCCCTTCTTGTAAGGCTTCTTATCCCCTCGTGTGACAACATCACGTGTAGGGCTAGTGGGTTTTCTCTTTTTCTAGGGTTTGGGAAACAGTTGTTCTCTTCTCTTGCTAATCTCTCTTCTCCATTTTTTCTCTTTTTCTTAAGAATCACGATATGGATGAGCTCACAAAACATTGGAATTGTCTCTCCCTTTCTGAAAGAGAAAGTGATGATATATGTCTTCAAAACGACCGCTGTTCCACAAAACATCTCATCACTGCTTTTTTCCTTACTCGTCAAACTCTCAATATGGAAGCAGTGGCGAGGACATTCAAACCATTGTGGCGTGTTGATAACGGGTTCACTGTTAGCAACGAAGGGGCACACAATGTTTTATTCAATTTTGAATGCAAAGACGATGTGGATCGCATATTATCTTGGGAACCTTGGAGTTTTGACAAATCATTGGTGGTACTCCAACAGTACAATAGACTCACACCCCCTGAGGACCTGGCCTTTGATAAGGCATCCTTTTGGGTCCAAGTCCACAATATTCCAATAGGATATAGGACAAAATCTGTAGCAGAAGATATTTGCAATTCAATCGGGGTGGTGGATCACTCACCATACGCTTCAGAGTGTGAGTGTGGGAATTATGTACGAGTTGAAGTCACTTTGGATGTTTACCAATCTCTTTGTAGGGGTCGAATAATCAAGGTGGAGGGTGGAGAGAAAATATGGGTTAATTTCAGATATGAGCGCTTCCCCAACATATGCTATTGGTGTAGATGTTTCGATCACAGCGACAAGGATTACGATGCTTGGATTGAAAGCAAAGGTTCTCTGCAAACCACATCTCAGCAATATGGTTCTTGGTTACGTGCAAATCAAAGTGGCCCATCTAAGAAGAGTGTAGTTCGTGTTTCTGACTTCTATGAGGGTAGAGCAGAAAATATTTCCACACGGCGACGCTGGGAAGGGAATCAATTCTATACGCGGGCAAAGTCGTCGAAAACGGCGAAACAACCTGAAAAGGATAATTCTGAGATGGAGGCAGATCTTGCGGACCTTTCCAATACTGAATTTGGTGATGCTACATCTAAACATGGTAAGTTAGATTCTCCCAACATGGAACGTAATATTGGGGGTGATTATTTTTCACAAAAAAACAGGGAGATTGACAGAGATCTCGGTAGTAATGATAAGCCCACTAATCTAGCACAGATTGAGAATGCCAATTCAAATAAGGGGGAAATTATTGTGTACTTCCGGAGTACCATAAATATGTACTCCCTCCTCTCACATGAATGGTGGGTCCCACTAATTCAATTTATAGTGGGACCCATCATTCATGTAAGAGAAGGGAGTACGCATTTATGGTACTCCGGGAGTACCTAATAATTTTCCCAAATAAGGACACGTCTCCACTGTTTGACTTGGAGAAATTAAGGAAAGACTTAGAGGAAAATCATAATTCACATCAGCCCCTTAATTATTTGAATACTCCCCATCGAATGACAGTGAAGTCTCCTTAGCCACCCCCTCTGTGACCCAGGGCCCATTCCCCTAATGTTACTGACTTGCTTAATCCTTTTCATCTTTTTTATGTTTGAATTTGCCAAACTCTATACACACAATTAAGTTGTATTTATTTTATGTACTGAACATTGTTTTGTTTGCTAAATATGGAGATTGAATTCCTTTGACTAAATATTTTTCTTACAATTTAGACTATTACAATATTTTGATTAGTATGTGATTATATAACCAATCCCTTTCATCTGAATAACGTACCATCTTTGAATGATATCGTGCTAATGAATTTCACAAATTTTTCTAAGTATATGTGATCGGTGACTCGAATGTGGCATAATTGACCACTTGACCTAGATGTTGGGTTATTATGACCTTTAATTAGTGTTACAAAACTTTGTGAGTGACTGCTGCCGATGCATGCCAAATGAAAAGACTTAATAGTTTAATTTATACAGTCAAGGTCTTTCAACTAGTCGGTCATCAATCCGGGCTTGATCCTTTGTTTTTAGAACTAAAGATTCGGTAAGGTTTTCACTTAGTCGGTGACCAGGGTCAGCCCAAGACTAGGTTTCTATCTTTAAAGATAGTTTGTTAAGGTTTCTACCTAGTCAGTGACCACAGTTAGGCCGAGACTAGGTTTCTACCCTTAATGATAATTCATTAAGGTTTTCACCTAGTTGGTAATCGGGGTTAGGTTGAGGCTAAGTTTCTGTCCTTAGAGATAATTTATTAAGGTTTCCACCTAGTTGGTGACCAAGGTTAGGCTGAGGCTAGGTTTCTGTTCTTAGAGATAATTTATTAAGACTTCCACCTAGTTAGTGACAGGGTTTGGCCGAGACTAGATTTGTTCTTAGAAAAATAATTAAACAATTTTTAGGAGTAATGTGATGCAAAGCAATTGGATACTTTCCGCGTTTTCTGTTCAAACCTACTTACAAAACTGGACATTTCTTACAATAATTATATTACAAATAAAGATTATATTTCTTCAGATTGTAGATGTTCCATGGTCAGGGTAAGGGTTTCTCTTCCATATCATCTAGATAGTAAGCCCTCGTTCTAGCCACAGTTGTGACTCAGAAGGGCCCCTCCTAGTTTAGGGCAAGCTTTCCCACATTCTGGTATTTCATACTCTTTACTGCTTTCCACAAAACTAAGTCTCCTAACACGAACTCTTTGGGCTTTACATTCCTATTGTACTCATGAGCCAACTTCTGCTGGTAATCAGCAAGCTGAATGGACGCTATGTCTCGTCTCTCTTCTAAGAAGTCTAAATTCTTGGACATTTGTGCGTTATTGTTGCCTGGAGAGAAACTAGCGATCTTTATACTTGGCATGCTTATCTCCACTAGGATGACTATTTTTTCCCCGTATGTCATGGAAAAGTGAGTTTCACCAGTTGACCTCCTCGGTGTGGTTCGATAGGCCCATAAAACGCTCAGAAACTCCTTAGCCCAATTCCCTTTCACCCTCCCTAGTCTCTTCTTCAAACCATTAACAATCATCTTGTTCGTAGCTTCCACCTATCAATTACTCTAGGGATATGCCAGGGATGAGTATCTGTTGATGATTCCTAGATCGCTACAGTACTTACAGAATGTCTTACTGCCAAATTGAAGTTTGTTGTCCGAAATTAGTGTCTGGGGTACCCCAAACCTTGTGACGATATTCTTCCATACAAATCTCTTCGCATCGACATCCCTAATGTTCTCGAAAGCTTCAGCTTCCACCCAATTGTAAAATAATCGGTGGCAACCGAGACAAACTTTCTATTTCTTGTTACTCGAGGAAATGGCCCAATAATGTCCAAATCCTATTGCGCAAAGGGCCAAGGGTTGGTGATGGTTCAAGTTTCCACTTGGTTAATGTATGTTTGGGGCATGTTTCTGGCATTGATCACACTTCTTGACATATTCAACTACATCATGTTGCATGTTTGGCCATTAGAACCCCTGGGTCATAACTCGGTGGGACAAAGACCTTCCCCCTAAGTGTCCACTACAAATCCATTCATGCAACTTAGCTAGGAGTTCAACAACATCATTTGGGTGAAGACATAACAGATATGGACCTCCAAAAAATCATCAATACAACTTCTTATCCTCGAATAACCGAAAATGAGCTGACATTCTTCGTACCCTCTCTGCCTCTTTCGCATCAGTCGGTAAAGATCAATCAATCAAAAAGGAAACATAGTGGTCCATCCAACTTAGTTCAAACGATGAGGCCGAGTCTATGATTGGGCAATGCTATATGCTCGATTGCTCTAACAACTCTACAAAAATCATTCATGGAACACATTCATCCGACAATAAGGCCAGAGTGGCCAATGAGTTGGCGTAACCATTCTGACTTCTTGGTACTCTGGTCACACTTACCTTTCGGAAACATGCTTGCAATGTCCTGAACAACTTCAAGCACTGCGACATACGGGAGTTCTTCACTTTAAGCTTCCTTTTACTTTGCTTACCACTAGTCTTGAATTTAAGAATATTTCTACCTCCTCGGCACCCAACTTCTGGCCTGCCTTAAGACCAGCAATAAGTGCTTCATATTCAACTTCGTTGTTGGAAGCTCGAAATCCAATCTTAATGATTTTTCCAGTCTTAATCCCTCAGGGGACATCATTACGATCTTGACCCCAGATACTCTTGCATTAGACACATCGTCTACAAACACTCACCACGGACTAACTAAAACTTGGCATACCCTTACGAAGACCCCCAGTGCTGGTGTGAATTTGACCATGAAGTTTGCTAATACTTGGCCCTTAATGGAGTTTCTCGGTTTGTACCATATATCAAACGTCCCAAGCCTTGTTTCCCATTTAGCTATTTTCCCGGTGAAATCTAATCTTAAGAGTGAGTGCAAGGGATATTCAGTTAGCACTTAAACCTTATTGGCTTGGAAGTAATGAGGTAATTTCCTCATCGCATGCACCAATGCTAGCACCATCTTCTTTAGTGGCAAGTACCAAGTCTCCGCATCCACCAGCATATTGCTAATGTAATACACTAGTCTCTGGACTAATGTCTTAGCAACACAACACTTATTGCATGGGCAGAGACCGCTAAATGTATATAAAAATCTTCCTCAGGCTCAGGTTGAGATAAAATAGGAGGGGTGGCCAAATAGCACTTCAAGTCTCTAAACGCTGTGTCACACTCCTCGGTCCATTGAAAACCCTTCCACTTTTTCAACAACTGAAAGAATAATTTACACCTATCCGTTGACCTTGAAACAAACTGATTCGGGGCGGCAATAATCTCGGTGAGTCTTTGCACTTCTTTGGGGTTATTGGGCAGGTTAAGCTGCTGAATTGCTATAATTTAGTTGGGGTTAACCTCTATTCCTCGGGTAGTTTTCATAGAGCCAAGGAACTTACTTGACCCCACATGAAAGGCACATGTGCTTACATTGAGGCGCAACTTGTGTTGTCTTAATATTTCGAACACCTCGACCAGATTCGTTACATGCTTTTCACTCTTCTTGCTCTTAACCACCATGTCATCAATATAAACTTCCACTGTGTCCTCAATCTAATCTTTAAATATTCGAGTGACCATTCCTTGATACATAGCTCCTGCATTCTTTAGCCCAAAAGGCATCACCATGTAATGATAATTACCTTCAGGCGATATGAAAAAGGTTTTATCCTGATCCTTTGGTGCCAGGGAAATCTGATGATAAACTTGAAAGGTGTTAGGGTCATATGTTATTGTAGTTGGCTAATTTTTTGAAAAAATGCACTTTACTTGTAATTGGGTAAATCTAAGATGAGTTTAGTACTTCAAGAAACATGTTGTTCAAGTTAAGTATCAAAGACATGAAGATTGGTCCAAGAAACAAGTGAAGAAAAGCTGTTCATTAAGTCTCGATAGATAGCTCGATAGATGCCTACTATCGAAATTTAATGTGAAGCTCGATAGATAGCTCGACAGGAACTCGATCTATCATGATTTATGATTTTCATTTTTCCATATTTGAATTTCGGCCCAACCTTTTGTATTTTTTTAGAGTTTCTTTTCTCATAACCCTAGATATATATAAGGCTTATTTTAAGAGTTGCCACACATGGATATAGAGACCAAGAGACTTATTTTCTTTGTGAGAAGCTACTATGTTTGTACGCCATAGGGTTTTGTAACTGAGTGCTTTCTGATCTTCATTGTTGATCAAGTGAAGAACTTTGTAACCAATAACATTTGTTCAAGTTGTTGGATTTACTCATGTACTAGGATCCTTGCAAAAAGGTTAGTCACAAATTAGAGATTTGTGCATCAAAGGAAAGAAATATACTACAAGATCAAGTCCAATTGGGTATTGAAGCAAAGGTTCAACTGCAAGTTGGTAATTCAAGATAAGCCTGGGTAGTTTGTAAGATTTCTTATTCTTGTAACCGCTTGATTGTTGATTAGTGGATTTTTGGGAGTGATGACCTTAAAATCACCTGGTGGAGTTTTTTGCCTTGCAAGGTTTTTCCCATTTGTCAACAAATCACTATGTCAATTTATTTTCTACTGCATTTAGTTTATTTGGTAATTTGTAGGTGTCTTCACAATTTACATGAAATTGAACCTAATTAATTAACTTGGGTAATTGAATTAAGCGGGGTTAAGCTATTTTAACCCAACAAATGGTATCAGAGCAGGCATATTCTGATTAGGTTTTAATCTTTGCTGTGTGATCCATTGACCCTTATTGTTATATATCGTGGGCAATCCCTGATTATTCCTCCTTTATTTGATGGTACTAACTATGCATACTAGAAAGTACGCATGAGAGCCTTTTTGTAATCTTTAGATGAGAAAGTATGGCTTGCAGTTGAAGTAGGCTGGATGAACCCTAAAGAGCCACCAGCCACTTGGGATGATACGAAAATCAAAGTAGCAAATTTTAACAATGGAGCACTAAATGCTCTATTTAGTGCTATGACCAATGAAGAATTCAAGAAGATCTCTTTCACTGACAGTGCGAAGGAATCATGGACTATTCTTCAGAATACTTACAAGGGCACAAAAGCTGTTAAGAACTCCAAGCTCCAAAGGCTCACTACCAGTTTTGAGGAAATAAGGATGGATGAGGATGAGTCTTTTGATGAATTCTATGCCAAGCTCAAGAACTTGTAAACTTATGAACTAGGATTAGCAAGGGTTGGCAAGGGTAGCAAAGGCAAGAACATGGCCTTGAAGGTTAAGAATGATGATAACGATGAGTCATTTGAAGATGAAGATACCAAGTTAAAACCTTACATTACTAGAAAATTCAAGAAGTTTATCAAAAATGTGAATGTCAAAGCAAGTGACAAGGATCGTAAAGAGTCTACATTCTCTCAATTCAAGTCCCAGGACAAAGGCAAGGGAGAATTCAAGGATGCTGGTCAAGGCAACAGTGTTCCTGCTGAGCCAAAGTGCTATGGGTGTCAAGAATTTGGACATAAGAAGCATGAGTCTCCTACATATCTCAAATATATTGGCAAAATCAAAGCCCTAGCTGTCACTTTGAGTGATACAGAACCAAAAGCTAATTTTGATGAAAGTTACCAGGAAGGGATAGTGAGTTCTTTCATAGCTATTGTTGAATCCTTTGAGGAAGTAGTAGACCCAATTGATGAGGAAGAAGAGTTGATAGAATCAAAATTTGAGAAGATGGATGATTAGGATGACATCCACACTGCCTACACAAAGTTGTACAAGGTATCTGAGAAGTATGAGAAGCTCTACAGGTTGGCCACGAGAAAGCTTAGTGAAGTGGAGTTAGAACGTGAGGAACTCTCTACCAAGGTTGATGAAGCTAATCTGACCATTGGAACATCGAGGGTTGAGAACAACTGAATGCTGAATTGTTTTAGGTCAGAGCACAACTGGAAAGAACTTCAAGTGCCAAGTTGAATGAAATGCTAAACATCTAGAAGTCTGCATTTGACAAAATAGGTCTTAGGTATGATCACTCTCTCTCCTCCTGTAGTACCTCTTCTAATGCTTTAAATAGAGTTATTTTTAATCGATCTACTAGCAATGATAACTCTATGGTAACTGAACCTAAAACTGAAAATGTGAGTGAGGGTAAAAGTGATAAGAAAAAATCCATTCTAGGAGCACCCCCTAAGGTTGGTAAGAAAGAGACTAAGTAGAATATTTTTCGCTCCACCAACAAGAAGTCTCAACCAAAGAAGTCTCACTTTTGTCACTACTATGGAGCATCTAGGCACACTAGTCTAAATTGCTATAAGTGGTTAGCCACCCAACAAAGCAATGGCGTGTCATCACTGAGGAACCAAAATCAACTCCAAATCTTTTTAGCCCCTCTTGGAGAACTTCGTAAGGCGGTCATGCTTCTCTCAAACTTCAATGGTTTCAACTCTTCTTCTTATCCATCTGTACAAAGGTTCATGCAAAAGAAAGGATCCCCATCTAGGTCTTCCTACCTGGAAGAAAAAATATTCTAAGTGATTTCTTCTCTTCTCTGATCCCTTGCATAGTTCATGTTGTGGCTTGAGTCAATCTAGTTTTAACGCTTTGTTTGTTTGTTTGTTTTTTTTTTTTTTTTTAAGGGAAAAATCACAAAAAAAAAAAAAAAAAATAGTGTGTGTTTGTGTATATTGGTACGTGTGTACCTTGGATGGCCTCTAAAACAAAGTTTATTAACTTTTGTATCACTTGTAGCTTAGATGAGCAACTTCATGCACAACTAATCAATGTCAGCTTTATGACTCCTTTATGTGATTTGAATAATTTGGTTAATCTCTTATCTTTCATATCTTAAATCACTCTTTTTTACGGAAAAGACTAGAAAATCCTAAGAGAAAGACATAAATAACTATCTCACCACTAAAACTCGTCAATCATAAAACATCTGTGTGCAATTCATAAAAGCCGTATTTTGTAAGGTGTAGCACTTGCACAACAAAAGCAAGATGTTTAGTGTATATAATTGGATATTTTCTTTTCTCTCTCTTATATACCCATGCATGATATGCTTAAAAGAAAAATATGCAAAGAACATGAAAAGAAAAAAGAATCAAAATGCTTTTAATATGGTTGCAAGCGTGTTTCTAGGATAGGTGAGAGTTATATGATGTACTTCGAAGGTGATGGTCTCTATCAAACAGTTATAATTGTGTGCGATTGTATTTGATCCTCCTATATCATTACTTTTCAAACAATGGTTTACTTATGCTTTCTTGCAAAAGTTTCATACACAACACGCATACTCTTTACTACTTTTGATACTATTATATGGATACAATGTGATTTGGCCATCACAAGGAATACTTGTGGTAGTATATGCCCTCTAAACTGTCTAAACATGTTTTGAAATAAAATTAGTAAGACTTATTTAGTGTGTTTTTTATCTAGGAACGCTTTGCATCTAGACTTGAGGTTGTGTTTTGAAATAAATTTGACTTTTTCAATCAATACCAAATGCAACCCTAGTATCTCGTGTCTTGTACGGAAGTCTAGTATCTCAACTTGAAGCAAAAGCAATCTAATTGAGATACAAAAGGTAAAGATTTATATTCGACTTTATCATGGATGAGACTTACAAGATTAGGAATCATACATCCTTGGTCAAAAGAAATAACTAAATTAGACAATGCATAGATAATATAAAAAGTGCAAATATATAATGGAGTTAGGATTTATTTGATTTAAGATAAAAAGGTCTAAAATGGAAAAAAAAACACACACACACACACAATATGTGGCACAAGAGGAAAACTCATCAGTTATCTTTCCAAACAAAGTAAAAATAATAATTTCTAACATTACTCTAAACCACAAATAACTTACAATGACCCACGCTTCGGTTTCCTGTCTAAGATTCTTGGTCCATAAGTTGACTTGACCATGTCAATGAGAAGGCGAAATTCCATCCATGAAAATAGTGCAACTGGAACACTAGCAAGGCAAATGACTGGAATGACCACCCATGATTTTCCTTGTAGAATAATAAAAAGAGAAGCACAAAAGGTTATCATCATGGTTGCTATGGAGAAGATAAGGGTGGAAAGGCCTATCATCATCTTTATGGGTAAGGATCTAAGGAAATCTTCCTCTGCATAACGTGATGTGAGGACGCCAAGAAACATCAACAATGAAGTTGAGGCAGAAAGTAAAGACAGAGCATCACATATTATAAAGACCATAAACACCTTCTCATGTAAGAACATTGGCAAGCCTAAATCTTGATTGTTGCCACCTGGAACAGTAATTACTGCTGCAAACATAATGGTAACAATTAGAGCCCCTACCAATGTACAGGAAGATGACGTCTCCTTCATCCATTTTTCTCCTTCTTTCACCAACTCTTTATGGCTTTCTCTAAACATTTCTCGTGGTGTTTGACCATTTATGTTTATGGAGTCTAATACGGAAGGATGGACAACACTCTCCACCTCCTGCATTTATTATACAAAACCTCATAAAGATTATAGTTTAAGATATACAAAACCTCATTTGCCAAGCAATGGCGGAGGCAAAAAATTTTCTTAAGGGGGTTCAAGCTAAATGTATCATTGTATTCCAACATCCTTAATTCTCTTAAAATAAATGCATATGACTTTATTTTGGGAAATAACAAATTTGGTAAAATTATTTACTTATATATTCTTATAATCCTATGCTTTAAATACCCCTAAAATTAATGACTTATTTATGACAAAAAGTAGGGATGACAATTTTGCCTTGCCCCGCGAAGGTTTTCCTTGCCTCACATAGGAGTGCGGTGGGGATGGGTTTAGATATTTTAGCCCCACCTCATTCCCGCCCCACATTGATAATAGATATAATTGTAAATTTTTCATACCTTAAATCCATACTATTTGAACAAACAAATAAACACTAGCTTATTTAAATGTGTTGATATTAATGTTTTTGTTTTTGTTGTAATATTGTCCTGTTATACACTTGGACAATATTATTTCATTCTTTACTTTTATTTGATGAAATAAATTTAGTTGTAATCTCAAGTATATTTATATTAATGAAATAAGCTTTATAAAAAAAAAATTAATAGTTATGTGGCAAATTAACATGAAGTAGAATTTTACAAGGCTGGGTGGGGTCTGTGAGGCCCTAAGGGGCAGAGATGGGGCAAGAAAGTTTTTTCCATCGTATAGGGTAGGCCAGGCTGGGGTAAGACAAAACCATGTGAGGTAGGGGTAAAAATCTCATCCTTTGCCCACCTCCCCCCTCCCCCCCCAATTGCAATTCCTAATGAAAAGTCAATATTAAAAGGAAATAAGTGAGACAACAATAAATTAAAGAATATTTATAATTAAAAAAAAAATGAAGGGGGTCATTACCTAAAATTTATTCAAAATTTTGACATTAAAATAGAGGGGGAGGGGCACTTTTGGAGAAGCCAGTGGGACCTTGGCCCATGCACAAAGTACTGAATGATCTAGGGGAAATGGTTCAATTTGTGAAGCAGTATATTATATCTAAAAAAAAAAAAAAAAAAAAAAAAAAAAAAAAAAACCTTATAACTTATTGTCTCTTTCCCGTTATTTTAAAGAATGATTCGATCTATTTTGAATGAAAGGTTTTAGGATTAAAACGCAAGAAAGATTAAATGCCCAAAAATTTGCATGTTGAGTTGTGTGTATAGCTGTATTATGGTTACTTTTATATATGGTTCAATTTTCACACATTCACTATTTTACATCTCTGTTTTTACATTCACTTTTTTGTGTTAAAATATAGGCATTTCACATCAGTTATAGATATGTATGTGAAATAGTAGATGTAGAGGAGTGTTAAAGAATAATTTTCCCTATTATATAGGAGAATTAAATAATACAAAAATACATAGGTATGCAAGTGCAAAAGTACTAATTTTGTAAGGATAATAAAGTGTAGTGATGCATTGAATCATGACAGTTGCATCTTGGCCTTCGGCTTTTGGGCCGATTTGATCTAGTGTATAGGATTTTTCTTAGAGATTATAATAGTATATAAGATACATTATAATAATATTCAAGAATTTTGTAACTCAATTGGTCGTCACGTTTTGATGTGTTTATGACATCTAGGATTCAAATCACACCTCTCTCTCTATAACTATTGAATAAAAAAATATAATAATAATAATAATATTGCAGTTTAGAGGTTTTATTTATTTTAATTCATAGGCGAAATTACATAAAAAGGATTAGAGTCTACACACTATTTTAGATTAGGTCTTAGTCTTTTAATTTCGTCAATTAAAGTCATAAACTTGGGAAATTATTTCAATTTGAATCCTGTACTTACATACTTTATTTGTATATGATATACCTTATTCTGAGTAGTAATAGAGCAGAGAAAAAGGGAAGCCATTTATAAAATTTTATATTTTACCTAAGTAATCAATTTCTATTTTTTGCCCATCACTTTATAACTCTAAGAGAAATTTTCCCTCTCTAAACAGATCTTTCTCAATTTATTCTTTCTATTTAATAATTCCAAAATTGATTTATGAACAAATCTTAGGTGAAATGCAGAGTTTAATCAATGGTTTTCCATTTCAATATAATATATTGCTGCCCAAAATAATAAAGAAAAACAAAGACCTTAAATTGAAACAAACTTATAAATTTGAGACTTTAATTTTCAAAAATTAAAATTTTAAGACCCAATATAGAATATGGTACAAATTTTACACCTATTTATATGACCTTCATTTAATTTATATTAGTTGCTTCTTCTTCATAGATTGTATCTTTTAAGCTTTATGAGATAATAAATTGAGTAATTTGTATCAATCATATTTTTCCAACAAAAAATAGACACAATGTTTTTAATCATTTAAATATTATCACCGTTCAGTATGAAACAATATGAATCTCAATAAAATATTTAATGTTAGGTTCTATATGTATATGATAATTGGCAAATACATTAACACAAACTTGTGTAGGTATAAAACATAATGTCTATAAATTTGATTAAACAATACTCGTGATGCTGCAAGTCAAAGTGCAAGAATGTGCAAGCTGTTGTTTTGAAAGAATTTGATTTTAGCGGGTACGATTGATCGAAGACGTGGTTTGATCGATCAAAGCACGATTCTATAGATTTTAAATTCAGCCTATTAAGCCCATAAGGTGATTAGGGTTTTAGTCCAATTTCACTAGGTATATAAAGAAAATTCTAATGTACGCTATTCTTTTGAAGTTTGAGAGGTTCTGTGTCTTTTACTCTTTCAAGCATCTACTAAAGATCACACTCATACTTTTAGTGAGTTTTAGTTAGCTTAATTCACAAAGTCTTTTGTCATGAAATAAATATGATAATAAAAAGCACAGTGATCAAGAATGAGCGCTATAGATTTAAACTCATATATATATATATATATATATATATATATGTATAAGTTTAATTAATTCTAACAATTTAATGCCTTAAAAAAACGAATTAGAATGTGAAATCGCCCAATCTTTTAGTCTCTTTCATTTAACTTCCATTTCGTCTTTGTCATTTTATGAATTTTTTTTTTTTTTTTTTTTTATCATCTCATTTCTGTTCATTTTCCTTACCATATTGGTAGGATATTGAAGTCGTACTTCTCCAGTACTAAATCACTCACATTCTGGCATTTATGTGGATCTTTATTCACCTATGCACTCACGCATTTTCACCTTTAAGTGGCTCTCTTATACTTTTAGTCAACCAGTTTAGAATAAAGTTTTCAAAGAGTGTCAGATAATTAATCATAAAACCAAGAGAGAACTGAAAACCAGTCATCATTGAAATTATTTTAAAAATATATAAAGTGAGAGATATTACCTTGTACCATTGTACTTCTCTTTGCATTAGAAAAGCTGCGCCTGGAACGGTATTACGTTTAGCGGAAGGTTCGAACATCGCTGCAATATGTAATATGCTGTTTGAATCTTTATCTGCTCCTGCAAGTTTTGAGTTCTTTGCAGAAGATTTGCATATGAGTCGAAATACTTCATCCTGACGATGAAGAACGGCAAGCATAAATATGTTTCGTTCCGTGGAGTTTTCAACACACCATACAAGTTTAGGACATGCGTTCAGTATAGCAGTAAGAAACTCAACTCTCCCTTTCTTGACAGCTTTGGTGGTGGCTTTAATAACCATACCAATTTCTAGTTGTTGAAAACTCAAACTTACTAACTCTTCGCACATGCGAAGTAAAAGTTTATCGGATTGGTGGTGAAGAAGCTTCAATTCATGTATTTGATTGATTTCTGAGTCAATAATCAAAACAATGTTTAGTCAACTAGATAATAATAAATAAAAAATAAATAAAGAAAAAAAGAAAGAAAGAAGTTGACCACGTAATGATCAATGAGCAAGATATGAAATTAATTGAATAATGTATCATACCGAGGAATTTAAGGAGATTCCAAACAGATCCTCGAGCTGCAAAGTGAGAAAAGAAAAATGAAAAATAAAAAAATGAAATACGCTTACTTAAAAAGAATAGGGAGCAGTTAGTTAGGGTTTACGCTTTTGCTACCTAGATTTGCTATGTAGATGCAGATTCGTAATGTATTTATAGTTAGAAGTTTGTTATAGCCTAGAGGAAGCTACAGACGTGCGTAACAGTTTAAATAGACCACAGTATCTAAAATCCGTCCAGAGTAGAGATCTACATTCTAGTGAAGTTTTCTCTCTGAAGTTTTTTTTTGACATTTCTCTCATTTTTTCTATATTTCTTGAATTCTCAATCTTCATGGTATCAGAGACTTGAAGATAATCCATTTTTTCAACCAATCAGCTATGAATAACTTCAATCTTACAAGTTCGCTCCACCATAAACATCATTTTATTCTATGCATGCACATTTCAAATCTTATCTCTGTCAAGCTGGATAGCTCTAACTATGTGCTTTGGAAGTACACAACTAAATCCTGAAAAGTCAAAATAGTATCTCCAACATAAGAGTGGTACAACATCAACAAGTGAGAAT
This sequence comes from Castanopsis chinensis, assembly GCA_032878915.1. Taxonomy (NCBI): domain Eukaryota; kingdom Viridiplantae; phylum Streptophyta; class Magnoliopsida; order Fagales; family Fagaceae; genus Castanopsis; species Castanopsis chinensis. The sequence goes on from JAVQMG010000021.1 coordinate 123,546, forward strand.
CCACTCTATCAACAATGTAAGGCATGAGATTAAGTGCTTAAAACTCTAATCAAAGCAACTCTTTCACCCTCAGCATTGTCTCTGGTAGTGGAACAAGACATTGCGCAAGGAGTTTGGAAGGTTCTTAAACGGTGATATACCTGTATCTCATGCACACGTGCTCAATCTGAAAATGGAGTTGAACAACGTGAACAAGAATAATGAGACAGTGAATAACTTTCAGCGAAATATCCTGGAAGTAAAAAATAAGTGTGCTTCTGTGGGAGTTCATCTGGTTGACAAAGAAATTCTCCACGCAGGGGGTGTTTGGTTGGCCATAATTGTTAAGTTGTGATTTTTCTATGTGAGTTTTCGTTGGCTTTATTTGGAGTCAATTTGATTGTAATTCATGCTTTTATTTCCTTGTAATCTTGTGGAATTTACTGTATAAGTGTATTTTGTCATTAAATAGTCAAATTGAGAGATTGTAAAATTTGGCCTAATACCATCATACTAATGACATAGTCCATTTATGGGCTCAATCTTGTTATATATGCACCTTGTATCAACTGTGAGTAAAACATGAAGTTATATATTTGTTTATGGTAAATACATATTCAATATTGTCATACTTTGTTTTTGTATTGATTTGACTGATCCTGACACGTTTGTAAAATGGTTCATATATCTCTCACAATTTTTTTATGTCAAAAAACTCTTAAAAAGCCATAATTCAAAAACTAAATTGACAAGGAAAATGTGGACTACTAATGAAATGAAAAGATAAAGAGTTGAAAGAATCATATTTTAAAAACTAATTTGACTAGGAAAATGTGGAGCATAATGTGATATATGTTGTAGATGCCAAAGCAAAAGACTTATGTTAGTGAAAAATGAGTATTTTGAGGCATTTTTGTTCAAATGTATGAAAACAAGTATGGTAAGCTGAAGTTTCACTTAAACCATAAATTTATATCTATATTGGTGCAACTGAGACTGAATTTCTGTGTTCCAAGCTTATGAATATCAAAGTCCAAGATTGTTTTGACGACCAATGCAATATTTCAGCATTTTTTGTAAATGAGAGATCATATACGTTCATTTCTATTCATACTAAAGGTTTCTCATGTCCTAGTGTCATTATTATATGACTCTTGTGAATTGGTCATTGAAGCATCTTTCTAGGACTTCAGACTAATTCACATTTAATATTTACATACTACACACGAGTCTATTGCTCCCTCAATGCTTATCTTATTTATGTGATTATACTCATCTAAATTTGATTAATTTGTATGTGCATAATTTTATTGTGATTGAATCAAAAAGATTTTTGTTTGTTTTGTCTGCCTTTGGAGGTATTTTTCAATAACCTTGAATTTATCTCTCATGAATTTGAGTTTTGTATTTTGTGTTGTTTTTTGAAAAAAATCTTGAAAATTTGGTTTTGAAAAACAAAGGGTCAAAGTCACTTGTGAGTGCTTCACAAGTAACTCGTGAGTTGATCAAGCTGCTATTTAGTTTTCTCAAAATTCATGCTTGGGCAATGGCACTCGCAAGTTGGCCTGCCTGGGATTTTCCTATATTAGTTTTTAAATGGGCATTTCATGAGTTTTGTGTTTTAACTTCGTATATCTCTCTCTTGCGACTCTCTCATCACTAAACCTCATTTTTTAGTCTACTACATCAAAACCTAACCAAAATCAATTTCATCTCAGTTGTCAAACATCTCTAAGGTAATTTTTATCTTTTTCCTTTGATTTCAATCCTTAGATTTTGTTTTTGGAGGAGGTTTTGAGTTTATGGTTGGAATTCTCACAATGGGAGTTGAAAAAAACTTAATTTTTGTCTAATATCTTTTATTGAATTATGTTGACTTCGATGCTGTGTTTGATGTTGTGCCTTTGTGACATAATTCTCCTAAATTAAGGCTAGTTGTGCACATGCTCATTCATTGTTCATATGTTGTTTTTTCACTTGCACACTGGGTGTTCGATGAAATGTCCAAGTGACATCTTCATCCCTGTTTGGGCTCTAATGAGCCCCTAACCTTGGGGATAAGTGTTTTATGGATAGTAAACCATGTCCATGCATTCATTCATTCATTCATTTTGACAATTTTTGTACTTATGCACTTTTGCCCTATGTCTATGCCATAACCCATGTGTGTCGTCTGTATGAATGCATGTGTTTTTCGATTGTGTGAATGCTTGTGATTATATCTCATACATCTTGTGGTCTTTCATGAAATTCATTCATGCACTCATGCTTGTTTGATCTTCGTTTCTCATATAGAGATATTTTTCAAGTTAGATTTTTATCAATCCAAAGAAAAAACTACCCCTTCCTATTTGTTTGTCCAGTGAGATAGTAAAAAGAAACTTAGACCCCGAAAAGCCCTCCTTTACCACTTAAGTGGGACTTGAGAGTTGGGAGTGTACAAGCATTTACATACAGAGAAATGCTAGTAATACAAACTTTTTGACAAAAAAGGAAAAATTGCAAAATATTGATGTGATGAGTAATTATTGATAAATGAAAAAATGATATTAGTAATGAACCTAGATAAAAATCAATAAAAAGTTGACCGTAATAACATTTTGCAAAATATTGCAAAATAGTTTATATATGTAGCATTACTATGACATACAACTAAGACAAAGTCCTGTTTGTCAAATATCACTAAAGATTAGTAGTTTTCTGTTTTTGATTTTTTGTTTTTGTTTTTGTTTTTGTTTTTTTATATAATATTAAAATTTTACTTTAATCTAATCTAAGTGTATATGTATGTAAAGTTCCCTCCTAGATACTTGAATCCTGACTTTTGCCCCTTTCCTGCTCACTCTCACACTTTACAAGCATTTATACTTGCAGAATGACTATCGTACCAAGAGTGTGCAGTGTTCAAAAGATTAGTAGTTACAAGTCCTAGATTTGTGCAATTCTGCAACATAGGTTCCTATAATAGAGCTTCCCTTTTCTGTTTGATATTTTATTTCTTTCTTTTTTCTCCTTTAGCAATATTTTGCATCTAGCATTAGTATATAGTGGTAGTTTATTAGTTTCTCCATTTCCTTTGTCCTGAAAAATATGGAAAATTATTTTACCACTATTATCTATATTTAAATGAAAATAATGCTATTGCTATTTATTAGGTGAGCAAAATTGAAGTTTTTCCAAAATATTATTTTCATTGTGACAAATAAAAGATCGTATGAAAAGTTGAGTATTGATAACAATTTACCCGATCTGACATTTCTTGCTTGACCACTTTTTTCCTTCTCTAATTTTTGGATGCTTAAAGGAATTTGGTTGGTGGCATGAGCGGGTGGAATGCATATACCTTGCAGCAGAATTGACCAATGAATCTTGAGTAAAAGAAACAATGATGATGAAAAATAAAATAGGAGGACTTCAACTTTTCTTAATTTCTAGTGATATTTAATATGTTTTTTAAATCTCACATCCATCTGTGTCGAAATTATAATATTTATTTTTAATTATATTTTAGAATTTAGAGGCATAACAAGTTTAGCCTTCATATAATTTCGTTATACAAATTATCTTATTTAAATTGTACTTATTAGTACTTATTAATTAAATATTTATCATATATAATATATATTTTTCTTAACTTTTTCGTGCATTGCTCAACTTATATAGTAACTAATCTATATAATTTATAAAATTATAACTAAACTAGAAGGTCAATAAAAATTAAGCTATTCCACTATAAGTATTCATAAATAAAAATTTAATTAAGCTAATCCACTCTAAGTATTAATGAATAAAAGTTTAATTAAGCCCAAGAGAGTCGATTTAATACCCTATTGGCTGGCTGATATAGTATTTATCTTATTGGCGCATACACTGGTATGGAACATTGGTGTGTCATGATGGTTCAAAATACCGGTTGTACTAGACCCATTTTAACAATACTGGGTTATATACCGGATTTTAGCCAAAAAAAATAAAAATAGGTCAGTAACTAAAATTAAAAAAAGGGGGAAAAGTAATAGATATGCCACTGCTTTTCTGAGACTGGCCCCATTTCTTTAATCGTTCCTATCTCTTCTTCTTCAAACAAGATGTCCTCTCTGACTTTCTGTTTCTCTTTTTTTCTTTTTTCTTCCTTTTTTTTTTTTTTTTTTTTTTTTGGCTGAATCTGTTTGTCTTTCCTTTATGACTGATCTAATGTTCTTTTAATTTTGTGCCTACGTTGAGATCGACTTTCTTTAGTTTTAATCATAATTTAAAAATCAGATTGAACCAGCCCATTCAACGTAAAACCAGACCCTAATTCAGTCCAGGAAAACCGATCAAAACTCAAGAATTGGGCTTTTTCTTGGATTCTTTGACTATTCTTTTTTTATTATTATTAAACAGCATAAGCGTACTTTCATTAATCAGAAAAATGATTCAAATTGTTTAACCAAGGCATAGGCATTAGATCTACGCGACTATAAATACTCCACCAAAATTCTCACAAACCAAGGTACGCATAATTGACTCAACTCTAACACTCTAGTGTTAAAAACAAGGTTTCTAACTTGACCTTCGGAGGGTTTTTGGCCGGCACCACACCGATGCTCTCTGCGAGGTCCTTTCTTGTTATTTTGTAGGTTTTTATTTCGTTCTCGTGAGGACCGTGTAGCTCACTGGTGAATTTTGGCATCATCAGTTGGCGTCGTCTGTAGGAACAACGCTAGGGCGATCAAACATTGTCCTACTCCTAAGACAAAGAGTTGCATGGTACTCACAAGGTCGATGACAACAACTAACAACCAAGGCGACGAACCGCGCTTAACCGCATTGGAAAGACAAGTCCAAACGCTCGCAGTAGCGGTCAAACGACTGACCAAACGGAATCACGACTTAGAGGAACAGTTGCGTCAGAAAGAATGCACATCCCGGAGTGCAAGAGGAAAACCAAGAAGGAACAAGCAGATAAAGGAGGGATCCCGAGGCCCCCGAGGGAAGCAACGCACCAAGTAGACCGAAAAGGCGGGATACCAATCTGCTGACCCTTTCTGAAATCTTACCACCCCACGTCGCCGCAGAGATGCAGGAGATGCGGGAACGAATGGCCTTGATGATGAACGCCCTCAAAGGACGAGTATCTAGCGACTTTGGCGACCTGGTCCAACGAACCGATTCACCCTTCATGGCACATGTCACTTCGTGCCCTCTTCCTCCAAAGTTTCGTATGCCCCAGGTGGAGAGCTATGATGGAACCAAGGACCCCTTGGACCACTTGGAGTCCTTCAAAACTATAATGCACCTTCAAGGAGTGCTAGACGAAATTATGTGCAGGGTTTTCCCTACTACGTTGAAGAGATCCGCGAGAGTCTGGTATAGCAGGCTGATGCCTAACTCAATTAGCACCTTTAAAGAGTTAGGTGCTCAGTTTGTATCACACTTTATAGGGGGCCACCGGTACAAGAAGTCCACAGCATGCTTGATAAGCATCAGACAGAGGGAAGACGAGACCCTGAGATCCTACATAACACGGTTCAACAAAGAGGCTCTCTCAATAGACAAAGCGAACGATAAGATACAAGTAGCGGCATTTACCAACGAGCTGCGAAAAGGCAAGTTCCTCTTCTCTCTATATAAGAATGATCCGAAAACTATGTCCGAGGTACTTTACAGGGCGACGAAGTACATGAACGCAGAAGATGCACTAATAGCAAGAGAAGATAAGCCAAAGAAAAGGGAGAGACAGGATGAAACACGATCAGAGGGGGGACGAAAGAAGGCTAGGACGGATGAAAGAAGGGAGGATAGACGCCCGAAGCCGCCCATGGGGAGATTCACCAGCTTCACCCCTCTGACGGCCCCGATCGACCAAGTACTAATGCAAATAAAGGATGAGGAGGCCTTGACATACCCCGAAAAGCTGAAAGGGGATCCCAACAAAAGATCAAGGAGCAAGTACTGTCGCTTCCATCGTGACCACGGCCACGACACATCCGAGTGCTATGACTTGAAGCAACAGATCGAGGCGCTCATAAGGCAAGGAAAGCTACAGAGGTTTGTCAGTAATGCGTTCCAACAGATGGGGATGAATAAAGAACAGCTTATTCCGACTAATTCCCCCCTCGTCGGATTCGGGGGGACGAGAGTCTATCCCCTTGGAGCCGTCACATTATCCGTAACGGTAGGAGATCACCCACAGCAAATCATCAGGGATGTGGTCTTCCTGGTAGTAGATTGTTCCTCCGCCTACAGCATGATTCTTGGACGACCAACTCTTAACACATGGAAAGCCGTAACGTCAACTTACCACTTGATGATTAAATTCCCCACTGAATATGGAGTCGGAGAGCTACGCGAGAATCAGGCTGCAGCACGAGAATGCTACGTCGCCATGATGGAGATGGACGATCACATACAGGCACTAAGTGTCGAAGGACAGCATGTCGCGGCTGAAGCAGTGGAAGAACTGGAAGAAGTGGTACTTGATGACTCAAGACCTGGGCGGACCACGAGAATCGGTACAATAGCCAGCCCATCGGTACGGCAGGACTTAATCAAGTTCCTGAGAGAAAATCGAGACGTATTTGCATGGAGTCATGAAGACATGCCGAGTATTGATCCAACAGTAATAGTACATAAGTTAAATGTGTCACCATCATTCTCCCCTATCCGACAGAAGAAACGAGTATTTGCTCCAGAAAGGGACCAGGCTATCGCCGAGGAAGTCCAAAAATTGCAAGAAGCAGGTTTCATACGTGATGTATACTACTCGGACTGGTTAGCAAATGTAGTGATAGTCAAGAAGGCGAATGGGAAGTGGCGAATGTGCGTTAACTTCACGGATCTAAACAAGGCTTGCCCAAAGGATAGTTATCCTCTGCCGCGTATCGATACACTAGTGGATTCGACGGCAAGACATGAACTTTTAAGTTTCATGGACACATTCTCCGGCTACAATCAGATCAAGCTCGACGAGAAGGATCAAGAAAAAACGTTGTTCATCACCAGTCAAGGGCTCTTTTGCTACAAGGTAATGCCCTTTGGACTCAAGAACGCTGGGGCCACGTACCAGAGAATGATGAATAAGATGTTCGTACATCAGATTGGAAGGAATGTGCAAGTCTATGTGGATGACATGCTGGTGAAGAGCGTTCGCGAGTGCAACCATCTGAGCGACCTCCAAGAAACTTTTAACACCCTTCGGTCCTATAACATGAAGCTGAACCCCAGCAAATGCGCGTTCGGGGTGACGGCGAAGAAATTCTTGGGTTTTATGGTATCTCAACGAGGCATCGAGGTCAACCCAGAAAAGGTAAAGGCAATAGTAGACTTGGTTCCCCCGAAGACGCTGAAGGAGGTCCAAAGCTTAAATGGCAAGATAGCTGCCCTGAACAGATTCGTTTCAAGGGCAACGGACAAGTGCCTACCATTCTCTCGCATATTGAAGAAATCGTTTGAATGGACGGGCGACTGCCAGAAGGCTTTCGAAGATCTAAAGACATACCTCTCCTCTCCACCACTACTCAACCCATCTGAGCAAGGTGAAGAGTTGTTCCTATACATTGCCGTCTCTCCAGCAGCTGTTAGTGCAGCTCTTATTAGAGAGGAAGATAAGATCTAGAAGCCTGTATACTTTACAAGCAAAGCGCTCAGAGGAGCAGAAGAGAGGTACCCCCCGATGGAGAAATTAGCTTTCGCATTGGTAGTTGCGGCTCGAAAGCTAAAACCGTACTTTCAAGCACACGTCATAAACGTGATGACCAACCAGCCCCTAAGAAGAGCGATGAGTAGTTCGGAAGCAGCAGGACGAATGGCATTGTGGGCAATTGAGCTGAGTGAGTATGACATTCGATATCGACCTCGAAACGCGGTAAAGGTACAAATCCTGGCAGACTTCATTGCAGAGTTTACCGACATGAAAGACCAGGGGGCAGGTGAGCTTCCCGTATGGAGGGTTTATACAGACAGATCCTCTAACAAAAACGTAGGAGGAGTCGGTGTGGTAGTCCACACACCCGAAGGGGACCAGATCAAGTGCATGATCCGCTTGTGCTTTTCAACAACGAACAATGAGGCAGAATACGAAGCCGTAGTAGCAGGATTAAACCTCGCCATTGCCACTGAGCGGAACGAGTGGATGTCTACTCTGATTCCTAAGTCATCACGAGCCAGATTAATGGGAGTTACGAGTGTAGGGGTGGAAGAATGAAGAAGTATCTTGATGAAGTGAAAAGTCGAATGAGCAACCTCTAGGTCGAATTGATTCAAGTCCCAAGGGAAGAAAACCAAGAAGCGGACCAGCTTGCCAAGGCAGCCTCCGCGGAGCCGATGGCTGTTCTCGACCAGGTATTATCCTTCGTCCAAACGTCACCACTGATAGACGGTACCGGATTGCAGGAAGTGAGCAATGAGCAGTGCTGGATAACTCCCATAGCTGCGTACTTGCAAGACGGCCTGTTACCAAACGATAAGGAGGCTGCCAGGAAACTAAGAGTTAAGGCATCTCGGTTCGTCATAATGAAAGACGTTCTATACAAAAGGGGTTTCTCTCGACCCTATTTGAGATGCCTCGCTCCAAGAGAAGCAGACTATGTCATGAAGGAGGTCCACGAAGGGATTTGCGAGAATCACTCGGGATCAAGGTCTTTAGTGCACAAGCTCTTCAGGGCGGGATACTATTGGCCAATGATGCAGAAAAACCCCAACATGTATGTCAGATCTTGTGATAAGTGCCAGCGTTTTAGCAACCTCATCAGGCAACCTACAGAGGAGCTCACACCCATGACGGCCCCATGGCCGTTCGCACAGTGGGGACTCGACATCATGGGCCCATTCCCAATAGCGGCGAGGCAGCTAAAGTTCCTAGTGGTCGGCATCGACTACTTCACCAAATGGGTGGAGGCTGAGGCTTTGACCACCATCACGGAGAAAAATATCCGGAACTTTGTATGGAGAAATATCATTTACAGGTATGGCATACCACGAGTACTGGTGTCAGACAATGGCAAGTAATTTGACAACGAAGCATTCAGGGATTTTTGCTTCCAGCTGGGGATAAAGAACCACTACTCATCACTCGCACATCCACAAGCCAACGGAGAAGTTGAGGTCACAAATCGATCCTTGCTCAAAATCATCAAGACTCGGCTTGAGGGGGCAAAAGGTATATGGTCGGACGAGTTGCCAAGTGTCTTATGGGCGTATAGGACAACGGCAAGAACACCGACAGGAGAGACGCCGTTCCGTTTGGCATATGGAACTGAGGCTGTCATACCAGCTGAAGTAGGTCTTACAAGCTATTGTGTTGGAAACCACGACGAGCATAGAAACGATGAAGCCATGCGCATACAGCTTGATCTAGTGGACGAAGCCAGGGCAGCTGCAGAACAAAGAATAGCACGGTACCAGGATCTAATGGCGAAGCACTACAATTCTAAAGTTAGGCACAGAGACTTCCAGGTCAGAGATCTTGTACTAAAGAAAGTACTCGATGCTACGAAGGATGCCACCTAAGGAAAGCTTGGACCGAACTGGGAAGGACCATACCGGATCACATCGTTTCACAGGAAGGGAACATACCACCTAGAAACCCTGAACGGAAAGAAGCTAAATCACCTGTGGAATGCAGAGCACCTAAAGAAGTATTATCAGTAGAAGACGACAACAACAACATTACTACTATACTTCTCACCGCCAATTTATTTTTTCTTAATAAGATGTAGTTTTTATTTCCTATAGTACTACCATAGAGCCTAAAGGCTGCTTTTCTTGTTTTTAATCAAAGTTCTACATACCCATCGCAATAAGAGGAGTTTTAAGAGAAAATGGAATGTCTTAACACTTGCATAATATTTAAATCCACAATGAAAACGAGTCACTCTATAAGGTAGACGAATCATCCAAAATGTGTAGTCTACTAAAATCCACAAAGTGGACGGACCATCTAAGAGATGAAAATAATTACTAAGTCCACAAAGTGGACGGACCATCTAAGAGATGGAAATAATTACTAAGTCCACAAAGTGGACGGACCATCTAAAAGAGGGAAATAATTACTAAGTCCACAAAGTGGACGGACCATCTAAAAGATGGAAATAATTTCTATGTCCACAAAGTGGACGAACCATCTAAGAGATGGAGACATATGCCTAGTCCGCAAAGTGGACGGACCATCTAAAAGAGGGAAATAATTACTAAGTTCACAAAGTGGACGGACCATCTAAAAGATGGAAATAATTTCTATGTCCACAAAGTGGACGAACCATCTAAGAGATGGAGACATATGCCTAGTCCGCAAAGTGGACGGACCATCTAAAAGAGGGAAATAATTACTAAGTCCACAAAGTGGACGGACCATCTAAAAGATGGAAATAATTTCTATGTCCACAAAGTGGACGAACCATCTAAGAGATGGAGACATATGCCTAGTCCGCAAATTGGACGAACCATCCACAAGATTGAAACGAAGTCCACAAAGTGGACGGCCAATCCAAGTCCGGGAAAGTAGACGGAGAATCTTAAAAAGCGTAATATGTACTAAGTCCACATGGTGGATGGGTGATTATTTACAGAATAAATGACAAGAAAAATGATTCAACATTCATGAACACAAATGCGACGGATACCACCACTTAAAAATAAATTGTTCATAAAAACGTACATAGGACGGATGAAATTAACATTAGATTGTTTACAAATAGGTCCACATAACGGACCAAAATTTACATAGCCAAATATCAAACAACAACAACAAACTATCCTTTGGCATGGGGGGCATCAGCTTGGGCTCTAGGACCGTCAGGCTCAGGTGGACGGACATCGTCATGAACGGGGGCTGTATCACCAATCCCAGGGGCTTCAGCTTCACCGGGGACTTCACCGAAAAGATCTGCAGTCCCCTCAGACTCGACGGTATGGGCTGGTGTTTGGCCTCTGGTGTCTATATTGATGTGGAAAAGGTTGAGGTCCGGGAATGACGCCTTCACCTGGCAGATGCAGTCGTCAAACCCATCAGCGAAGGAAGTTCCCAGCTCCGTCAGTAGGGCTTTAGAATCCCTGTACTCCTGGACGGCATCAACCTTCGCCAGACGGATGTCGTCGTCATGGCCCTTCACCTTCTTCCTTAGGAATTCTACCTCTTTCTCCAGGTCCTCACGAGCACGCTCGGACATTTGCAGTTTCTGCTCATGACGGAGCTTCCAAAGCTTCAGCTCATCTAGCTCCTCCCCTATCGTCCTAGCTTTGGAACGTACATGCTCCAAGGATTTCTCACGGGCTAGGCAACGGTCCATCAACCCCTTTGCCATTAGCACTGTCTGCATCAATAGCAAACAAAACAGTAAGCATGTAAGCGCATGACAAGTTAAAGAAAGGCATAAAGTGGACAGATACATTACCTTGGCGAGGCTAAACAAAGCCATCTCCCCCATGGCTTCCGTCGCATGGTTGTCGATGTCGTCATAATCCTCTTCCTTGATGATAGAGGTTATTTGGGCAAGTGTGTATTGAGAGTCCTCTCTAAGTAGGAAGGGGGCTTTCTCAATGACAGGGTTGGGGTTGGTTATGAAACCTTTACCCTTTCCCACGCCCAGCTTGGGGGGCAGCTTCGTGGTGGCCTAGACGGCTAGAAGACCTGTCACCAGCCTTGGCTTTTTGCCAGGACGGTCCGCCTTCTCAGGACCATGTTTGCTGGATGGTTGGGGGCCCGTCTTAGGAGAAGGATCACCCCAAGCTTTTTCTTGTTGGCAGCCTGCTGCTTGATAAGTGCTCGCCTCTTAGCATTGTCCATTTCTGCAAATGGTGGACGGTGAGAAAACATGATGGACAAGAAAGATCGCTAACACATAGTCAAAGTGTTGAGACTTACGCTTACGTATTCTCGCGTTGTATTTTATTGCAGTGTCAGAAGGTTCAGGGCCGTCGCAATACCAGTGGATGGTATCCAAGGTGACGAGCTTCACCCATGTCCTTTCTGACAGATCAATTTTCTGGAAAATTGATTCGAGAAAACCAAACTGCTCGACGGTAATGTCTGGACGACTGGGCGCTGAAAAAACAGACGGTTAGACCAACAATCAAAAAATAATATAGGACGGATACAGAAATGAGACACATACCGGACGGTGATAGGATGCCTTATGTCTTATTGACGGGCATAAACTCTGGGTCGTCAGGACGACCCATCCAGTCGTCCCTTTGTAGGAAAAAATACCTACTCTTCCAATTACGGTTGGAGTTTGGGGTCTCGTATACTAATTTAAGTAACGGGCTTCTCGCCACAAAACTATACATTCCCTTCGACTTAGCGATTTCATCTGGACGGTAACAATTGAAGAACTCCTCCATTGTTAACCGTCTTGTTCCATTAGACATGACGCCATATAGAACTTCTATACTCAAGAAAACCCTCTAGGTGTTTGGAAAGATCTGGGTGACGGACAGACCCAGATACTGGAGAAGGCGACGGTGCAAGGCGCTTAAAGGAAAACGAAGGCCTGCTTTGAGCATTTGCTCGTACACGCTGACATCTTCTAGCCCCTCGTAATAGCACCTCTCGGACTTAAAAGGTAGACGGATGGCTATGGTGTTTGGTATCTGGTATTTTTCCCTGAGGGAGTTGAAGTGTGGCAGACTGATGGAGGAAGTGAAGTGGTTCACCGTCCACTCCGGGAGCAGGATGAACTCCCTTAGACCGTCCTTGCCAATCACAGACCGAACGGAAGGATCTACAGCCTCTACTTCATCATTCGAGTCATACTCCGACCCGTCTTCTCCTTGCCCTTCTTCTTCTGCAAAGGAAGGAGAGCTAGATGACGGTTCTCTCTCCTCAACGGAGGTGCCCCGGTCTCCCTAACTTGACGGGTACACCTCTTCATAGCCCGCTCCCTCACGGACAAAAGATTGACCGCTGGAAGCCTCACTAGACATCGGACACCTACAAATGACGGAGAAGGAAACCTAAGACTCTAGATTTACACTAACAACGGACCAACGTTTAAATAAAAAGTGGGGTGGAAGAAGTAGGAAATAAACTTACAAGTAAAGAGATGACGGAAGAAATTTGAACGGATGACTGAACGGTAGGACTATGTGCCGATGATCACAAGGAGGACGGATGTGCTCTAATCAACGAAAATTTCTCCAAAATGTGAAAATGATAGGAATAGTTGATGAATATATAGGGGGAGCAGCGCGACCAACGAAGAGACGCCTCGGTTCTAGTAAACTGTCAATCAAGGCTCACTACGTGTCCTCAAGAGCATTTATGACTCTACTCCAACCTGGCAGTTTATCTGCAGCAAGTGCATGACGGATTGATGAGAACGGAGCGACTCATTCCATTGATCCGTCATGAATAGTGACGAATTAGGGAGAACTAAGTGACGCATTCCATGGACCCGTCATAGTGGGTGACGGATGCATGGAATGGGGGGCAGTTAGAGAGGGAAAATACATGACGGACTCGTTGTGGACGGATATGTGTAACCCATGGCGTGTGTTGGGCTCCAAGGCCTTTTATACAAGCATAGTTGTGGTCCATTTGGGTTACTGTGGCTTTTGCTTGATCTACACGCTTAGGCCCAAAGAAAGAATACTCCTACAAGAAAAAGGAGTCACTCCCCTAGAAGGAAAGGACTTCTTAACCAAGGCATAGACATTAGATCTACGTGACTATAAATACTCCAAAACCCTCACAAACCAAGGTACGCATAATTGACTCAACTCTAGCACTCTAGTGTTGAAAACAAGGTTTCTAACTTGACCTTCGGAGGGTTTTTGGCCGGCACCACACCGGTGCTCTCTGCTAGGTCCTTTCTTGTTGTTTTGTAGGTTTTTATTTCGCTCTCGTGAGGACCGTGTAGTTCACTGGTGAATTTTGACATCATCACTTATTAATGTATACATTTCACATACATAACGTTTGTTTGGAAACAACTTATTTAGCTAAAACTAAATTTTTTTTATTAAAAGTACTGTAAATAAAGCTAAAAGCTAGCTGAAATAGTACAGTAAGACTTATGAATAATACCAAAGAGTGCAATTGGACTCATGAATAATAGCAAAAATAAGCTAATTTGTAAAAAAAAACTACATTTTTCAGCTAATGCCAAATACAACCACAATGTCCATAATTTCATGCAAAATGTCCACATTTTATTGATATCCACATAAGTGACAGAGTCAAAAACTGTGTGTGGAAGAGGCGGGGGAGGGGGTGGGAATAAAAAATGTGTGATAGTAAAGTTCGATTTTTTCTTCTTTTTGTTTATACCATTTTCTTATCATATATTGTAGATTTGAAACCAAAATACCTTAAAAACAAATCAAGATACAAATGAAATATTTTGTAACTCAATATATGTATAATAAAAATTAGAGGTAGTTACACTCCCCTCCTTTAAGGTGTTGGGAAATGACACTTCACCTTAAACCTTAAGGGGAAAAAATTCCCTTTTTGACATCCATTGGATCAAACTCTATTAAATTAATATTAACAATGTTGGGTACTAACATATCATTTGCTTAAAGGTAGGTTTCCAAAATTATCCTCTATTTCAGAATTAAAATCCATTGATTTAAATTTTTAATTAAAGAGTATTTTAAAATTAGTATGACTTTTTCTTATTTTTTTAGTTTGTCATTGGATTGTGGAGAGATTTGTCGTTACAAGTATTTTGGTGTTTGATAAACTTTGCATTATTATCAACAAATTTCGATATGTTTTTACTAATAATGGTTAAACTTTGATAAAGAAAATTTCATAGAAATTCAAAATTTTTACTAATATAAAGAGAAGGAGAGGAGTGTTATTTTCTTCAAATCTCAAGGGAGGGGAGTATAATTAATTAATTACCCCTTAAAAAAATTTCATTAAAAAATAAAAAAAAAAGTTATGCACTTTAGTTAGTTGAAATCATTAAATAATGAAAGTCGTATTTACGGAATATAATTGTGTCACTTGTCACTACAACAGACTTTAGTTTTTTCAACATATTTTTATCCACTGTCACTAAAAAAATGTCACTTGTCACTAAAATATTTATCAACAGTTATAAAAGGTTGAAAATAAAAACATGATAGATTCTACAGTGTTTACGATTAATTTTTTTTTTTTTTTTATCCTTCTTGCTCTCTCTCTCTCTCGCTCTCTCATAGCTCTTTGCGCTCATGGCGATTAATCGATTTTTTTTTCCAAATAACTGTAGTATGGTAACATTTTTGTTAGTTGGCCGGAACAGAAAGTATGTAGGAAACTAGCATCTCGAGTTTCAGAAACTCGAGATTCATATGTAAATCGAGTTTTTAATACTCGATTTTAGATGTGCTGTTGCATGATGACCTGGCTAAGTTTTTTCCACGTGGATCTCGAGTGTATAAAACTCTATTTCTGAAAATGAGTTTTATAAACTCGATTTGTTGTATTCATTTTGCCTGAAACCGTGTTTCAGAACCACGGTTTTGTCAACCTAAAACTAAACTTCCCTCACTCTCACTCGTCACTTTCACTGTCACTGTCACTCTTACTCTCACTCTCTCTCACTCTCACTCTTCCGCTCTGTCCGCCGCCGCCGCCGCCGAAGTCCGATACTGTTTCCTCTTCCGCTTTGTCCGCTGCCGCCGCTGCCGAAGTCCCAAACTCCTACTCTCTATTTCGGCCCCTCCGAAGTCGCTCTCTCATTCAAAAGCATCTTAAGATTGTCAGAGATCTTTGTCGCAATTTCAAGGTAAAAAAAATTTCAATGTGAAAATCGAGCTGAAGATTAGCTGATTATTACAGCATTTATTTTTTTGCGTCAACTGGATTGCGTTGCTTGAATTTTGTTCGTGATTATTGCTGGTTTGGTTTTGTTAGTGGTTTACTCTAAGGCCCTTTGACCTTGATTGTTGAAACTCTGTTACTTCAACTTCTCTACTAGGGTTCGTGAATGAGGTTTAGCTTTTTTTTTTTTTGGAGAACCATGATAGAAATTTTATTGAACTTTAGGAAACAACAATTGTTTTACACCAGTTTTGCCTTGGGCACCTGAGCCACTTAGCATTACAAAACATCAAAAAAGGTAAAGCCTAGTGTAGGACATAACAGCACCACTCTAAAAGAGTGAGGAAGAGGATTCATAATAATGCAAGTAGGTAAGTCCAGTGCCAAAACTGGTGGAAATCACTAAATCAAAAATAGCTTAAATGCCCTATTGGAAAAAAATTTGGTTTTCAACGAAAAATTTGAAGGAGAGAAAAAAAAGAGTTTTCTTGAATCATAGAAAACAATTAGATTTATTCTTACTTATATGATTGTTATCAAATTTACGACATCCATATTATCCACAAGCTCTTTGAAATTGGATATTGGTTCACTGTTCTTGCTCTGAATTCAATGAAGCCAACAAGCAATGCCCCAAAGTCTTCAATGCCAGCTTTAGTTCCCAAGGCAACGGAATTTTTGTCCCCTTGGGTTCAGGAGTTCCGTTGTACCCCTCATTTCTCTTGATCACCAATTTTCCATGTCTTCCACCATACCTCCAGTCTCATTCCAATTCTCCAAAGTAGACCTTGCCTTCAAAAACAATGTATATTTCTCAAATTCACAATGCTGGTCAAACTCTATGTTACAAGAAAAGTCCTGCTTGGCATTTGCGAGATCAACTTGTAGAGGTGGTCGAGTGTGACGGTAATGACACATGCATGTTTTGTAGATCTAATGGCAACATATGCTTGATTGTTGTTGTTGTTAAAACTTTGACGAAGAGGGGATTGTTGTTGTTATTGAGGCATTGGGTTGAGGGCAGGGATTTTTTAATTCTAAATTGAAAAAGTTAAGATGATATTTTATTTTTATTGCACCAAACATGTAGGATTGGGATAATAATTATCCATTCCAATTCCATTTATTGTCAATCCAATCCAATCTAGTGCAATTTAGTTAATCCAAAATTGTGTGCCAAACAACTCCTTAAAGTCTCCTTTACAGACACCAATTTTCTTTTCATGCTTAGTTGCATTCCCATCTGTCACAATATGTATAGTTGACATCAAGCCTGCTAGAGCTGCTCATAAAATACGATGCCTTAAGGCAATTCAAATCTTGCTCTGCTCAATGTTTCCAAATTGCTAAAAGTTGTTCATTTATTACTTGTAAAAAATAGTTGTTAATTTATTGTGATTAATGCTTTTTATTGCTCCTTTTCTGCCTTTGGATGCTCCTTTCTTTAATTAATGCAATTGAGTGAAGTTGGGGGGGGGGGGGGGGGGGGAGGATTCTGTAGCAAAAGGGTGGCCAAAAATGTATCTGGTAGAAATTATGTGGATATGGTTGTTAGAGAGGTAAGGATGTGGCCCTATTGGCTTGAAAGAATCCATGTACCCTTAACCAATTAGTTGGGATTAAAGATTAGTTCAGTTCAGTTCAGTTCTAAAGGTCCATCTCTAGTTTCTGTATCCTCTTATTGATTTAGAAGCCTTGATAGGGTGCCCTCCTGTCTTTCACTGGAGTTGTGAAGAGGTGAATAGAACTTAGGTGCAAGTCTTATCTAAAAGAAAAAGGAAGAAGGACAAAAAAATGGAGGTTGGAAAAGATATAGGGAGTGTTGA
The DNA here is from genome assembly GCA_032878915.1 of Castanopsis chinensis. Lineage (NCBI taxonomy): Eukaryota > Viridiplantae > Streptophyta > Magnoliopsida > Fagales > Fagaceae > Castanopsis > Castanopsis chinensis. Next base: position 141,090 of record JAVQMG010000021.1, read on the forward strand.
TTGGTGAGCATTCCACCGTGTTACCTTCATGCCCATGAACCAATGACTTTGCGTTCAGGTTATTCTTTGTCATCAACAAAAAATGCATCACTCAAGCAGAATGGAGGGCAAGCATATGGATAGGAATACTAATTCCCAAAGCACTTTGGGTCCATATCTAGTCAGTTGGGTTTTTAGTCAAGTTTATGATTGCATTATATTTCCTATTTTGGATGCATTCTCAGTCAAGGTTTTAATGCCGCTTGGAAGCTTTTCCTAATCATTTTGGGCTAAAGAAATTATTATTATTATTATTATTATTATTATTATTATTATTTTCTGTAACTATGATGTTCGTCATTTCATAGATGCCACATTTACTTAAATTCCTCTTTCTTTAATGATGCTTTTGCTGCCAAGGAGGTTGATCTTTCGCGGTTTTCATTTCTGTCTCCTCTTCCTTCTTATTCATCGATAATATTTAGATCATTTGGTTATATGAGCATGATGTTTATCTCCCATTGATTATTTTGTTGCCTTATACAGTTATTGGTATTATTGCCATTAACTTTTTGGGAAATGCAAACCTGCGCAAGAAAATATTATACTAGGGTAAGGGCCTTTATAAAGCTACATTATAAAGCAACCTACTTTGCTTTGGTAATCTGATAAAACTAGCGAATGCAGTACCCTACACATAAGAATGTCTTGATGCTGTTATGCAACCACCATTTGGAGTAGTATATCGTATAATGGATATTTGTGTCTCTATGGACTATGATTTCGTTGAATAGATATATGTACTTGTCTTGTTTTTTTAACTTCTTTTGATGAACTTGTAAAAAAACGAACACTAATTATTATGATCATTTAGGGCAGTGTTTGAATGTGATTGTTGCTTGTACTCTTTTTAACTAGTGTGGAAGACTATTCATCTGATGCTTTACAAGTATTGAGTAGTAATTCTCTTATTCCCTGCCATCCATTTGATGATATTACAAAGAAGTAGTTGATTTCACATAGGGCACCCACAACATTTTTCATTTATTTATTTATTTTTAACAATGGATATGAAGTTTTCATCACAATGATGTAATTACTGAACTTAATTAAAACTAGTTGAACAAACACAGTAGTGTGAGATCTTTATTGATTTGCAGTCTGGGTTGTTATCTTTGAATGTGCCTTTTTACCATTGGGAGGTTCGTTTGCTTGTCCGTTCATGTTGGTTTAGGGAAGTGAATGTTAATTAGGCATTGCTAGAGACATCTTTTTGTTGTTTCAATATGCCAACTTCATAGCTCCATTTTATTTTCCATAGCATGATAATGGTTGCAGTATAATGGCTCATTAATTTTTGGATATATAATCTTGCAGCTTGCATATCTATGTACTATGCAGCTTTTAGTTAAATCATACCTTATAAAAAGAATTATTAAATTCTTTGGAACAAGATGATTTTTTTTATATGGATAGAAATTTCTTAAGGTCTATTTTGATTTGATTTTTTATCTCATTTGATGCACCCTTTAATCATTGCTTGAGCTATGGATCTACTCATTTTCTAATGCTAATTCTATTTTACTCTTGAATGTTTTACAGGACTGCATAAAGGGTGTGGTGGAAAAAGCTTGTTCCTTGAATGTGAAGACAAATGGGGATTTGGAATTGAAGCTGCTACCGAGTCTGACTGTGAAGGAGAAGAAGGATTTAGCTTTGTACGCGCATAGCTTGGGAAAAAAGCTCAAGTCCCAGTTGGTAGGGAAGTCTGGTGTTACTGCTAAGGTAGCAATTTCAATGAATTGAACTTTTTATCTTTTAGTTTTTTTTTTTTTTGGTAGTGGATTGGCTTGCAGTTTGGTGATTTAGATAAAACATCAGTTGGGGTTTACGGTTTATTCTTTTTAACTATTTTTGTCTCCTAGTTAAGTAGATGTTAATAGCCTTGCAAATTGCAATTGTCAATGTGAGTGTAATTTACTCCTTGCAGTGCTGAAAAACTTTGGTGAAAAACAAGATAGAGTTCTTTTGATTTAATTAAGCGTTTCTCTGTCTGTGCTTAATGTAATATATTTTGTTCACAGCTGGTCACAAAACCAGAAAAAGGAAGGGGTTAACGGTCCGAGTAAAATTCACCCCCTTTATTATGAATAAATCCAATACCGATAAACGTTGGGCCCATATAGGTTGAGGCATCCCTTGATTTCTATTGAGAATCCATATGTGACCCTAGTGTTTTTTGGATTATAAAAGTTTGGTTCTTGTTGCTGTAGTTCTTTTGCTTTAATTTTTTGGGCCAGATTAATACAAAAGTTTTTGGATCTTTGTGGAAGAAACTAGGACTTTTCATTAGCAATCAAATGGAGTCATCTTTTCTGTTTGGAATGCTAATTTTTCAATAGAATTTGTTGTTTAGCTTTTAAGTTTAATATGGAATTAATGTGCTGTTCATTGATGAGAGTCCATGGTTGATTTCTTGTAGTACTTTGACTGCTTAACAAGGGAGTTAATGACCTTAAGAAAAAATTCACTGAACTAAACTTCATTTGGATGTATGTCTTACACACTAATGTTAGTACAACTGAATAATAAAATATGCGATCACTTGCACCTGCGTTTTGAACCTCATTGGTTCTAGGACAAATAGTGCTACTTTTGATGGTGCCAAGATACACCAGAAGATGAGCTCAAATAAGAACAAACGTGAAAACCCACCATACAATCAAATAAATTTGCATAATCTAATCAGAAGAATCCATCACAGTATCAATATCTACCTAAGTACTGTCACATTCCATTTATAGATCACTTCAAAATGAGATGTCTGCCATACATTCTTAAATATCATTGCAGGCCAAGAACCTTGTAGCTCAACTACTACCTCTTCATGTTTCCAACGGAAACATCTAGAGTTTAAATCCCCCGGTCCCATTGTAACTGTTGAATTATCAAATTTATTAAAAAAGAAAATCATTGCAAACTCGTTTGATGCTGAAGAACCTAGTAAAAAGTTTAAATTTATCTTTAATCTATATCATCTTTGTTGTTTCCCACTTAGCCAGCCCTACAAACTTAGGTCATCTTTAGAGTTTACCAATTGATTTCAAACTTTATAGGTAAAAATTCATGAACTTTTTTTTTTTGGTAAGTAGAAAGTAATGAACTTAATATTAGTATAAAGAAAAGGTCCTCCTAATGTAGTTAATTAAGTCATGAACTTAATATTAGTATAAAAAAAAGTTCCTCCTAATGTAGTTAATTATTAGGAAAAAAATTAAAACAGTACCTGACATCACCTTGATTTCAAGTAAAACTAATTAGAATTTCTTTATTGGGCTGCCAAAACTCCTCCTTATTGGACAATTGACTCATTTGGCTGTTACAGACACCTTTTTTTTTGGGTGTGTGTTTCTTATTTTTAACGATATGGTGCATAACCTGCATTAGGGCTTCCAGTTAAATAGAAACACTAAATGGTGAGAGAGCCCAAGGAAATACATAAACATGTCTTCCTTTAAATTTCTCTCTTTCCTTAAACACCTCCATTAGCTCTAATAAAAAGAATCTATCTCTATCTTCAATAGCAAATGCACCAATTTAGCTAAAAGTAGACCTTTAATAAAATGTTTTCAACCCTTGCTCTTGAAAAATCTGTCTTAACAGATTAACTTGCTCAATTAAGCGAGAATTTTACTAAAGAAAAACAGTGGCATCAGAAGTTTGTAATGAGGCAGTGTTCAAGTTCAGGATGCAAAATAATTCATGTCAAACAAAAGTGGGAAACACAAAATCATTAACCACAAAATTAAAAAGATGAAAAACAAAAAAAACATTTGAGATTAAAAGCTCATTATTCATCTATTCAAGGAAAAGAAAGGCCACAGTAATCACATCTTTGTATGTTGTGGAATATATATAGGAAAAGGTTTGGCTCCACTCATTTGGTTGGTTGGGTTAAGTGAGTCATATGCATTGCACATGACAAGGACTAATGTCATCTTCCTATTGGTGGTTTAATGTACTATCGAAGTTGAATGAAAACTATGTGTGATTAGTATGGAAACAGAAAAACGTTTGAATGAAGACCCAATATAACTTTTCAATACATATGACTCGAATAATTGAAAAATAGTATTGTGATATCCTCTCTTTAAGTAAGCTGTGTATGTCATGAAGTTAAAATGTTGCCTTGTCCATTTTCTGCTAGACATGGTACACTTGTTGCTATGTATGATTGTAGCTGTTAGCATATTATGCAACGACCTCTAGTTACTTTCCCTCAACAATCTCAAGGTACTTGCCTCAAGGACCTCAATGTTGCCTTTTCCATGTGCTGCTAACCATGACACTTGAACACGTTGTGCATTCATCACTTCCTCAAAAAATGTATTTGTACTTATGCCCAATGTTCTAAGAAGAGTGTACTTATTTTGGCCAAGTTTGATTAAGGGGATTCAACCCTCAAAATCAAACCCCACAAACGGGGTGGAATGCCACAGGACCCTAAGGCCACTGGCTTAATAAGAGTGTACTTGTGTCATGAATGCCACTGGCTGTTTTCGCTTTTTACTTGGTTGAACTTAGTACACTAGTTTGTGAGGAGTCTTTTATCTCACTGGCATTGCATGCTCTTCTTATGAGTAGAATCAGGGTTTAAATCCCTCATCTCCCATTGTTGTTAAGTAACTATCAGATTATATAAAATAAAAAATAAAAAAACCCCCCAAGTATCCAATACATGTGATTAAGCACTTTTTATTATTGTTTTATGAGAAGAGTCATGCCTAATAATCTCAAATGACATGGATGTCATGATTAATATTGTCAAATGTAGAATATTTTGGTTGGTATCTTCCTTGTGGGTCAAATATTAGCTTCAGTGTTGAATGATGATGGGTTTTATTCGATTAAGGGGAAACCTAAGCATAGGTTGTGGTTAGAGTTGTGTGATTTGTTAACTAAGCATGCTAATGAGGTTTCGGGGTTGAATGTGTATGCAATTATTAGGGGTGGGATAAGGAAGTTTACTGATGAGTTAGGAAGGTTGTGGACCTTGCTTGCAGAGTATTATATTAGGTGGAATTTGCACGAGAAGGCGAGGGATGTGTTTGACGAGGGGATTATCAGTGTGGTTACTGTTAGAGATTTTAGTGTAATTTTTGACTCGTATACGCAGTTTGAAGAGAGTATGTTAACGTTTAAGATAGAGAGTATGAGCTCGAGTGACGAGGAGGATGACGAGGAGGAGGAGGAGGAGGACGAGGGAGAGGGTGGAAAAGAAAACGGTGTTGAGGGGAAGAGAATGGATGATGAAGATGAAGATGAAAATGTTCGGTTAGATGTGAATTTATCGATGGCTAAGCTTGAGAAGAAGATTCTTGATTGGTTTTGGTTACACGACGATAAGGATGTGGATTTGAGGATTGCTCGATGCATGGTCTTTTACAAGTCTTTGATGGAGGATGCAACTGAGCAGTCAAGTAAATGATCCTTTCTCTCAACCTTCATTCAGGACTCATGATTCTTGAAAGTCAGTTTAGTGTCCTTCATACAGTCTTCGTAATTCTTAGGCTAATTCATGCATAATTCTTCTTTTGTGAAGTTGGACACTTAGCAAATATTTTCCATTAGCAGGTTCAAAAGCTGTTTAGAATCTGCAATGTCCTCCAGGAGGTAGTTATTTATTCCAATATATTATATTCCTCCTGAAATTATTCAAGAGACTGGTACTGATGCAACCATGGCGAGATTGAAAATTAAAATCAACATCTTAGATAATGGTGTTTGATGGATTATATTTTAGATAACTTTGGATATATTTCAACATGCGACTTTGGATATATTTCAATATGCATCTTCGGAGTAGTGAATTTTCTTTCTTTATTTATGTATTTGATGCAGCAGCTAGAATTAATATGTTTGAGTAAACCAATTATGTGGAATATTGTTGCACTCTTTGCAGTATGGAGCTTGGGATGGATGAGGAGCCACAGATTCTGCGGCCTGGTCCAGAAGATCCTTCATTGTTGACGCGACAACGAAATCATCGATCAGAGGACATTTGGAATGGCGAGGTGAAATATCTACTTCTATCATTAAGCTTTAATTTTTACGTTGTCTTTGACTTTTAGCAAGTTCTTTCAAAGTTGTATATCTAGTTCTAACAACTGCTTTAATTTGTATACATTTTGCAGGACTCGGGCCCACTTACGTGCCGTGGTCGCGCTAAGGAGATGGCAAATATAACGATGCAAGATAATCGGGTGATTGATATTATCAAGTTGGTGGGGCTAGAAGGATTGTTTAGGGCCCCTTCCAGAGAGGTAGATCATTGCCTAATAACGACCCTAGTTGAGCGCTGGCGGCCGGAGACTCATACGTTCCATCTTCCACATGGTGAGATGTCAATCACCCTAGAAGATGTGGAGGTTATTTTTGGACTTCCTATAGACGGTGAGGTGTTGGTTGGGCCGACTACGGTGGTGGATGGGAATTGGAGGGACCTGTGTGTGGACTTGCTTGGTTTTGAAGTTCCGAGGAATGACAACAAAACATTGGTGGGGCAAAGAATTCTCATCAGCCGCCTTGTTGAGCGCATTGCAGAGGCACTGCCTCATGATGCAACGGAGGAGCAAGTACATCAGTATGCCCGGTGCTATATTTTAGCGCTACTAGGGGATAAGATTTTTATGGACAAGTCGGGAGATAGGGTGCATTTGATGTTCTTGGAGTTCTTGCGGAACCTTCATGATCCACCAAAGTATAGTTGGGGTAGTGGTTGCCTAGCATGGTTGTATAGAAAGTTGTGCCGGGCAAGCGATAAAGAGGCATCGCAAATTGGTGGGGCATTGCAATTGGTCCAGTATTGGGCATGGGCTAGGTTGCCATTCATGTGCCCCAGGATAGAGCCCCCACCTGGATGCGATTACGGCCCATGGCCAAAAGCTCCACTTGCATTTAAGTAAGTATTTTCCCACTTGTAGTAGCTGTTATGCCATGTTCTCTTCTTAGTAAGTAAGTGGTAATATTTGTTCTTATGTTATTCGCCCGTAACTGTAGGTGGGTGCGGGTGCCAAGCCCGAAGAGTAGGCCATCCAGTATGGCGTTGATCTATTATCGCGAGCAATTAGTTAGAATGCAGCCCGAGCAGGTAATAATATACAAAAATTCATGTGCACGTTATGTTAATTTTCCTTAAGAATATGTTGAAATCATTGCTTTAACAAATCTTCTGTTTTAATTTTTGGTTTTCCCTTTATGTATGTATTCTCCTTTGTTTCACATTTGAAGCTGGTATGATCATTGTTTTGTTAATTCTTATGTATTGTACATGAAAATAAAATATGAAATGTATTGTACTTTGTTTCACATTTGAAGATGGTATGATAATTGTTTTTTGTTTCTATTGTAGATTATGTGGCAGCCATATGAGGCAGACTTCGGCCACCTTCCTGCCTTCTGCGTTGCAGGGAGGGATGCGTGGACAGCAAGGGTGCCACTCGTGTGTTTTTGCATAGTAGAGACACACCACCCAGATCATGTCCTTCGACAATTTGGGTTGGCGCAAGGGCGGCCTGAACATGTTGTGTACGATGATAGACTACATAGAATTGACTTGCGTGGGAAGGTGGAAAAGAATTGGAGGGAGGAGCATGGACCGTATATCCTTACATGGGATATGAGGCAAGAACGAGTTTGCCATGGAGTTCCTCAGACTGGTGAGATGCCTCGCGATCATGACTATTACCGCTGGTACCGTTCGGTCACTCGAAAGTATGTCGACCGCAACAGCGCTAAATTAGATACAATGGTAATGTGTTGTAATTAGATTTTATTGCCCACTTTGTTTTTTCTTCCGTACATGTAGGAACGTAGCATCAATTGATTTCTTTTTTCAGCAAATCTACTTTGATCTGACTGAACTCCAATCTGTGCTTTAGTATTTGAGTACATTAATAAGTACTATATTATCCATTCTATAATTGATACATAAATGTCTCAAATCTGATTGTACTGGTTCTTTCTCCATTTCAGATTGAAAGCCATTTAGCACTGTTGGAGATGCTTCCTATAGGCAGCCCAGCACACAACCTTGTCCGACGTGTCCTAAATGATGTGGCTGGGCTTGGGGGTGGTCTTGCAGCAAATGGACAGGCAAACAATGGGCGTGAGACTGAATCAACAACTATTGCAACCCCAAGCACAAGCGCAGCACCCCCAAGTACATCAACTCGTGGTCGACATGCTACTGCAAGCCCAATCACAAGTGCAGCTAGGGGCCGTGGTCGGCGTGCAACAACCCCTCGGGTTGTAAGTAGTCATGAGGTACCTGCCCCCATCCCACACGCATCTCCTCCACTTGAGGTCCCTCCACCCATCCTAGATGCATCTCCTCAGCCCGAGGTCCCTTCACCCACCCCACCTTCACAGCCCAGTTTTGATCTTGGTTTTGATTTTCATATGACCCCTCCTACGCACCCTGAGACACCCTCATACGCACCCACCAGCTCCAGTGCACCCACTTTGCCGATGACAATGATTCCCACTCCTAGCTATATAGATCATCATTACCAACCTACCTCATCTTCATCCGACCCTTTAGGACCTCTGGTTGGGATTGACACTGATGTACCGGACGAGCATCCCCCTCATCAGCCCTCACCTCCACGAGGTAGACCACAACGTACTAGAAGAGCACCCACTTGTAGGACTGGTGGACACAAAATAGGACACAAAGGCAGCTCTATGGTATGATAATATTACTTGCAATGTAATGATATATTTTGCAGTTAATTTTATTCTTATCATTACGCCAAATATTGATTGTATGCGTCTAATGTCTTTGCAGCACGATGATGAGCCTAAGGATGATGCCTCACAGCCTCCTCCCCCCGCGCCCAAACATTACACGAGGGCTAAAAAATGCAAAATTGGTGAATCTTGAAAAAGAAGCAACCCAAGGTCTTATTTTTCTTAGATTGCTTGGGATTTGATTTTTACTTTATAAGCCATTCTTTAATTTTCCATACCATGTGCTCTTTAATTTTGCTGCTTTCAGAGTAGGAGAAATTTTATATCTACATTGATTGTGGTTTTGTTTTGTTTGCAGGCTGATTTGGTTGCTTCTTATTTTGAGTTTTATCTTTACCGCAGAGCCCAGAAGGGTGAGATTTGCTATCAGACTTCGACCAAGAAATGCTGAAGATCTTCTTTCAGATGCTGATTTTTCTTATTGTGTTGAGTTACAACCAGAGGTGATTTACATGTAACACTTAAAACATTGAAACTGATATTAAACAGCTCTCTCCCTCTCCCCAGAAATGCATATGTTTTATATTTTGAACAAACACCAGCCACTAGAACATTTGGAGTAATTGATTTTTTTTCCCTTTCTTTGATATTTCCTCCCTGTAGCTGAAGCGGTTAAAGCTGAGTAAAAACAACTGGAGTTCTGAGTCTTATAGATTTGATGAAGTTTTTACATAAACTGCCTCTAAAAAGCGTGTTTACGAAGTGGTTGCAAAACCTGTAGTTGAGGTAAAGTGAAATTGATCCTTTTTAACTCACATTTTTAAGAACTATTTTTGTTAAAAATGCATCATATAGGGGAGTTCTTGTGCTGAAAACTACATTACAAATTAGATTTTGCAATTAATATTTTTTATAATTGGTATTGCAGCGGAATTACGAGCTCTCTATTGCTTTATGACTGTAACTTAGTGTCACAATTTAAATGCTCTTTGGGAGGTGTGGTTTGTGTTGTTTTGTATCTTTCGTATCTGTTTGGTAATGCCAAAGTAGGTGCATGATTTGCTAGCTGCAGATAGGAAAGTGTGTGGTTGGTGGGATTTGGCAAGCAGCCCCTCTGTGTCTTATGTGGTTTCTTTGAGAGAGTGTACGGCTTGTTGTCTTGCAGGGATTGAACTAAGGGTGGCAAAATTGAAGCATTCATTTGAAACAAAATGGTCATTCTATGCTGATTTTGCTATTTTTAGCGTACAAATATAGAAGTTGCTTTTCTCAATGGTATGCTCTCTTGGTGGAAGTGGGAGAATGGCAGTCATGGCAAGGGTTCTTGCAGCTGGGAGCTACTCGCAAACCATGGCAGGTACGGTTACCATGAGGTTTCATAGTTATACGGCCTTCCTATAGTCTCACCTGTTTGCGTAAAAAAAAAACTCATTTAAAACAGCCCATGTGACACAAAACTGAGCCCTCAATGCTTTTAAGATGTTTCTTGAGCAATATATCATGAGTTTATGTGTGCAATGTGACATAGATTTCTTCTAACCAGATTCAATTGACTTGTGTTGCTTTTGTGCACATCCTTGTTTAAGAACAAATAACCCCCCCCCCCCCCAAAAAAAAAAAAGAAACTAATCCCAAGGGGTAGCAAACTCAACTGAGGATCATGCCTTCCCCCTCCCTTGGGGCCAAAACTTACTTATCAAAGATATATATAAAAGAAATCATGCTCATAGGGTTAATTAAGTGGCAGATTGGGGCATTCTGACCTTATTGCTTTGGTTGAAGTTTTTTGATGATTTCCTTTTGCAGATATGCATGTCTTTGGTTTGAAGCCTATGTCTGAACCTTTGCATTTGGTAAGGTTTGGCATCTTTATAAATCATTTTATATCAACATTTTACTGCTTCATGACATTATGGTATAGAAGCTGGTCTTGTACAGATTGTTTTCATATATACATGGTAGTTCTTTGCCATTTTTGTTTTCCTCCTAAAAGGTTACAATATTTTGGTGCCTTAGTTGGTCTGGGTGATATTTGAAAATACTAAATTTTTGCTTATTTGTGATTCTTTAGGCTTCTTTATGTCAAATATACGTAAAGTAGTCTAATAAAAAAAAAAGTACACGAAGTAGTCTTCTTGCAATAAATTTTGCTTTACTTATAAAAAAAGAAGGAAAAATAGAATTTCTATTAAGTTGAAGCCATTTTTTTGCATGCAAACCATGGAAAATGCTTGCAAAATCTTTAATCTGATCATATGGGAAAATTTGAAAGGAAATACGGATTTTTATTCTTTTTAAAATTTTTTATATATAATTCTGACCACAAGATGGGTATTTTGCATGTGAAGGGTGTTAAATGCTTGCAAAATATCTAATATGATCATATGGGAGCCTACTGTAATTTATGCTAGTGTATTGATTCCTTTTCACATGTAAGATGCTATTTAATTGCATATTTTTGCTACGTGTGGTAATGATTTAGTAAGCTTCTTCAAATAGAAATTATTAGAAACTAGTCTTCATCATCTAGTTAACTATATTAACCCTCTTTTCAAAGAAGTTTGCATGAATTCGTGATTATTTGTAGTTAGCGGTTGCTATGATCTATGGTCTTGAGTCATTGGTTTGCATATGAAAGAAGTGGTTTGTGTGTTACTATAATGAAGATAAAATGGGACTAGTGCATCCCTGGATAATGTCCAAAAAAAAAAAAAATGGAGGCTTAGATCAAAGGCTAATTCATAGCAGATTTTGCCTTTGCTTCTAGGGTTTATATGGCAAGCTGTAAGCTTTGCCTTTGCTTCTAGCAGATTTTGAAAGTAAAAATCACATGATCCTGTGAAACTGTTATTGTTTAAAATGTAGTCTTATGCCTGATTTAGCAATCTCTCAACCTTGTTGCTTATTTCTTTTGGGGTGAAATAGTCATAGTATGTTTTGTCTTTATTTCATATGCAATCCTTTGTTAGGACAGGTTTTTACGTGAATTTCGATGAATACCTCACCTAAAACGAGAGTAGCTTGTTTAGTACATTTTTTAAATTTGGACCTGTTAGTTGCATCAACTAATTGACAAATGTGATCGATTTGGATTCTGTTTGTATTTGTTCACATGGCAAATCTGCTTTTCGCATAAGATTTATATTCACTTCTTTTATATGAATGTCAAGGTATGTTGCAATGCTTGGAAGAAGCCAGTAAAGGCCAGTCAATACGCGGCTCATGCAGGTTTGGAGGCTCTTCCTGCCCTCCCCCTCCCTTGCCCATTTTTTTGTTTTTATTTCATTATTAATAATATTTTTTGGCTTAGAAAATTAGTCTTAGTGTCGCTTCGTATGCTTTATAATCAGCCAAAACATATCCATGCACCTACATGGAATTTCAAAATAGAAGTTGTACAAAAAGGGAAAGGGTTGTTGGGCAGAAATGGGTATTTATTGGTTATTGCCTAAATTCTGATTGTCATTGCAATAGTCACAGAGCTATAGATATGTTCTGCATGTGATGAAATCTGTACATGACCCCCAATTTCACACCTAATTGAGGACCCAGTTTCTTTTAGAACTTATTGTTTGTGGGGATACATGGGGTGTTTCCCAATCGGTTGCCAAATGTTACTAGTTGGGATCTTAGCTGTAAGTGTTTGTGGATGTTGGTTCTGGTGCTTCACTGAAGGTGGTTTTTTTCCTTTTATTTATTTATTTTTTTCTTTTTCAGAACTCTGTAGGTCACTGAATTGTACAGAAGAAGTTATTTTGGAGCTTAATGGCAGTACAGTGAACAGGAAACCTCCAAGGAAGGAGAGGAAGAAATTACTTACTGCTTATGCTAGTATCCTTTAAAATGAAAAATCTTGCCCTGAAGTGAAAAATACCCTAATATCTGGAGCAATTTAGCAAATCTATTGTTTTGTTTCGAAACATTTTCTGGATTATTTAAGTTTTGAATTTTATATTCTGTTGCGGGATGAATTTTTTTATTTATGGTTCTTGACATCTCTTAGTCCAAGCTACTCCAGTTAGGGAGCAAGAAAAGTCTGAACCCGTGGATGCCGATGACACTGCTGCATCTGAATACCAGTTGGGGAGTCAAAAAACCCGTAAATGTTCCGCATACAAAAAATCCATGACCACAACTCTCTCACCTTGTGACATTAAGGGGAGAGAGTTGAAGTTTCACAGTAAGGGAAGAGTAATTTATATTTTTAGTATATACTCCAACATTAATGAATGTAGTCCAGACATTAATGCCTGAGATTTGTCTCCTTCTTAATTTGATGGCAAAATTGTGATTTGGTTGCTTAAAAATGTTTTCGTGCAAGGTGTTGCTATAACACAACAAAATTCATTATTAGACAAAACTGCAAGAATTGAGGGCTGGTTAGCTAGATTCCCTATGTTTGACTGGGTGGGTGGTAGAACTTCTGAAATGTCTGCAGTTGGTCTGCTTCCAGCAGCATTTCAGGTTACTGATTCTTGAATTCTGAATTTGATGTGATAATCCTTTATGTTTTATGGTTGTTTATATGCAATTTATGCTTCAGGGAATTGGCGTAAGAGAAATGCTTGGTGGTGCATCAATAATGGATGAGGCAAATAGAACTACTGTGGTAAGAATTTGCAATCAACCATTCTTTTTAATCATTGTCTTGTTTTGATGCTGTTATTTATTCAGTGTGGATAAAGAAATTTGTTGGTCATAAAATTATGGAAGTGGACGAAGTCATTAATCTGTCATTTACAGTTCATCCTGTACAGTGTAATTAGAAAAAAAGTTTACATTTGTTCCAAATGCCCCAATGAAATCAATGCCAGGAGCTCCTAATAAATTGGAAAGACTAGTTATCAAAACCAAAAAAAAAAGGAAATTACTGGTTTGTTCCCTTATGGCTTCAGATTTCTTTTACTTGTGTTATAGCAACACCCTGCACAAAAATAAGGGCAAATATATGCTGAATAAGAAAGGGTGGAGTGGTTTACTCCCTTCATTCCTCATTCTCATTTCTCCTGTAGGTTGAAGATTAAGCTTTTCCTTTGAATGGGGGATAGGTGCCTTTTGCAAGAGATAATTCCGGGTAAAACTGAATGAAGAAAAAAGAATGATCGGGGAAAAAAAAAACAAATAGCTTTAGTAGTTTTTGCTCTTGATGTTTGGTTGTTAATAAGAGCCTGCAAAATAATCACTAGATAGTTGGACGATTCAATGTATTGTTTTTCCTATGGAATTTAGATGGTGAGAAATGCGAAATTTCGATTTTCATTCTCCGCTTTCTTAGCTGCCAAACAAGGAAATTTTTTTCGTGAATTTGAACAAATTTGATATATTCTTTTACTTCTTGGTTTCCTTTTTTTAAAATGGAAAGTTATGCCCGCAAAATAGAATGATGGAAAAGAATGCATGTGGGATTCCTTGATTAGTTTATTGAGGATCCATAACCGGCCCCTGAATTGAGGTCTAAGGTTTTGTAGTTGTTCTTGTAAATTACACATGACATGCTCAGTGAGCCTTGAAGCCCCAACCTAGCCCCCCACCCCTTGCTCTTAAAAGGAAGGACGTGCCATCTAATTTAGAGTTTATTGCATTAACTGAGTGCAAAGACCAATAAATTTAAATTAACAAGTTATTTGATGGTTCATGCTTTTATACATATAGAAAGAAAATCAGAATATCTACTATCTTCTATCATTGCTGGTTCACTTAAGGCTACATAAATGGGAGTGGGCTTTGGTTAAATGATTTAATTAACCTTTTCATGTTGTTAACATTTTTGTCTGATTTTTAATACAGGGAAGAGCTCACAGGTTCCCCAGTTTCTCCTGCGGGAGGGCATGGCACCAATACTTTGTACTCAACCTAGGAGATTTGCTGTTGTAGCTGTTGCTAAAATGGTTGCAAAAGCTCGTAACTGTGAAGTGGGAGAAGAAGTTGGATATCACATAGGTCATTCAAAACACTTATCAGCAACGTATGTTATGATCAATAACATTATGCATGTTCTATGTCTTAACATGAGCGTACATTTTTTTATTTTATTTTTGGGGTAGTAAAAACTATAAAAGAGCTTCATTCAAGCAACATTATATAGAGGTTTTAACAGAAGTTCAATTTATTACTTGTCAAACATGGTGGTGATTTGTACTGATCTTTCTCAATATTTGAGGTTCTAGTATCGAATGGTATCTCACAGTATTTGTATCACCGACCATAGCAGCTTATTCTTTGACCTCTATTTGCCAAACAAGAGAAATCAAATTTTTTCTTCTTAACGTATATACAAAGCAACATTGTTTTTGGTGTGGTGGAGAGAGTTTAGTCTATAGTCCCCCCTACCCTGCAACCCCTTTTTATGGACGTTGGTGTGTGGAGTTTGTTTGGTCTTCTATGGGTTATGCTGCAGAGGGTCCCTGATTTGTTTGCAGCTTGGAAGGTCACTTTGGTAGACATTGAAATATAGTTTTTTGGAGGGCTGTACCGTGTTGCATTATGTGACGTCTTTGGCATTTCATTATGTGGTGTCTTTGGCATGAATGGAATGCGAGATGCTTTGAGGGAAGTGAGCGGTCTATTCTTGAGATTAAATCCCTCTTTTTCGATTATTTACTGGATTAGAGTGTTGCTTTTAAATCTCTTCCTTGTTCTAATTTATTAGATATGCTTGAGCATTGTAATTTGAAACATTGATTGCACTGCTACCCGAGTGCACCCCCCATTTTGATCAATAAATTTTCATTACTTTAAAAAAAAAATGTTGAAGAAGATTGTTTAAAATAAATGTGGTATAAAAAAGTATAAAACCAATGTGACATGTAGCAATAATGTTTTTGGACTCCTGTTACTCTCACAAATGGCATATCTAGATTGTATCTATGGTTTACACCCATTTGCTTAGTCTCTAGGGGTGAAACCGTATAAGATCTTTTTTTTGGGTGATTTTTTTAGAGCACATGTATTAATAGATTTGTTGGTATATTCTTTAACTGTAAAACATATCTGTTGTTCTCTAGGACGTGGCCTGAATTACATTTTGACTGAACTTGTTCTCAATGCAGGCCCCAGGTAACCATAGCCACAGCAATAATATTTTGTCATCGGTTTTTTCTTCGCCAATCACACGCCAAGAATGACAGAAGGGTAGGCTGTTTAATAACTCTTGAATAACTGGTTACGTTTGCAATTAACTCATCTGAACTTTTAATTTGTTGTGCATTGGTCTTTGTTTAATTGATTGCATGAGTGATGGATCACATAAGTGTCGATGACTTGTAGTGTTGTTTGGTGGTGTGAAATTCAAGTAATAGATTTACATTGGAAAGCATTTTAAAGATGTTGCATGTGAGAATTTCATTGTTATCTAGAACAAATGGAATGGATGCTATGCGTTAGGGTGTGGCCTAGTTGGTGGAGGCTTGGGGATGAGCTATAGACCCAAACATCATAGGTTTGATCCCCAACAGGAGTTCCCTTGGATAAACGGTTCTAGTCGCTGGTGATCTTCAAGTCACATCCAATAATGAATTTCTTCTATATGACGTATTATCAATTTTGAGACATTTGATGACCCTAGAATCCCAGAAATTATTATTTGACTGTGATGACCCTTAATTGGTCCTCTGCTGGATGCTGACTCTTAAAGCAAAGCTTCATGGTTTGGAAAATGGTGGTTTCAATTAGATTATTCATTACTGTATGTTTGAATTGACAATGTGACATTATTGAATGTTTGAGGTTAGTCACCTGTCTCTTCGACCATCTAGTGCCAATCCCAGTTGATCTGTACAACAAATGGTCAGATTGTTCTTTTCTAGATTGATTTTACAGACTGGAGTGGCCTCTGCATTTGTGCCAAGCGATTGATACTGTTCTCAGTAAGCAGGGTTTGGCCAAGTGGTATACCTTTCTTTAGTTATTGATTGATATGTTAAAAATACAAGCTCAATATATTTAGTTTAATAATTTTATTGTAGCTTTTGTTCATTGATGTCATTTTCGTTTTTGATATATGAATAACATAATTATTTAAATGATTTTCATGCTGATCTACATTTAGTTGTACTTGCTGTGGTAGTTACTGAATTTACAGTCTACATGATGGTAGTGGTGTAATGGCAAAAGGTTTTTTTTACATTGCTGCTTTTCCCCTTATGGATTTCTTCACTGAGTAGATTTTAAACTGGGTAGATTAATTAAGAAAATTAAAAGAGTTGAGTTGAAGTGATCATCCATCCGTTATTATGCCTAACTTCATTAATATGCTTGGCAGACTATTGCAACTGTGTGTATGTTCCTGGCCGGGAAGGTTGAAGAAACTCCTCGTCCGCTAAAGGATGTTATTCTTATTTCATATGAGATAATTCACAAAAAAGATCCTGCTGCGGCCTAGAGGATCAAACAGAAGGTGTTCACTTACTGACGGTGCTTACACCTGTTTTTTGTGTAGTTCCTGAGATTAATGTATCCCTAGTTGAGTTGTTACTTCTAGTACTTCAGCTCTACCTCCTACTTTCTCTCATGTTAATTGATTATCTTTCCGTAAATTCGTGTTCTCATGACATCCACCTTTCTAATTCAAGTTGCCGCCTTTTTTATTCAAGTTGCAACCTCTAATTGTTCATTTTTCACTTAAGAGTCAAACTAAGGTAGCCATGCAGGTAGAGCATGATCCTGTCCTCTTTTACAATCCACTTAAAAGAGATTGTTTGTTTGGTAATTACAGTACCCAGCAAATAATTATGCTGAAGTGCCATAACATACATATTTATAAAATTTCTTTCCCTATCCCTCCTTTAATAATAAATTCTTATCCAGCCTCCTCACTCTTCACACCAACAGCTGTACCATTGGTAAACTATCTCCTTGATACCTTTCAGTTCTATTGCTCTCTGTGTTTTTAATGTTTTATTTATTGTAGTTGTTCTTGTAGTTGTCTCATTGATCCTCATCTTACATGCAGGAAGTATATGAGCAACAAAAAGAGCTAATTTCACTTGGGGAGAGGGTTGTGCTTGCTACTTTAGGTTTTGACCTTAATGTTCACCACCCATATAAGCCCCTTGTTGAAGCTATAAAGAAATTCAAGGTTGCTCAGAATGCCCTTGCTCAGGTTGCTTGGAATTTTGTGAATGACGGGTATGACCCAACGGTTTTTCTTCTAAGTTTTAATAATTACAGTTCAATGGTTTCTTTTCCTTCTCTTGCTCTTCTTCACACACTGGAAAGTGGCTTGCAGGCTGAGAACATCGCTCTGCCTGCAATTTAAGCCTCATCACATTGCGGCAGGTGCCATTTTCCTTGCTGCCAAGTTCCTCAAAGTGAAGCTTCCATCGGATGGTGAGAAGGTCTGGTGGCAAGAATTTGATGTGACCCCACGCCAATTGGAGGGTTGGTCTCCTCCCTTTATCTAGTAGTAGAAATTATTTAGACCCAAGGGGACAGCCTTTAACAGCCCTGTGGCTAAAATGCTTCCTGTTGTTTGCCGGTAGCATTTTTCCTTTTAGAATAGTGAAAATTGACCAAAGCCAGATGATTGTAGCTGTCCTTTATATATCATTCCTTCTGCTAGTGCCTAGCAATAAAATTGCTGGGCACTATGAAAAGAACGATAGAAGTGGATGGCTTCTGTCGCCTGATGAAGGTCAGAAGTTGCCACCTCCCCTAGGTGGCGTACAATAAAAGATTTACCATGGATATTTCTGTTCAAGTGGTGGGCTGTCCTTTAGAGTTTTCATTAGGTGGATATATCTAAATATTCTCTTTAATCATTATTGTTATTTTATCTTGCAGAGGTTAGTAATCAAATGCTGGAACTCTATGAGCAAAACAGGGTGCCCCCATCCCAGGGGAGCGAAGTGGAAGGAAGTGGTGGTGGTGGGTCAAGTCATCGAACCCCTGGAAAATCTCAATCTGTAAATGAGGAACAAGCTTCAAAGCAAGTATCATCTCGTCCAATGCCTGATCATTTATCTGCTGACCATCATGGCATGCCACCAAGAAGCTTGCAAAATCAAAATAATGAAAATGGGAGTGCAGAGTTGGGTAGTGTTATTACTGATCACAAGGTGGATGTAGAATTTAAAGATAGTCAGCATCTTGAGCATTTGACCCAAAAGGAGAACATGAGAGAAGTTCCAATTAGATCCAAGCCTGGAGCAGAGCGAGTTATGAGTGAAGACCAAGAAAGGAATAGTGGGAGAAATGAGACTGCAGCACCAGGAGAGTGGAGGGATGATGGTGCCTCACGCAAGTCCAGCAGCATGGTTGGTCGAAATCTGGAGCTTCGGGACGGTCCCCTTGGCCAGTCACATAATCTAAGCAATAAAGGCGCTTCAGCACATGCATTAGCAATAAAGGAGCTTCATGGTAACTTCCCGTTATTTGTAACATATTGATCAAGTAAGGTTCATATACACTTGACATGGGTGCAGTTAACAATCCTTCAGCACATGCATTAGCAATATAGATTCTTATTATTCAACAAGGTTCAAGGTTATGAACACAATCTCTTAATTGTTTCACATTACTGTTGAAACAAATAAAATCATCTGCACCTGATTGGCTTATAATGACACTCAACTTTTTGAGTCATGAACAATAATGGTTCAAAGTTTCCACGCATACATCCCTACCTTTGATCCCATGAAGCTTAAATTTTGTATTAAAATATCTTTAGAGTTGCATTATTACACAAGTCACTGCCTCCATTGCAGAAGATATGTTAATTTTATCTACTGCCTTGCTATAATTTTGTTATACATAATGAAAAGGAACAAGCAGAATTTTTGGCTAGTAATTTTTTATTGACAATGCTTCTAATTTCAGGCATCAACCGATCAAGCCAATGTTGATCTTTTCATTCCGTTATTTCTGGGCATGGCAATTGTAATGTACATCACATTGCTTAGCATTATTGTCATTACATGCCAGTATGCTTGGCCAACAGTTTTCCTCATAATTCCACTGGTCTGGTTGAATATCTGGTACCGGGTAAGATAGCTCTTAACTTGTTACTTTCATCTTATATTGCAATGATTTTAAGATCCAAAACTTAATGATTTATTCATCCATTAAGTATGACACAGTTTGTTCCCAGGCTTTGTTTACATCAGCTTCCAAGGATCTTTCCTAAGTTCTATCAATTTGTATAAACTTGGTTCCAGAATTGATATGACATATATTCCACACTAGTGGTAGAGAATTCTAGTGCATTGAAAATCCAGACTCTGTATAACAATCAAGAGAACAGTCAGCACAGTTTAACACATCCTTTTTCTTTGGAATGCAGGGCTTTTACCTTGCATCCTCTCGTGAATTGACACGCCTTGATTCCATTACAAAAGCCCTGAGGAAAGTATTTTTAGAGGGTGAAGAGGGCTAGTATTTTTACAGTGGCATGACCCCTGAGGAAAGGAGAGAGCAACAGATGAAAGAGGAGGCACAGCATGCCAGCAGTCTTAGACTTCCACGCAGGCATGTGTTTCTTCTTCCCTTACCAACATGAAGTTTAATCAAAGAGTTATCTTTGTGCAATTAGTTTAAAAGGTTGTCTTTTTTCCTTGTAGGCCACCATGGACTGCTGAGGTGTCTGTAGAACAACTTGATGCAATTGAAAGACAATCTTTCTTATCATGGCGCCGAAGCGTTTTGTATTTCTTTTTGTGTTGTTCCTATTGCTTCGCTTTATTCAATATACTTAAGAATTTAGGCAACTTTTATATGCAATATTTAAAAATTCAGAGAGCTCACCAACACTGATGGGAGAAAAATTGATTAACTCTTATTATTAATTTTATATTTTTGATAGTGTTTTCTTCCCATTAATGCCAAATGAACAAGTTGTATGACATTAGTCACATAATCTAAGCAATAAAGGCGCTTCGTAAACTACTTGTTCACCTCCCTGAATGAAGTGCTGGGTTACATTTAAACTCAATGCAACTAGCTACGAAGTCAAAAATATGACAAAAAAGCAAAGCAAGCGACTTTCACATTTAATGTGAAGTTTTCAAAAGTTGTATGTAAAAGTAAAAAACTAAAACTCAAAACTGATGTCAAACTCATGTACACAAACGAAGCCATGTTTGCAATCTAAATGAACACGATGGGGGTGTCAAGGCAAGAAAGAACAACAACGAAAAAAAGAGCAACTGATTTCATATAAACTTAGGCACAAGTTGTGTGCAATTCATCTTTGGATTTGCAACAACTGAATGTACGGTGACATGATTTGTCAGACATTAACAACATGTCAAAATTGCACACAACGTGTGGACTTTAACAACAACGTCGAATGTTGGTAGGTAGAAATTTTTGGAAATCATCATTGCTTGAATCTGAGAAGTCTGAAATATCACGTTCATCATCTAACGTAGTAATTTCATTAATAGACGTCATGGCTCGCTCTTGCGCCTTCCCCTTTAGATGCTTCCTAGCTTTTTGGATTGCATGAAAACGGTCTAGTCGCCTTTGCATTTGATTGTTCTCTCGTTCAAGGCGAGCAAGTATGTTGGCGGGTTCATCTCTAGGTAACTCGGCTGAGCGTGCCTTAGGAACTCGTAACCCGTGCCATCGACAATACACCTCCAACTCACACCTCTTCTCGTATAGGGTTGACCATGGTGGTTCTGCTACGGTGAACTCCACTGCGGTGGTATCTGAACTTAGTTTTGTAGGTTTGCCGAGCATGATGTGTCCGACGCTTCCAAGACTTTCGTACGTGTATATTGGCATATTAACGAAATCTCTCTTCTTTCCAACCCATTTCCCTCCATAGTGGTCTGTGTATGTTTGTAGTTGTTGATCTGCTAGAACTTGTGATAATTCATTTGTTGAAGTAGATTGAAACTTGTTTTTATGTCTGCGAGATGATGTTGAGGCGTTGCGACTCATAGCGTAGTGAACATGGGGAAGTTAGTGCTGTAGGAATAAGATCATTATTGTGGTGCATTTATAACCATGGTCCACTGTGTATTGAAGCATACAAAATTAAATGTATTCGGCCTTGTCATGTCAATACAGGCTGGAAAACCATGATATGAATTTGTTGAGCAGTAGTTCCCAATGTCACAGTGAGATTCTCTTGTTATGGGCAGTAGTTGCAGTGTACTGCCATGACTATTCAGCTTGTGACAAACTTCACGTGAAGACTCGAGTAGCATGCCATGAGCCACATCTGACAATGAGATTATCTACTTGGGACATTGGGAACTACTGCTTCATGAATTGGTACAAACATTATGAAGAGAATCTCACTGTGACATTGGGAACTACTGCTTCATCTGACATGCAGTAGTTCCCAATGTCACAGTGAGATTCTCTTCAAAATGTTTGTACCAATTCATGAAGCTACCTTCGTTTTCTATGCAACCCATATTCGTGTAGATTTTTATTCTTATTTTTGAAACACAGTGGCAGAGCCACATGCAATAATTAGATAGTAATTATTTGTGAGTAAATAGTGGAACCCCTAATTTTTAGCTCAATTTCAAGAAAAACAGGCTAATATGTCTAAACAAAAAAAAAGTGACATTTTAAAAAAAAATTGTGAAAGGAACTCAAGCTTTTCAAACTCAAGTATATTTTTAATAAATTTAGATTTAGAATAAGCGCTCTCAACCGAAATGGCTCGAAATTTACCAAAATGGACCAAAGTGGTCTGAATGGACCAAAGTTGACCAAATGGGACCAAACTTGAGTGTGTAGAATAAGGGCTCTCAACCCAAATGGCTCGAAATTTACCAAAATGGACCAAAGTGGTCTGAATAGACCAAAGTTGACCAAATGGGACCAAACTTGTGTTTATAGACTGAATAGGACCAAATTACATTGAACGGACCAAATTACACTGAATGGACCAAAATTCACCAAATGAGACCAAAATATATTTTAAAGACCGAATTGGACTAAATTAAACAGGATGGACTAAAAGGACCAAAGTGGACTGAATTGGACCAAATGGACCGAATTAGAGTAAGATGTGCTGGGCAAAACTCGAGGCTTTGAAACTCGAGTTCCATTTGAAACTCGAGTCTTTAAAACTCGAGTTTCAAATGGAACTCGAGTATTTAAAACTCGAGTTCCAATAGGCATAAATTCCAGCACTTCCCCTGTTTCAGGCAGAGAGCCAGGGGAAGAATGCTCTATTTTTTTCCTCGTGGGACTATGGAACTCGAGCCTCTGAAACTCGAGTTCCACTGGGATTTTTTTTTCCCCCTTACTCAAATCATAGTCAGTTTATACAAGTACATTGGATAGAGAATTACAAGTACATTCAACAAAAACTAAAACATTAATTGTGCCAATACAACGCAGTCACAAGTCGTAAGATTGGCGGTTCGCACTAGAAAAACATCGTCCATGGAAGCATACCTGAAAAATGTAAACAAGAGGTTAGGAGAGAAGCTAGTAAACATTACGTAAACATAGAATGAACAACCTTATTCAGAACTCTTTGCTATCTGTCACCTACCTAGTTTGGAACATGACCGCTTGTGGAAGCGCCACCGGACTGCGGACATTTTCTGCGGTTATGCCCGGAAGCATGACACAGTCCACATGTCTTCTTAGGTTGACTCTCTATCAAATCTGCGTCCTCCCTCCGCCATCCCGGTTCTCGATCCTTATTCCTCACTCCATCCATCTCATTCCTTATTCTTGACTTCACTGGTCGACCTTTGGCCCGCAACAATTCTGGATTAGGCAACCACTTTGGCCCTGTGGGCTCCCTCCACAATGACCGTGACTTAGGAACCACAAATGCATGTAAGTAAGTTGCAAGGGCATACTCCAAACTATAACATGGGTGAATATGTGTGGTCGAATCAATTTTTAGATAGTCAAAGACTCTAATTGCATGTGAACACGGGATGGCTATGTTTTGCCATTTCCCACAACTGCATGTTCTTTCCAATAACCGAACTTCATAACTGTGGTTTCCCCCTCCTCTGCTACACATGTTGAATGAAGTCACTATTTGATATACCAAACGTTCATTGCTAAATTCCCTGAGATAGTGCTTCTCAGATTTACGCCTATTTTTCGACCACATGGAGAATGCATATGTACTCCATTTCTTATGCTCCGCTATTTCATGACTATACACCTTGTGCCGGTCGTGAAAATATTGAACAAGTTTCTCCCAAGTGAACTCAACCATTGCGGAAATAGGAAGACCCCGTGCACCTTTCAATACACCATTGAAGCACTCTGATATATTGGTTGTCATTGCCCCAAAACGTCTTCCACCATCATGTGACTGGGTCCACATATCCACAGACTCTTTCATTAGGTATGTGTATGGACAATAATCTTGATTCTTTTCCTTGCCATCCTTCCCCATCACCTTCTTCTTATTCCTAATGGCCTCAATTTCCACCTGATTAATGGACTCCATTATGGTATCAAATTTTTCTTTTTGAGTAGCATATCCCGCTTTCATCGCCGCTGACTTTAGAGTCGAGTTCTGAAAATGTGTATTGAAGTTGCTGGCAACGTGTCGAAGGCAATATCTATGAAATACCCGTGTTTCTCCATCATCCCCTCTAGGCCACTTTGCAATGGCATTTTTTATACAGAGATGTCGGTCAGAAATTATGCAAATGCCTTCCTTAGGTATCATGTGGCTAATCGTATCTCTGAGGCATCGTAAAAACCACCCCCAGCTGGACCCTGACTCACAATCCACAACAGCAAAGGCAAGAGGGAATACCTTGTTGTTAGCGTCGGTTGCCATTGCGACCAACAACTTTCCCTGGTATTTACCATACAGATGTGTCCCATCAATACTGATCACCGGCTTGCAATATTTGAATCCATCAATGCACGGACCGAAAGACCAAAACACATATCGCAACATTACGGTGTCATCTTCATCGGGGTCTGTGGTATGAAAGAACACCTGAGTAGTCGGATCCTGATCAACATATGCCATTAGCAACTTTTGCAACATCTGGTAAGACTCTTCCCAATTCCCAAACATCTTCGTAATCGCTTTTTGTTTTGCATCCCATACCTTGTAGTAAGAAGGCTTATGACCCTCATATTTCGCCTCTATCATAGATATGAGATGTTTAATTTAAGTAGTGTGATCCTCACTTATCTTCTTAAAGATGTCGGATGCAATAAAATTAGAAGTCATCATTCTACCATCATTTCGCACCCTAATCAGTATACACGTGTGAGGACCGGCATACACGGTCACCATCCATAGTCCATGGAGATTGGGCTTCATAACTGCACAAACATACCACTTGCATGACTCATCCACACATTTCGCAGAAAGTTTTTTCTTCGTCGACCTACTGATCATAAAATGTCTGTTTTCGTTGAGGGCACAAGTTGTTAATGCACGCTGCACCTCCACTTTATTGGCAAAAGTCAACCCTTTGCACAAATTCATCCCCTGTCTCCAACTAGACACGAATGGTATCTCAATATGTGAAGGATCAACCATATTGTCCCAAGTATTTGCAGTAAATGACAAGGCAAGAGGTCCGTAGGCAGGATTTGTGTTCGTAATGTTTTCCACACTAATAACATTGTCTGCATCAGGTTCAATACCATCCAATGTGTCATCGTGATCAATGTCCCTCTGAAAGCCCCGAAAGTCCCTTTGTTCAATCATCTCTTCAAACTCATCTCTATCGACAAAATCTTCACCGTTAATGGCAATATTCTCATCAACATAGTCTTCATCATCATCTTCATCATCATCATCATCTTCATCTTCATCTTCATTTTCATCATCATTCACATTATCCTCGTACTGTGTAGAATACTCATATTGAGCATCCGGAACTATAACCTGATGACTTGTGGTTGTTTGTTGGAATTCCTCTATACCAACTTCTACACGCGGCTCCAACTGTATGTACAACTCAATTGTACTCACTTCGGCTGTTCCCTCAAACTTGTCAAACATCATCCTTACATGTTTATCGGCTTTTATCGCCATATACTTGTAATTAATCTTCTCCTTAAAGATTTCACTTGGCATACGATAAGTAATTCGTATGTTGTGCATAGCAGGATTCACACCCAGTTCCTCCAGAAGTATCTTCTTCAATTCATCAAGGGTCTTCAACCTACGATCAATTTGGGTGAACTCCATGTTTATACCCGGCCCTGCAAATGGCAATCCCTGCTTCGAATCGGCATTCTCAAGCGGACCACCATGGTATAGGACTATATCAATTCCAGTCATTGTGCACCTGTTGAAGTCAAGTTACTATGTTAGTTAAAAAACAAAGCAAGTCATCAACCTCACATACATCAAACAAAATTAGTTCCGACATTATTCTGGGTGCATCAACTAATACATAAGGCCAGAAATAAAATAACTCCTGCAAAAGTAAGTAAACCCAAACACCACTATAAAACATTAAAATGAATCTAATACACCCCTTATGCATTGTTATCAACAATCACCTTTGGTGTTGCAAAATAGGTATGGTGTTGGATGCTTAGCCATCTTTTTCCTTCTTGGAATATTTCTAGAGTGAAAGGAATTGAGAGGAATTTATTTTGCTATAGTTACTTTCTAGTTCACTTGCCAAAGCAGTTGTATACATTGCTGAGGCATGCTTTGCTGGCTTTGTTCTCTCTAAATCTGTTATTTATATAAGATCCTAAATCATAATCCAAGAGAAGTAGAGTGCAGCTTACACAAGTAAAAAGTAGGGATCTTCACATTATTTGTAATACACACACTATCGAAACATGCATGCATTGAGCCCAAGAGAAACACAAACACCCAAAGAATACTTGACAGATTTACCAAGAGCATTGCCCATATCAACACCCTCAATAATAACATTAAATTAGTGATCTTCCTACTTCCATTTGTCTAGAACAAGATTACAAAGCTGAATCCTACGTAGTCGTTTGCACTAAAAGTGACTAGACCAATTGGCTAAGCTCATATCAAAGCAAGAACTAACATAACTATATACTGCTCAGTTAACTATGCAAACGTTTTTTAGGAAAGGTACAGGAATTATAACTTCAAAAAACAAACTATATCATCAAACCACAATATGTTAAAAACAGCCTAATTAACCAAAATCAAATAAACATTTAACCTTACCTACTCCATTAGGTTAATAATGGAGGCAGTTTACTAACCAATGTTTGTAATTTGATGATCTGCAAAACATACCATTCATAAAGTACATTAACTCTACTTCAAAAGCAACATATTTATTTTGAAATGTTCCTTTACTAAAATAGGTTGTCTCACCCAACAACAAACAACAAGAAATTTAACAATCCAAAAATGGGTCCAACAAAGCAAGGTTTCTTAAAAGTAAGTTATGTTAATTATCTACAAATAATACCCAACAATAAATAGGCAACTAAAATGAACCCCATACCTGATATATGAATTTCTTGAGAGGGAGGAGACAATGTGTTCAGTGAGGTGAATTTGTTGAGAGGGAGGAGACAATGTGTTCAGTGAGGAGGTGAGGTTGAGTGTGGGTGAGAGAGTTCTAAGTGAGGTTGAGTGTGAGTGAGGCAGTGAGAGCAAACGGAGATGGTGTGGACTGATATAAGTGGGTGTGGACTGATACAAGCTATTTCCGTGCGTGAGTGATCTGATATAGAGTGAAAAAGTGCCCAGTAAAACTCGAGTCTCTAAGACTCGAGATCCATCTGTCAAAAAAAGTGTCACGCAGAAATCGAGTTTCTTAAACTCGATTTCTGCTTTGCAAAGAACTCGAGTTTTTGAAACTCGAGATCTACGTGGAGTTTTCCACATCAGCACCTTGAAAACGGACCTGAAGGGCTTAGGATTTGGCTGCATCTTGAGTTTCTAAAACTCGAGATGTTAGTTTCCTTATTTCTTAGTTTCCTACGTTAACTTATTATATTCTTTCTTTTTCATTTGTTAGCTTGCAAAATTCCCCGCGATTAATCAATTTCAAAACCTTTCTATTTTTCTATTATTTTCTAGGCAACCAAACAGAGTTCTTGACTAGGTTTTTTTGTTTTTTACGATCCTCGTTTTGATTTCCTCATCAAGATCATCGCCATCGAATCGATTTCACCAAGCTGGTACTACTACATTTAGATGTTCACACTTTCCCTATCCAAACCCTTCGATTAGGTATTTTTTCTATTTCTCTCGATTTCGTAGTTTTAAAAGCTTATTTCTGATCAGTTTGTTTTTGCCTGGACTCAAATTTTGCCCATACTCTGTTATTCGCTTTGAGTATTTTGAAATTTTGTGGTTTTTGTTCTTGAATTTGAAATGCCATGTCAAGATTGAATTTGTGGTTTTGTGTATTGCGTGCTTTCAATGTGATTGTAAGTGCATTTGCATTGGTTGGGTGTGGGTTTGGAGAGTTAAGCATACAACTACGCCTCAAGCAAAGGCGTCGCTGCTTCTTGTGCTTCCGGTACCGCCGCAACTGAACTAGATGTAATTTCCGATCAATTTACGGTTGGACTTAGGGTTTTGGTTGTCGAAGACGACGTCACTTGCCTCCGGACTCTCGACCAGATGCTCCACCGGTGCTGGTATCAAGGTCGGTCCGTCTATCTGTAGTCGTTTTTTTACTTACTTTACCGATGGTCAATTGGGGTTTCTTTGATTCTCTGGTTGGTGTAATTCGGTAAATTTGACTTGTTTGATTGGTCAGAGATGTAACTAATGCGTTTGAATTGTTGTTGTAGTTGAATTCGTTTGTAGTGAAGTTTATTTTGACTCTTCGATTAATTTTGTTTGGGGCTTTTATGCACTTTTCGTCGTTTTACTGCTTAAAGATTTGAATTTTGGTTGCCATGTGTGTGTGTGTGTTAAATTCTTTTGATAAATAGGAATCACTGTTTTTTTTTCATGTTGAAGATTTGGGTGAAATGGGTTACTTCTGCACTGCTTAAGGCTTTTTATGGGTTTGTTTTTAGTTTGCACTTGGGAAGTGTTTTAATGTGAAATAGTAGATAATGAAGTTTACTTGCTATCTATTATGTACTGCTAAGGAACATTTAAATTTCCCAGTCTAAACTAAACTTAAAAAATGGTTAATATTTAGAATTTTTTCTGATATATTCTTGAAGTGTATATATATATATATATATCTTGATTTACTGTTAGGTTTCATGAATTTATTCCACTTTTTAACAGCAATCATTGATTGGTATTGGTAATGATTAAGAATTGCTTGCTCACCAGAAAATATTAGTTGGTTGACAAAAGAGATAAAACAACAGTAGATTAATTTATTGCATCTTCTTCTTATTTTCATCTGTATCTTTTCCCCCATTTGGTTCTCTCTCTATTTCTTGGAAGACCTTTACTTCATAGTCTAAAGTTTCGGTAGTATTTGTAAAGTGCATAGCTGTTTCCAGTTGTGTCCAATGAAATTTCATTTTGTCGGTTTGGTCAAAAAGACACATCCTTGCATCACATGGAGGTAACTTATTATATTTACCAAACTTTCTTCTTTTAAAATTATCCTAGAGGGTAATATTATATCTCACTTCTGGGCCCTTTTAGCAATCATGTACAATTTTGTAAATTGAAAGATGAAGAGGTCATAGTATGATAGTGAATGGCAGCAACAAATAAGTGTTACTTCTCACAAGAAGGTTCTTAGTTACTAAAAACAGTTTTCAATCTAATGTATTATTGTTATGATTCCTGCTGATTGTTGTATTCTACATATTTGCAACTCAACAGATGGGTGATGGAGGGAGTGGTGCAATGCGACAAGGTGAAATTTCACAAAAGGGCAGTATGGTGGAAGATTTGGCTGTGCATACTCAAAGGAACTTGCATTTACAGCAGATTGGTGATTGAAGTTGTCAGGGCATTTGATTTGTCCACTGGTCGTCCTTTTTTTACCTGTAAGTAATGTCTAACACGTTTTACTTGGAGGTTTTGTTGGAGGAGACAGAGTGTTGGGGAAGTTGTATACGCCCTTTTTTTTTTTTTCCTTTTTTCTTTTTTCCCTCTCTCACTTTTCTTTTTCTCCGCATGTAAACAGTATTTAGTTACCTGGAATACGGTTAATGAAGCAGGCAGCTTTTAACTGGAATATGGGATATGCGAAATGGAAACATTGACAAGTATTGGTTACTGAATACTGATTAGTTTTGATTTTTACAAAACACCTATTAGAAGTTGAAAATGGTGTTGGTGATTTTTATTCAGCACATGGTAGGTGCATATGTAGTTAAACCTTTGACACAATATCAACTTTGATTTATTATATTCTTTAATAGTGTGATACTCTTTGCCTGAACGATGGATACGTTTGCTTTTGACTAATTCTTACAGGGAT
Organism: Castanopsis chinensis; assembly: GCA_032878915.1. Taxonomy (NCBI): domain Eukaryota; kingdom Viridiplantae; phylum Streptophyta; class Magnoliopsida; order Fagales; family Fagaceae; genus Castanopsis; species Castanopsis chinensis. Next base: position 171,095 of record JAVQMG010000021.1, read on the forward strand.
TTTTGTGTCTGACTTAATAATACCAAATACAATAGATAATTAGACTTGTAAATATTTTTTTATCCAAAACTTGTAATTCTTTTTGTCTACTTGCTCTGTTGAATTTGAATGCATTACAGCTAAGTGATATTTTTATTTCACTGGAACAAGAAATTGGAGAGCCTAATTATTTTCAGCTCCAATTATCCATTGTATTTGTACAGTTTTATTATTGTGTTAAAAGAATAGTTGATTAGTTGTTTTAAATTTAATTAGGAATTGCACAATTGTGTTTACATTATATTTTGAATTAGGTTATTAAATTTTGATCAATGTAAAAAGTGCATCCAAATTTATTTATTTATTTATTTTAAAGAAAATACTTAATTCAATGTTTACAAACCATTGAAATTTATCTCAAGATATCCTTTATCGACGGTTGAGTACATGTAGAAAAAAGTAATAAGCATCTTTATGTGTTTATGTTTCAACGGCTTTTAATAATTCTTCGACATTTATTAACAGTTGATAAAAGTGTAACATTTTTCTGACGGTTGCATAGGCCATAGAAAAAAATTTTCGACATAGTTTTTAATGGCAGTTCTCAACGGTTACTTTAATAGTCGAAAATAGTATTTTCAACCGTTGAATATAACCAAATTTCTTGTCGTGTGTTATAATTGATCCCGTGGATTCTTCCAAGAATGGTTCTATCATCTAACTAGTTATTTCCATTTTTAACTAGCGGTTTTAATTGCTTTTCCATTTTATTATTATATTAAAATTTCACTCCGATAATTATTTATTTGGTGTAACACTAACCAATGGAAGGATTGAGTGAAGGATTGATTTGTTCACTCAAGGTGTACGTTTTCATTCATAATATACCAATTAAATAATTTTTTTTTCTCTATTTCTTTTTTTCTTGTTCTTATTGTTGTCCGTTATATAATTAACTCCACAATGAGTACTATACATGGATTATAAGAAAAATTCTACAAAATGTTTCAGAATAAAATTATATCGTGCATACATCACGCTAAATATCAAATACTAATTACATAAAGCAACAAGCAATTTCTTCTCTAGACAAGCAGTCTCAACCTGAAAACAAAGTAGATTTTTGTTTGGGGTGTGCAGTGAAGTGCAGGACCCAGATTTCAGATTGAAGTTGCCTTTGGGACTATTCATTAGTATCCTTATGTTAAGCTTTATGGTTTTTTTTTTTTTTTAACTTTACCTTTCTAGACTATGCTAGGTGTGCTCTCTGTGATAATATCTTCCACATGTTGGTAAGGTTACAATATGTTATCTGAGATTTTTTTTTTTTTTTTTTTTGTCACATGGATTCATTATTGACATTATTTTTATTATACACTAATCACATGTCATGTTAATAGTTGTGAAAAAAATACTTACTAATTTTATTTTTAAGCCTTTGATCTTCTGCTGGAAAGAAAAATATTTATATTGACTGGAAAAATATTTTTAAATGTATATCATTTATCATTATGTAATAGAATGTTGCAATAATCCATTTGCCACAAAAGTTGTAGTCTGTAGCCAATAGCCCAGAGTTTAGCCTGAACACTGAAAGTAAGCCCTAAGTAGAGAAGGTATAAAGAAAAATCTCTGGAAGCTATAAAAGGGAATTCTCTAATTGATTGTAAAGGAAGTAGTTTATTTACATAATCACTCTGCCTTATATATACGGAGCAGAGGAAGTAAACAGTGCAAAGAAAGCTAACTAACTCTAACTAACTAACTAATCTACAGCTGTATCAGTTATTCAATCACACGTGCAGAATTATCACACGAGCTAGTCATTTAATGGAACGACATCGTTTGCTTTCAATTTCCCTCTCTTCTTTCCTTTCATCCTAACTGTGTCGTTTTGCTCTGTTCTTTCTTCATTACGACTCTGATCTTGTTTCTGCTTGACTGTGTCATTTTGCTCCTTAATTTCTTCTTTCTTGTTTGAATTCTCAACACTCCCCCTCAAGTCATGAATTGGAAGTTCAGTGACTTGATCATTGGTAGTCTTTGGAGAGTAGATATCAAATAAGCCCAAATAATTAACCAATCTGCTAAAGGCTGGAAGTCCTAAAGCCTTGGTGAAAATGTCAGCTGTTTGAGAATGACTTGAAACATAAAAGGTTTTAATTACACCTTCTGTTATCTTGTCTCTCACCAAGTGACAGTCAACTTCTATGTGCTTTGTTCTTTCATGGAAGACTGGATTTGCTGCAATATGCATTGCTGCTTGGTTATCACAAAACAGTTGAGCACTTCTTGGATGATCAACCTTTAAGTCTCTTAACAGCTGAAGAACCCAGACAATTTCACATGTTGCAGTGGCCATGGCTCTATATTCAGCCTCTGCTGAAGACCTGGAAACTGTATTTTGCTTTTTGGACCTCCAAGAAATTAAGGAATCCCCTAAAAATACACTATAACCTGTGATGGACCTCCTGGTGTCAGGGCAGCCAGCCCAATCCGCATCACAAAAGGCTTTCACTTGCATTGTGGAGTTGCTAGAGAAGAACAACCCTCTTCCTGGTGTGCCCTTCAAATATTGTAGTACCCTATTGACTGCCAACAGATGAGGCTCTCTTAGTGCAGCCATAAATTGACTCAACCTATGCACTGCATAGGTGATGTCAGGTCTGGTCAGAGTGAGGTAGAGTAATCTCCCAATCAACTTCCTGTACTGACTTGCATTTGGAAGCAGCTGTCCTTCATCCTTTGAGAGATGCAAATTTTGTTCCATTGGAGTTCTAAGTGGTTTAGACCCCAAGAAGCCTGTATCTTGCAAGATTTCTAAGCAGTACTTCCTTTGATTTAGACTTATACCTTTGTCATTTCTAGCCACTTCAAGACCCAAAAAATACTTCAAAGAACCCAAATCCTTCAACCCAAATTTGGTGTCAAGCACATGCTTTAAATCAGTGATGCAGCCAGGGTCATTGCCAGTAAGTAAAATGTCATCCACATACACTAGCAAAACAGTGAAGGAGAGACCTTTTGTATAGGTAAAGAGGGAGTAATCAGCCTTAGATTGCACAAAACCAAAATTCAACAATGTATAAGAGAATTTTGCAAACCATTGCCTTGAAGCCTGCTTTAATCCATAAAGACTCTTGTTGAGTTTGCAAACTAGAGGACCACAACTAGGAGTACAATTTTGAATAGAAATAGGCTCCCCCTTGCTGTGAAAACCAGGTGGAAGGCTCATATAGACTTCCTCATCCAAGTCACCATGGAGGAAGGCATTATTGACATCCATTTGGTGAAGAGTCCAACCTTTCACAGCAGCCAAGGATAAAACCATTCTGACAGAGACAGATTTTGCAACAGGAGAGAATGTGTCAGTGTAATCAAGGCCTTCCCGCTGGGTATACCCTTTAGCAACCAAACGAGCTTTATGCCTCTCAATAGTGCCATCAGCCTTGTACTTAGTTCTATAGACCCACTTGCACCCAATGGGAATCTTACCATGAGGAAGAGGGGTTAAAATCCAAGTATTTGTGAGTTCTAGAGCTACAATTTCCTTGTCCATGGCAGCTCTCCAATGAGAAGATTGGACAGCCTCATGGAAGGAAGTGGGATCGGGTGAGGTAGAGTCAACAGCCATGACAAACTGCCTATAGTTCTTACTAAGGTTGGAATAAGTAAGACAAGCAAGAATATCATAAGGCAGACCTGGAAAAGGTTTAGTACAAACAGTGTTGCAAGAATAGGCTTGTAGGTAAGAGGGAGGGTTGTGTGGTCTATTGGACTTTCTGAGAGGGAATGAGGTAGTAGGCCTAGGAACAGATAGAGGAACAGTATCAATCTCACTGAGTATAGCAGGAGTAAGATGTGGTGGACTAAGAGACTGATCTGCAGAAACATAATCTGCAGAATTAGGAGCTGTAGAAACAGAATCTGCAGAATTAGGAGCTGCAGAATCAGTAGCTGCAGAAGCAGTAGGTGCAGGAGCAGGAACTCCAAGATTGGTATGAAAAAAGGAATCTGACATGGAAGAATCAGGAACACAATGGGGAAAAACAAAAGAATCATAGCAATCTTTAATGGAGGTATGATGGGAAGAAGTTGAAATGGAGGCAAAAGGGAATATGGTTTCATAAAAGACTATATCCCGAGAAATAGAAATAGAGTTGGAATCCAAATCCAAAACTTTGTACCCTTTAATACCATGTGGATAACCTAGGAAAACACATTTTTTAGCTCTTGGAGCAAACTTGTGTCTATTGTGGGAAGAAGTGGAGGTGAAACATAGACAACCAAAGGTCCTAATATGGCCATATGAAGGAGGTTGGTTAAAAAGTAGTTCATAAGGGGTTTTGTTGTTTAAATGCTTTGAGGGTAACCTATTTATGAGGTAGACTGCAGTGAGAATATAGTCACCCCACAATTTTAAAGGTAGAGAAGAATGAAACCTCAAAGCCCTTGCAACATTTAAAATGTGTTGATGCTTCCTCTCAACAATTGCATTTTGTTGGGGAGTATCAACACAAGATAATTGATGCAATATACCCTTTGATTTGAAAAAGTCCTTCATGATAAATTCAGTGCCATTATCACTTCTAATGCATTTAATTTTGGTAGCAAATTGGGTTTCAACACCATGATTTCCCTGACCACCATGATTTCCACCTGGATTCCAACCTTGATGACCTTGAAACCCCTTAGAATTGGAATTATTAGCATATAAAGCTGTTGGTTCAATGACCAAATCAGCTTGACCAATTTGCCTACGTTTTTCCTCTTGCAAAATCAAGGAATAGGCCTTATTTAGAGCTGGTAATGGCTCAGTGATCAAGATTTGGCTTGTAACAGTGGAATAACTGTCATTAAGTCCCATGAGAAAACGAAAGACTTGATCCTTTTGCTGAGCATTCAATTGATTTTGTTTGGAACCACAAGTGCAAATGCAAGTGCAAGCAGAGAAAGATTGAAAATGAACAAGTTCATCCCATAGAATCTTGAACTTGGTAAAGTAGGAACTCACCGATAACAAACCTTGCGAAAGCTTCGAAATTTCCTTTTGGATCTCAAAAAATCTTGGAACATTTGGCTGTGAAAACCTATCTCGCATCTCAATCCACAAATCCCTCGCAGTGTGAATGTACATCACACTAGTAGCAAGATCTTTGCTCAAAGAATTCACCAACCATGAAAGAATGGTGGTGTTTGCCCTGTGCCAAGCACTGTACAAAGGATGAGAGAGATCAGGCGTGGGAATAGAACCATCGAGGAAACCAAATTTGTTTCTACCACTCAAAGATAGAAACACAGCCCTTGACCAACTGAGAAAGTTTTCTGGACCAATCAATGGTTGAGAAACCAGAACAACGTCAGAAGGTGGAATGAAATAAGGGCTTGATGGATTAGTATTTGCATCATCCATTGAAGGTGCTTGATTGGATGATCTGTGATTTGTAGTATTAGATGTGTTTGTGGGAAGAGCTTCTGAATCTGAAGCGGTGTTGAAAGCGGAAGCCATTGATGAGCTATCAAGCTCTGATACCATATAAAGAAAAATCTCTGGAAGCTATAAAAGGGAATTCTCTAATTGATTGTAAAGGAAGTAGTTTATTTACATAATCACTCTGCCTTATATATACGGAGCAGAGGAAGTAAACAGTGCAAAGAAAGCTAACTAACTCTAACTAACTAACTAATCGACAGCTGTATCAGTTATTCAATCACACGTGTAGAATTATCACACGAGCTAGTCATTTAATGGAACGACATCGTTTGCTTTCAATTTCCCTCTCTTCTTTCCTTTCATCCTAACTGTGTCGTTTTGCTCTGTTCTTTCTTCATTACGACTCTGATCTTGTTTCTGCTTGACTGTGTCGTTTTGCTCCTTAATTTCTTCTTTCTTGTTTGAATTCTCAACAGAAGGAAAAACACTTTATCCAATTACCAATTTTGTCCCAGATAAGCTCACCTGGAGCATGTCCAGGGAGCCTTTAGCTTCTACTATTTGTACTTAAATTTACAAAGGTTCGCAGAGGTGAACTCCATGACTCCAGAACACCTTCCTTCTCTCCCTCCAGTCCAAACATGAGAGTTTTATCCTTAGGTTACCTTGCTTTTAATTGCCGTGCCCTGGGGCATAATCAATAAGATAGTATCATAGTAGTTCTTCCATAACACTGTAAATTTTTTTAGCTGTCGTCATTTGCTAATTTTCATTAACGATATCATATAGCAACTTGTTTTCCAGTGTCTATTTTAGATGTTCATCATTGGTTAATTACATATTTGGTACCAACAGCAGCTAGGATATTGTTTCGAATGAACATCTAGTGGCAAACCGGTAGGAGATCATACCCAGATGGGAAAAAATGGTAAGATTATCAATCATTATTGATTATGGAAACTATCACCAGTAACACTGTACATCAATTAAGAGCTTTCCAACTCTTCCTTTTCTGGTGAGACTGACAGAGAAAGGTTAAAACAATATGGCATCGTGTTCTCTTAACAAGATGTTGAACTTTCTACTACAAGCTATATTATATATATATATATATATATACATATTTCATTTACCTATAGTACTAGTGCTTTTACCTGTACAAATGGTTAATCAGTCCTTGTGTTCAAACTCAAGCAATCAGCCTTCTTCCCCAAACTCCTCTGTGAATCTCTCATGCACCTCAAGATCAGCTTTATTTATAGTTGGCTTCTGTCTTGCAAGTACTTTATCAAAATCTGCTCTTGTGATTGGTGGTAGCTGGATCAGCAAGTCATACATTCCCAGAGCCAGTTATATTCAAGTCATTATATAAATTAAAAGAAATACCACAAGTTGACCTTCCTCCAAAGAATTGTGTAATTTTGATGGATTGAATGTGCATTAATGAAATTGAATGAGGCACATAAAATAGAGGCATGCACTTTTTAAATCTCTCCCCCACCCATCTCTCCTTCTCTTTTCCACTTTTTTCTTCAATCCTACTTTTCCGAAATTGACTAACTACATAAGTTAAAAGCATTGAATAAGTCTTTAATAATTCTATTTGGTAAGTTATTGATAGGGGTGTACATGGTTCGGTTTGGTCGGTTTTGAAGATGTTTTTTGCACCATGCCTATAGAGTGCGGTTTCACCACACCTCACTTTTGGAAGGTTAGAATCGGTCTACACAAGGTGCGGTTAATTGTAGCGGCTTGGTGCGGTTCGTTCAGTTAAATAGGCTGGTCTTTTAAAAGTTTCTATTCTAAGTTTTGGGCTTTTTTGCCTAAAAAAAAAGAGCATTTTAAGCCCATTCTCAACCTGTCACAAGACTAACAACATTCCAAATCAAATACTCAATTATAGAGTATCTAGTCTTAACTATAATGACTTAAATCTCAACATGTCAAATTAAACATATGTTTATTAAACACATTAACACATTAATAAATCTAAACCTGTCACAACATTCCAAATCAAACACAAGTATAAAGTTTCAAGTCTCAAACCAAACAAGAGAATTCTAGCATGGCAGCAAGCCAGCAACATTAATATTAATATTTCTAGAATCATAGTATCACATCAAATATAAGCAGTATCACAACCCCAAGGAGTAGTCAAGTAGTGCTTGAAAAGCACTATACAAATATACATAATGAATGCAAGACCATAATATACAGTTGGTACACTACACAATTACATATTTTTCACAAAAAAATGGAGGCAATCTAGTCTACTAAGACCAATAGTCTAATAATTTTCAAGTGTGTGTTTAGCAGTGCTTGTGTTGTCAAGTGTGCATCAAGTAAACAAAAATTAAGACACAGGAGCGAGACACAGCAGCATGCCAGCAACAAAAGCATCAAGCCACCAGCAGCAGCCCAAGCACCCAAACACTCCTCATTTGGTCCTCCATGATTAAGTCAGCAAAATATCCACAAAACATTTCTGTAATTAGCCAACCAACTCCAACTCCAGTCATCATATACAAAAAACTCCATCCCTACAATGTCAATCCCCAAAAAATAATGATAAATAGAAAGTAAAAAGCAATACATGACAATTTACATCATTACAAACAGCAGCCAACAAAACATAAGCAAATTACATAAAATTTATAAGTTACCTTAGGTAGCTAAGTCCAAAAAACAACCCCACCTTCCAAATTAGTCTAGAATAGAATCTGTACCCATAGTGGGTTTTGGTGCAAGCTCTAAAAGGAAAAAAAAAAAAAATGTAAATAAATAATTACTCCCAAATAAATAACAAAAAAAATATGAGCATTTATAAATAACAAAAGCAGAAAAAAAAAAAAATACCTGATTCAAGTTCATAGTTTTCCACTTCATCCATTGCATCTTGTAGGTCAATTGGTTCAGTTGAACCCTTAGACCTCAACCAATTTTGTGTACAAATCAAAGCTTCAACAGTATTGGGAGACAATGAGCTACGGAAATGATCTAAAACACGACCCACTGTGCTAAATGCAGATTCTAATGCAATAGTAGAGATGGGAATTGCCAAAATATCACGGGCAACTTGAGAAAGGATTCTATATCTTGAAGAATTCACCCTTCACCAATCAAGAATATCAAAGCCTTCTGTCTCCGGATCTACACTACCTTTTAACAAGTATCGGTCCAATTTAGATTTGCATTCTACACTATTCTCATCTGCTAAGTGTTGTTTGTATATGTTATTGTACCTCTTCATCCTCTCTTCTGCACTACCAAAGCCACTTAGCATGGAGGATATGGCAATAGCATCACTACTACCAGACTCACTAGTCCTACTAGCACTAGCACCAGCACCACATGAGATCCCCATTACTCCACTATAGTGCTTGTACAATCTATTCAAAGCTTCCCTAACTCTCAATCCTAACTCATCAGTCTTCTCTTTGTCATACCATTGCTTAAACCAAAACGTCACATACTTCAATTTATATCTAGGATCAACCGCAACAGCCACAAACAATATCAAATTTATCCTATCAACACTTCCTCAATATTTATCATATTTCAATTTCATTCTTTGTGCCATACCCTTTAACAAAGGATCACCCCTACCATTACACAATTGACTTAATTGGTCTTGAAGACTAAGATGTTCATGGAAGTACACATTAGTAGTCACAAACAAGGAACCAGAAAATCTTAAAGTTGCCTCATAGAACATACCAAGAAACTTTATAAAAAGTCTTACATTTTCCCAATCTAAAAACCGAGGGGGACCACTAGATGGATCCTCAAAATAACGTAAGAAATGCCCATCATCTTCCTCCATCCTTTCAAATGCAGCCACAAACTTTTGTGCACTTTCTAACATCAAGTAAGGTGAATTCCACCTAGTAAACACATCAAAGCATTACAAGCTTTTGTTTTGAATTTTTTCTTTTTCAACACATGACTTAAACTTCTCAAATCTATTAGGAGAGGATTTCACATACCTCACTACATTATGAACCTTAACAATTGACTCATTAAGGTCCTTTAGCTCATCTTGCACAATTAAATTCAAAATATGGGCACAACAATGCATATGAAGGAACTCACTACCCAAGAGGCTACCCACCCTATCTTTTATTTTCCTCCTAAGATATTTTATAGCCACATCATTTGAGCTTGCATTATCAACAGTAATTGTAAAAATATGATTTATTCCCCATTGAAGCAAGTAAGACTCAACCACCCTACCAATGGTCTCACCCTTATGATCAAGTACAAGACAAAAATTTAAAATCTTTTTATGATAAACCCAATCAACATCAATATAATGTGCAATCAAATAAAGGTAATTAAGTTTTTGGATTGAGGTTCAAGTATCAGTTGTCAAATACACTTTTTGACCAGCCATTAAAATCCTTCTCAAACTCTCCTTCTCCCTAATGTAAAGTCTAAGATAATCCCTTGCAACAATAACGCGAGAGGGAACTTCAAACCTAGGCTCTACCTCTGCCATAAAATCAATGAACCCACCATGCTAAACAAACCTAAAAGGTAGTTCATCAACTATAATCATCTTAGCCAAGGCCATCCTTAGTTTTTCCATACTAAACTTCCTCAACACCAGCTCATTAACACCCTCCCCATCCCCCTTTTTTTTTTTTTTTTACTTTGGTAACTCAAAGTGATTTAACCTTTATCATGCCTATAAGGGTACCTTTTACAACCAGATTTTATATGGGACCACATGGCAGAGGTTCCATTTCTTTTTGGGTGACAATTATAATGCCTTCGGCAATAGTTGCACTGTGACTTAGAGTAAAGTGGGTCACAACCCTCTATCTTAGAGAAATGATCCCATATCTTTGAAGGCTCTTTACCACCATTAATAGTAGCTTGTTGAGTTTCTGTTTGTGTTTGAGGGGGTGCAGCATCTGATGGTGGAATGGAAGAATGTGTGTTTGGTTGATTAGCCTTAGTACATGGACCAAGAGTAGGCTCAATAGGAGGGGTAGAACAAAAAGCACCAGCAGCCATGATCTAATTACATCAATATAAATAACAATCACATATACATAGTAATTAAGGAAGCACAACAAATAAATTAAGCAAGCAACCTTTAACTAAAACACATAGTCATAAACTAATTTTAATAACATATTAGTAAACGAAAACCATACACGTAGCTTACTCAGTGCTAAAATCACAAGAAGAAGATAATCAACTAAAACCATAATAGCATGATATAACAAACTAAAATCACAACAGTATAATCAATCAATAGCATGATATAACAAAATAAAATCACAACAATATATAATCAATCAATAGCATGATATAATAAACTAAAATTATAACAGTATAATCAATCAGAATGATGATTAACAAATAAATTTACAATATTTGAAAACTAGAAACAAAATCAAACAGCAAATAACATGAGTGAACCTTAAAAAAATAAATAAATAAATAAAAAGCCTTAAAACAAAATCAAACAGCATAGAAAAAAATAATCAAACATTAGTGAACTAAAAAAAAAAAAAATATATATATATATATATATATATATATATATAAATAGTATGAGAAAATACCCACGAACTCTTTAGGCCTTTGAGATTTAGTCCTTCACAAGGCTGAAGCTGAATCTCTTAAATTACCCTCGAAATCACAAGAAAATAACCCAAGAAAAAACAAAAATTAGAATTAACAAGAAACATTCAGTGAACTCAAAATAAAACCAAAAAAATTACGGGTTAGGGTTACCAAAGACAGAACTAGGGATTAGGAACTCCGTGAGACCTTGAGAGGAAAGTCTTTCTTTGTGAGAGAGAGACTGAGAATCAGAGACGAGTCTTGAGACTTGAGAGTGTGAGACTGAGAGCTTGTGTTCTTAAAGAGTAGAAAGTTAGGTCATAGGTGGGATTGGGAGCCTAAGATTGAGAATTTGAGAGGGAAAAATTACTGTTTTCTCGGTGGGATTAGGGTATGGAAAAAAATTTATGTGGCTGAGAGCAAAAGAATAGAGAAAAATGGTTGGGTGGGAGCTCGAGAATCTGAGATTAGAAGGGAAAATTTACTATTTGTTCGGCAGGATTAGGGTTTGGAGGAAAAATTATGGACTGAGACTGAGAGCAAAAGATGAGAAAAATGGTTAGGTGGGAGAATGACATTCTGAGATTGAGAGGGAAATTGAGAAATTGTTTTGAGAAAATGGAGGTGACTGAGGCACTAAGCTAGTGAGCTGAGTAATTAAGTGTTTGAGACTGAGAGGAAGCGTAAAAGAGAAAGAAAGATAGAAGTTAGTGTTAAACAACTCAATCTTTATCGGATAGTGGGTACGTGTGTGGCTGAGATTAATTAAGAAAAAAAAATCTTACACAGTAATTTAAACAATAACCACATACTTTTTTTTGTTTTGTTTTGTTTTTTTTTTTTTTTTTTTTTTTTTTTTTTTTTTAAAAGCAACACAACTTGGACAAGACTTTATTCAGAATGGATTGAGACTATTTAGGCAGTAGGACTGACACACGCTAACGTTACTTATTTGTGAGTCCTCGTCCAAAAAAAAAAAAAAAAACTAAATTGGACTGTTTGATCACAGCGTGTTGGGCTTGGGGCTTGGGCCACTATTGGTGTGTTTGACTTCACACGCGTGTGAGACTTGTGGGTTGAGAGTCCTCATCCATAAAAGAAAAAAAAAAAAAACAAACTTAGAGTTTGAGGCTTTGAGCACGGCGTGATTGAGAAACTGAAAGCACATGTGCTCACTGCTCAGAACTCAGGAGGAGCACGCCATATATTTAAAAAAAAAAACAAAATTATATATATTTATATATATATATATATATATATTATAAATACTCGGTGCGGTTCGGTTCTCGACGATGTGCAAATCATAGCGTCGATTGCCGCACTGGTCCGACGTCGGTACTGAAGAGATGTCGCTGACCATTGTGCTGGAAAACTTCGACGGAGCTCTGAGGGGGGCGGATCGTTGCGGTCAGACCGGTTTCCGTCGGCTTTGATAGATCAACGAACAGGCCTAGTTATTGATACCTAGCACTAAATATGATTATAGTGCTAATTTTGGCAATGATTTCTAGTCTAGAGCTTTATGTAGTGTCCATTAATAATAATAAAAAATCAAACAGTTCCTACCCAATACTTACCTTTGAAGCCAAGCTTTGTGCATCAAGTTCCTGTAAGGTACGTAACCAAAACAGCTCCTCGTTCAGTAGGTTCGCAAGGGACCCACATGTCACTAGAGTTCTTTTTGAAGAATTTCGCATTACAGGTTTGACGAACAAGTTCAAATCGAACGTCTTTAACCTATCAAAAGAGAGGAGGTAGCTAACAGCTTTCAACCATATAATCACTCAAAAGGGATGCCAGAAACTAATGTAAACTAGACACACTTACACAAACAGCTATGTCTGAACCTGAAAATCCTTTTGTTTTGTGAGCTAAATGCTCAAAATCACTTTTAGTAAGTTATGAGGAGTGTCTCCAAGCTGGACTTGATTAAATACAAAACCTGTTGAGGATATTAAAAAAATCATAAGCTCCAAAAGAATCAATTACTATGGCTCTACCAAAACCACAGTACCTTAAACATGTGCTGCCTTGCCTTCAAATCTAGGAGAGGGATGTAAATTCGCTTATCAAAACGACTATGGATGGTCTGTATTTAATTTTCCTTAGTCTCAAGCCCAAAGCAATGAAGGTCATAAAATTCTTTTTAGCTATAACTTAGGTCCAATGGATCAGAGTTTTTTTACTTGATCCAAAGCAAATGAAGTATCCGTGGCGACAAGAACTAGAACTTTCTTATCATCACTGCCTACACCCTGAAATGGGAGAAAATTTCCATTTGAAGAATAACAGTAGAAAAACCAAAGGCAACAATCATTGTTTAATGTAGTTAAGAACTAATGCAAGTTAAAGATAATAGTAGTAGGGAATAAGACGAAAGAGATGTGGGCTTAAGATGATGCACCAAGAATGCAAGAACATAGAGTAGGAAGGGATCTATGCCTTCAATCCAGGTCAGACTATACACTCTAGACTCGGCTATTGAGAGTTCAAATTGGAGAATTATTTGGTGGTAGGAGTTTGATCACTAGCCATTGCAACAGTTTGCATATTTCACTACCATAAGATGGATCAGTGTGAAAACAGGGAAGATATCCTTTGGCCAGAATTTGAGTGAGCATGATGAAAATGTGAAAAGGAACCTGCTTTTCATATGGGCCATGGCCTAAAAAACTCGGCAATAATTAGGAGAATGCTTGATAGTCAACTGACACAGGTACAGCCTGCCTTTGTAACAAAATTAACTACATCCCAATAAGGCCCATGTACCAATCTCTAAGTAGAAGAAAAATGCAGATAGATAGGGAAACTTTATATGACTTCTACAATCTTTCCCTAAAGTAACAGACACATACCTTAGCAACTGAAACAATAACTGGACCACTTATGAAAAGTAAAAGAGAGAGAAAATGTAGGAAAAAAAAGCAGTTGATGATAGGGAAACTTTTAAATATTACATATCACCTACTAAAGTATAAGGATGATAGTTGTGTTAGTATAAGATAAGCTTGGAACAAAGCTCTTATCCACTTCCAGTGAACACAAAATACATGCATCTGTACAAGAAGTTCTGTTTTGATATGTCAAGGTGCTTCACTCTCATTGCCTTCACTTCGCTAGCCACATAAGGAATAAATTTCGTCAATGAAAATAATGGAAGGAGCATTATCACGAGCCATATGGAAAAGATTTGAGACTAGCTTTTCGCTTTCACCCATCCATTTTGAAACAAGGTCTGATGACGAAACACTATGTATTGATAGCATGTAGCACTCGTCATGTGTTGGCAACATTCCATTAATATAAAAACCAAAAAACATCTACAACCATGTGGACATCAATACCCCAACTTGGAAATTCATACATGCAATTGGAAATTCAAATTCACTTAAATGACGTGACAATTACAATAAAAATCAAGTGAAGCAGTCAACCTCAGCCATATATGAAGTAGACGAAAAAAAGCTTAATAAAAAAATTTATTAAGAACCGCAACCACACTGAAACTCAAATATCTTAAATTAGGTATAAGCAAGAATTTTTGATCCATTAAATCTACACTTCATAATTTTTTTTTTCTGTCATCTCACTTAGTGGACATCAGTATCCCGACTTGTTGTCTTGTAACAATGTTCTTATGATACTATTTGACAAACAAGAGAAGTCACGGCTGATAGCACAATGAGGTAATTGGCATTGATTGCAATCTTCTTTACTGCCTTTCTCCTTAAAAGACTGAGAAAAAGCAACAAAATATGAAGAGAGCATCCTCATATGCTTACATGCACTCTCCAAGGTATAAATTACACATTCTTGCGTGGTCTGTGTGCATCTTGCAAGTTTCAGTGGAGATCGCATCATGGTCCACTAATAAAGGTCTTCAAAATCTTCCATTCTAATATGCTCATTAGGAATAGAAGTTCCAATTTCCTGCTTTACAAATAAGCCTAACCAAGCCCCTTTTAACTACATTCACTAATGAAAGCATGGAAAGCAGGGATCATCACTAAGATATAGGCATTAGTGCACAAAAGAAACATATCAACAGAAAAAGGATGAGAATAAGAATGATATGTTGACCATGCACAAATGAAACCTAACCAAGTTTGTAGGCTTCTTGCATTTTATTCTATTCATAAATAACATTTCTTGTCAAATTTCTTTGCAAGAGAAACAAAATCTCCGAGCTTGATACTTTTCTTTCATTCATTTTTCCCCCTCATAGAAGACCAAATGGAAAAATGGGAACTAGTGTAGAAATTCAACAATAAAATGGTTTATCAGCTGCTAGGGATAAAAGGTTTATATCCTCCTAGGAAGCAACAGTATTACAATACATGCATGGTCATATTTCTAAGTAAGTAATATAGCAATCTCTCATATAATCTGAACATTTAGACTAAGTTACCTAGAAAATTGATCATACTAGAATACAGAAGATGTATGGGAACACATTACATGACCTACCCCAGAACATGGAATGATGACACTTACACTCAACACACATGTTTCATTAGAAGTTACAATATGACAAGGCTGTCCTCAAGTTAAACCCTTATAATTTTTAGCCTGATTCTCTCCAAAAACTCTATAATGCATATAAGATTTTCATATTGCTTAAACTATCCTCTTTCAAAAAGAAAAGGGAGAAAAAAAGGAGGAAACTTTTGGATTTTGAAGATTTGCATATTAGAACACAAGTGTACCACATTTTAGATTAACCTGGATTGCAGTGAGCAAGTGTAGTAGACTAGTAGTGTATTGTGGTAATCTTTCATCAATAAGAAACCTATATATCCAGCATCCTCTCATTGCCATCAAAATTTAAAATCCAGACCTATAGTATTGTAAACAAAAGAAGATATTGTGTCCTTCATAGCATTTGAATAAGCATATTGGAGTTTTCCTAAAATATTTCATAGTAATTAAGGTGAACTCATTAATTAGCGTAAAATAAACTAATGACTACACCATTTAAAGGAACTGATTCGTGTATCCAAATGTAATCTAACATAATGGAAGGATATCATTTTCTTGGAAATCTAAAGGCTTCCAATTAACTAGTGGGGATCTTGCTACTCTCTTGTAAAGTCATCATGAATATTTGCCTGTCAAGGGCCATAAAACCAGGTACCTTTTCAATTATTCTACTATCAAACACCCATCGCTTACATCTCAGAGCGTTGCACAATTTAAACCATGAAACTGATATTGTAAAATATTATTAAAAAATAAGCATAAGAGATCAAATGGTTCTTAGATATATATATATATATATATATATATATATATATATATATATAAAGTTATGGGGCAAAACTCAAAGAAGGAGAAGAAGAACTAAGATCGATGATCATATAGATTTCAAATATACAACTCACAATTAAGTGTCATTGGCAACAAGTATAGCCTTAGTTCTAAAATCTGCTTGTAGTTCAATAACTTGCTATCTATAGTTGTTTTATCTGCTATTTTATTCTAGTTGCTCAAGCTGATTGAGCTTGAACATTTTAATTTTGTTCATAAGCTAAGCTCAAAAATTACAATGCCAAAAAAAAAAAAAAACTCTTCTTAACATTATAGCATTCATAAAATGTAGTGCAAATTCAGATAGATATTTGATTTAGCAATTGAAAAACCTTAGCCATAGTTGGCCTGTCGCTTTGCATCTCACTAGTACACATACGCGCAATTTCAAAATACTCTTTCACATGGGCATCTATTAGGCCATCCTCCCTCGAAATACTAGCATCCACCATTTCCATATGCTGACATTGGGCCAGCATTTTTCTGGTCCATTGGACAAACCCAACCTCTTTCCCATCCAAAAGGGTAGGCAAATAGGGTCGTTTCCCACTAGCAATCTCGAGCATTAAGATCCCAAAACTGTAAACATCAGCCTCTAGAGTAGCTTCAATGAGGCCTTCCTTGTACTCTGGGGGCATGTAACCCACTGAGCCCGCAGATTGGCTGGACACATGAGAAGTGGAGGTGGAGCCATTGATCCTCCTTGCGATACCGAAACCAGAAATACGGGCCTGCAAGTCGGAGTCTAAGAGCACATTGCTGGACTTAATATCCCGATGAACAATGTCCAAACCATGCAGATAAGAGAGACCATTAGCCACACCCTTCACAATATGAATCCGGGTCCTCCAATGTCCAAACATGGGCGTGGCCACGTCTTGTTCCTGATGCAACCACAGGTCCAAACTGCCCTTCTGAATAAACTCGTATATGAGGAGTTTATCGGACCCGGTCATGCAATAGCCGAGAATCTTAACGATGTTCGGGTGGCAGAGCATACCTAGGGTCACCATCTCCGTGCAAAACTCTCGAGAGCCTTTGAAAGCGCCTGGGTCTAGCTTCTTGATGGCCACGGTGACGCCGTTAGAGAGCTGACCCTTGTAGACAAGGCCGAAACTGCTATCGCCGATGATTAAGTCTGGGGAGAAGTCATTGGTGGCCACCCTTAGCTCGGTCATGGAGAATTGGAGGGTGGGGTCGAAGGAAACGCCATCATTGATGGTGATGGAGGATAGCTCGGTTGTGGACTCGGGTTGTAGGGCTTGTTGGGGTTTCTTGGGTTTTCGACAATGGAGCACTAAGAAAGTAATAAGTACGAAGTATGCAATGGCTGCAAGGAGTGATTGGAAAGCAGGATCCATAGGGAACAAAAAGAAAGGATTCAACAGACCAAGAGAAGAGTACTATGTAACTGGGATCAACTCCGATAGAACTGTGGTGGCTCCGATAGCGGTTGTTTGTAGCTTCTTGGATGGTTACAACTCCGACAGTCTCGTGGTACCTCAAATTGTGGCTGGGAATGTTTCGGTTTGCCTTGGGGTGGCTCCGATAGAGGTTAGTTGTAATTCCTCCGATGGGTTTAGCTCCGAAGGCCACACAATGCCTCAGATGATGTTGGATACTACTGGGGTCAACTTCGTCAACTCCGTAGTGACTATGGGTAAGGCCGACATGGTAGATACGCTAATTTCTATGGGTAAGTGCTCGGCAGTAGCCCTTCAAAGAATGATGGATGCTAGGTTGGTGGATTTTGGTGTAAATGGTGTGGATGAAGGTGGAAGTGGAAGTAGAGTGCATATGCATCGGGGGGTGGATGACAAGTGCACCAAGCAGATAGATGATATTGAGACTGATCAACCCAATTTAGCGTTGATCGTATCAAAATCAGCTTGTGGCATATCTAATCTAGGGGGCTCATTGGAGGAGGGAGGGATCATCTCAAAAGTAGCCATTTCGGGTGAAGAGGAGAGTTTGACAGATTGTAATCCGATATCCACTATTGTTCCTCCAGGGCTGAACCTATCGATGGAAATGCTCAAGGATACTGAGGTGTTGGGTCTTGGTGGTAGGCTGGATGTTTCAAGTTGGGTGAAGCATAGGATCCCAGGTTTTAGTAAGTTGGTTGGGCTTCCTGTGAACAATCATGAGAGGTTGTGCATTGACTATCTTCAAAGGCTAGAAAGGGAGATGGAGGTTGTTATCGAACGACATAAGAAAGCAGCAGTTAACCA
The DNA here is from genome assembly GCA_032878915.1 of Castanopsis chinensis. Classification (NCBI taxonomy): domain Eukaryota; kingdom Viridiplantae; phylum Streptophyta; class Magnoliopsida; order Fagales; family Fagaceae; genus Castanopsis; species Castanopsis chinensis. The sequence continues at coordinate 189,623 of JAVQMG010000021.1, forward strand.
AAAGGCAGCCTCCTCAAGGGGTGAAGGGAAAAGAGAGTTGAGGAATTTAATTTCCTCTATAATTATGATGGGCGATAGAGTGTTGGTAGTGTAGTAGACGAAGCAGTGGGAAATAAATGATTTAATGAAGTTGAAAATGATTTTCATGGAATGTTAGAGGACTAAACGACTCCTAGAAACATTTGGTAGTTAGAAATTTGTTACGGAAGTGAAAGTGTGATGTTATATGCCTTTAAGAAACAAAGCTTGGTTGCATGGATAGACAAATGGTCTACAGTTTGTGGAGTTGTCCGTATGTGGATTGGGCAGTTCTAGATGCAAATCAGACGGTTGGGGGAGTCTTGATTATGTGGGATGGAAGGGTTTTAGAAAAGTTAGAGGTTCTAGTGGGTTCTTTCTCAGTGTCAGTTCAATGGAAAAGGGTGGAGGATGGTTTTATTTGGGCATGTTCAGAGGTATATGGCCCAAATGACAACAATATGAGGGGTTATATGTGGGATGAGTTGGCTGGTATTTAGCAATACTAGAATGTGCCCTGGTGCTGTTTTGGGGATTTTGATGTTGTTCATTTTCCCAGTGAATGAAAGGGTGGATCCCGACTTACTTCGACTATGGAAAAGTTTTCTGAATTTATCAAGGACCTTAACTTGATAGATTTGCCATTGGAGGGAGGGAGTTTTACATGGTCCAATGGTACTAACCAGTCATCTAGGTCTAGGATTGATAAAGCTCTGTTTCACATGACTGGGAGCAACACTTTACGAATGTGATCCAGCGAATTTTACCACGACCTATTTCAGATCATTTCCCAATTCTTTTGAGGCAGGGGGTATGACGAGGGGGAAAATTCCCTTCTGGTTTGAGAATATGTGGTTGAAAATGGATGGGTTTGTTGATAGAGTTGACTCATGGTGGAATCGCCATTCTTTTTCGGGTACACCTAGTTATATGTTTGCTAAAAAATTGAAAGCCTTGAAAGAAGACATTATTCAGTAGAATCGCCAAGAATTTGGCAACGTTGGCCACAAGAAGAAAGAACTACTAGGGGCTTTAGAGTTATTAGATGCTAAGGATGGGGTTCTTGGACTCTTTGTAACAGAGATGAATGAGAGAAATGAAGTGAGATCACAATTAGAGCATCTTCTTTCTTTAGAGGAAATCTCATGGAGACAGAAATCAAGGTTGTTGTGCATTAAGGAGGGCGATAATAATACTAAGTTCTTCCACAAGATGGCTAATTCCTATAGAAGGTATAACCATCTGAATTTCTTCGAAGTGGATGGGGTATTTTATAAGGAAGGAGCAGGAGTGGCTGCTCAGGTAATGCAATTTTATAAAACTCTGTATCCAAAGTCTGAAAAGTGGAGACCTTTTGTGGAAGGTCTAGAGTTTAATCAAATTGGGGAGTTGGAGAGGAGCTAGATGAAGAGGAGGTTTGAGAAGGATGAGATAATATTAGTGGTTAGAGATATGGAAGGGGATAAAGCTCCAGGTCCAAATGGCTTTCCTATGGCCTTTTTCCATCATTTTTGGAGAGCTATAGAAAGAGATGTTTTAGCAATTTTTGAAGAGTTCTATCAGCACTGTAAGTTTGAGAAATCTCTTAATGCTACCATTTTAGTGTTAATCCCTAAGAAGAATGATGCCTCTAACATTTGAGATTTCAGACTTATTAGTTTGGTGGGGAGCATGTATAAGATCTTGGCCAAGGTTTTGGCAAATCAATTGAAGGTAGTGTTAGATCAACTGATATCTGAGTCTCAGAATAGTTTTTTGGGAGGTAGACAAATCCTTAATTCAGTTCTCATTGCCAATGAGCGTGTTGACAGCCGGATGAAGAGTATGATTCCTGGGTGATTTGTAAGTTAGATATTGAGAAAGCATATGACAATGTGAATTGAGAGACATTTTTGAAATTGCTGAAGAAAATGGGCTTTTGGGAGAAATGGTGTAGCTGGATCCGAACTTGTATCTCTACAGTGCAATTTTCTATGTTAGTTAATGGGTCTCCAGCTAATTTCTTTGGTAGCTCTAGAGGTTTGAGACAAGGGGATCCGCTGTCTCCCATATTATTTTTAGTTATGATGGAAGTGTTTAGTAGGATGGTGAAGAGAATGGAGGGGGCAGGTTTACTCAGTGGCTTTAAGGCAGATGATAGGAGGGGCAGAGGGTAATGTGTTTTGCATTTGCTATTTGTGAATGATACAATTTTGTTTTGTGATGCAGCGGTTGAGCAAGTCCTCCATGTTCGTTTGTTGTTACTTTGTTTTCAGGTTGTGACTGGTTTGAAGGTTCATGGAGCAAAGGGCGAAATTGTTCCTATAGGAGAGGTAAATAATGTGCATGTTTTGGCAAAGATATTGGCTTGTAGGATTGGGGCCCTGCCAATGACTTATCTTGGTATGCCATTGGGGGTGTCCCATAAATCCCCCTCTATTTGGAACCCTATATTGGATAAAGTACATAGAAAGACACCTCGATTTTGGCTATCTAAGGACCAAAAGTTGTACAAACGCTCTTTTTCTAGACCATACCTACTGTGTATACACCCTGTAGTAATAGAGCTACTTTTGGAAGAATTACATGAAGGAATTTGTGGAAGTCACACAGGAGGTAGATCTTTATCTCATAAGGGTCTTACCCAAGGGTACTGGTGACTAAATATGCAGAGGGAAGCACAAGAGTATACGAAGAAGTGTAACTAGTGTCAGAGGTTTACTCCCAACATTCATCAACCAGGGGGCGTCCTCAATCCTCTATCCAACCTTTGGCCTTTTGCTCAATGGGGCTTGGATGTTGTAGGATTCTTCCCAAAGGTAGTAGGGAATGGGAGATAGTTGCTCGCCGGCATAGATTATTTCACTAAATGGGTTGAAATTGAGCAACTGTGAAATATCAGGGATTTGGATGCAAAAAGATTTGTTTGGAAAAATATTTTCACCAGGTTTGGAATTGCTCATACCCTTATCTCAGATAACGGCCTTCAGTTTGATAGCAAGGCCTTCAGAAGATATTGGTGTGATCTGGGCATTACGAATAGATATTCCACCCCAGCTTATCTATAGGGAAATGGACAGGCTAAAGCTGTCAATAAAGTAATAGTGAATGGGCTCAAGAAGAGGTTGGAGGATGCTAAGGGAAATGTGTGGAAGAACTGCCACACGTTCTTTGGACCTATCAGATTACACCTCGCAGGTTCACAGGGAAGACTCCCTTTTTAATGACTTATGGGGTCGAGGTTGTAATTCCTCTTGAAACTGGTTTCCCAACGCTGAGGACGAGCTCTTTTACTCCGAGCAACAATAATGGGTTGTTAGAAAGGAGCTTAGATTTGATTGAAGAACGAAGAGAAAATGTCATGGTTTAGTTGGCGTACTATCAGCATAAGCTCAAACAAGGCTATGACTCGAACGTAAAATCAAGGCCACTGGCGCCAAGGGATTTGGTATTAAGAAAAGTTTTAGGTATTGCAAAGAACCCAGCCTGGGGCAAGTTAGGGCCTAACTGGGAAGGGCCATATCGTATTACCTCCGTAGTTGGGATAGGGACTTATTCTCTAGAAGGTCTAGATGAAAATGCTGTACCACATCCCTAGAATGTAAATAACTTGCGAATGTATTATTATTAATGAAGGTATTTTCTGTTATATATCGCTTATTACTTTATGCGTTACATTTCTCATTATAGTTAAGTATCAAATAGAACATTGGCTATGCTTGGCTCCTCAGACCACATACCTTGGGTAAATTGATATTTTTCAATATTATTCTAAGTGTTAAACAGAACCTTAGTTATATCTAGTTCCTTGGACCATCTACTTTGGGTAAATTAACACTCCAAGTTATTTTCCTAAGTATCAAACAGAACCTTGGCTATGCTTGGCTCCTCGGACCTCATACCTTGGGTAAATTAATATTTTTCAATATTATTCTAAGTGTTAAACAGAACCTTAGTTATGTCTGGTTCCTCGGACCATCTACTTTGGGTAAATTGACACTCCAAGTTATTTTTCTAAGTGTTAAACAGAACTTTAGTTGTGTCTAGTTCCTCGGACCATCTACTCAAAGTTAGGGGTGTGCAAGTACCGAATTACACCAATCCACCGCAACGAAACCGACTGAGCCGCATCGCTCCACAGGCCGACCGATTGAACCGACGACGACGATCGGAGAAGATGGATAATTCCGACGCCGGTGCGGTATGGTCGTCGGAGACAGGTATTGTATTCCGATGCTAACCGAACCGCACCGAAATTTACAGCTAGAGATGCCGAGTTACAGAGTTTAGAAGTTTTTTTATTTATGAGATAGAGCTTGTTGTGAGGGTGAGCGGCGAGAGAGATGTGAATGAGGGTTTGGAGTATGTGGACTCTGAGAGGCTATGGTTTTGGTGTCTATAGGCTGACTTATTACTTTGCTACATGGGCTTTTTTTTTTTAATTGTAAGTTTGGTCCATACGGACTATTGCTTAAATTTCTTGTACGTGAATGTTGGGCTTGGGCTTTAGTCTTTAGGTCGTTAGTTCAGAGACAAAACCCCCCACACACGTCATACATTTTCATAGATCCCCTTTTTGCAGTAAACACTTCTATCTTTTCACAGTCAACTCTGCTAGCCGCCACCACCTCTCTCAAGAAATCTAATTACCACCACCTCTTGAATCTTGGTTGCCATTGAGACTTTGGTTGAGCCTAAAGCATCTCTTTTTCATTGTGGGTAACTGGGTATAGATTGTTAAGGTATTTAGCTTACTTTCTTCTTTTGTGGTTTTCAACTTTTGATTTCTCCGGCTTTGGGTTTTTGATCTATGGTTGTAGTGTGGGTTTCGATCTTTGAGTAAACCGAGCCACACCGGTGCTCAAAAACCGATCTCTAGTGATGATGAACGGAGGTGGTGGAGAGGTAACCGATCCCTACGGTGCGGTGGCAAATTTGCCCAAAAACCGATCTCTAGTATGTAATGTTGATTTGTTGTTTTTATGTTATTATTATTATGTTATGTTGTTATATATACTACTTCAAAAACGTGTTCTGTTGGGTGACAATAGAAGATTGAGGAACTCATAACTAAGAAGCCCACTGGGTGTGTGGGCAGGAATTGGGGGGAAAGGCGTGTGCGGTTTCAAGGAAGCTAGCGAGTCATTCTGTGCAGCATATGATCAACAAGTCTTCAGATATACTTTCGTGGAACTCAGGTTAGTCATGAACCGTGAATAGTCTTGCATTAGTTTTACACAGAATAGCTATTCTTATTAGGAAAATGCTACAAATACTATAAAATTTTACACCATATATATGGTGTACTATACTACCGGGTCATCCTGTGCTGCATATGGTCAATTAGTCTTCAGACATACTTTCATGGAACTTAGGTTAGTCATGAACCATGAATATTCTTGCATTAATCATATTTGCATAAAACTTACAAACCACGGAAAATGGCACATATATTAAAAGTTATACTGTATAAAACTTACAAAATTATTATAAACTTGGTTTAAACGGATAGTATTACTATTTTCAAGTTTAATAATAAGTATTATTTTTTACTAAAAAAAAATTAACAAACTAAGGCGACAATAAATATATTTAATGAACTTCAAGTATACCGTAACCAATATTTAAATTACCTCTTAGATCGTATACTTTCTAAAAATGAATGTAATAAAACTTGTACTATATAACACTACTTTTCGTATTATCCATGGATGGATACGGATACTTTGTATCTTCTTCTTTTTCTTTTTTTTTGTGTATTATGGATACTTTGTATATTTTTTTTTATTTGATAAACAAACACACACACATATATATAAAAGAGAAGAAGATGAGATAAAGAAATTCACTCACGCAGCAGTTAGGATACTTTGTATCTTAATTTTACTTTTTTAATAAAACTTATAGTATGTAGCACTACTTTTCTTATTATCCATGTATGTAATAAAAGGATTTTTTTTTTTTTTTTTGAGATAGATTCAAAAGGTATATATCTATATTCCACGTGTAATGGTTGGGACTTATAACCAGATTATAACTTATACCATCATTGCTCTGTTGCTCAAAATAAATACTAACAAAATTAGAAAATGGATAGAGAAGGACGAGATTCATTGGATTAGAAATTATAAATCCCTGCTCAAAATAAATAGCTAAATTAGAATATGAATAGATAATAAATTATAAAAGGAGTGAAAATATACGTACGCAATAGAGTTATAATATATTAAATTTAAAGATCAAAGGTCTAAACAGGGAAAAGCACACGATAAGCTTCACAAGCTGAAAGTCCATCAGTTATCTTTCCACAAAGATAAATAATAATAATTTATGGCTACATGCCAATTATTGAAGGCGCACCTATGCATCATGTAGCACAATAAATAACGTACGACCGCTTCACTTTCATGTCTAAGATTCTTGGTCAATAGGTTGGAATGACCATATCATAAAGAAGGCGAAATTGCATCTTGTGAATAAGGCAGCTGGAACACTAGCAAGGCAAGCGACAGGAATGGCTATTCTTAATTTTCCGGGCAGAATAAGAAAGAGAGAAGCACGAGAGGTTGCCATCATGGTTGCTATGGACAAGATAAGGGTGAAAAAACCTATTATCATTTTTCTGGATAAGGATTGAAGGAAAATTTCCTCTCATGACATGATGTGACGATTCCGAGAAACATCAATAATGAAGTTGAGGCAGAAATTTCTACTTTAAAAGTAGAGACACTGCATCAAATATTATAAAGATCGTGAATCAGGGAAGTCAATTTCATTTTGCCGGCCTCTGTTTTTGCAGCCTCTTCATCTTGTTCATTTATTTCTCCCTCTTTATCTCAATGTGTCTGTCTCTTAAGTTTCTTTTCTGTTTTGGTACACTCATGTGAAAGTAGAAACTAAGCAGTCGATCAAGATGTAAAGTGACAAGACTTCAAAAGTAAAGTGACAAGACTTCAAAGCAAAATGGGTGAAGGTGAAAAAAAGAATGAAAATAAAAAAATAAATAAAAACTCAATGAAAGGCTAATGGGTTAGTTGACGAAGTGAGTGTTGAGAACTCCATGCATTTTAACCACAAAAAAAAAAAAAAAAAAAAAAAAAAAAAAAAAAAAAAAAAAAGCATTTTAACCCAAAAAAAATTAACTTTTTAAAAAATGCATTTTAACCAAAAAAAAATTGTCTTTTATTTTTTGGATAACAAAAAAAAATTATCTATACACGTAAATCATTTAAAAAAAAAAAATTGGTTCCAAATTTCTTTTTATTTTACTGAAAAGTATTTAAATCTATCCATTGGTATATAAATATTTATGAGTTTTTAATATATCAATTAGAGAGAGAGAGAGAGAGAGAGAGTTAAGGGGAATAAGAGAGAGCTAAAAAATGTTATTGATAAAGTAGAAGAGACATGAGTAAAAAATAATAATATTTTTTAGTAATTTATTATAATATATATATTTTTAAAGGTTGTGTATTTTTTTATTAGTAATGCTAAAAATATTATAAATTTTAATATTGACTTACAAATTGATAGGTTATTAATCACAAAAAAGTGATTTAAACATCCATTAATTAAATTGATGAAGTTTATCAATGAGAGTCAATGTCACATTATATGATTTAAATATTAAATTATTGTTTACCGAGTGTCTATGGTACGAACCTATTACAACACTTGTCGATAAAACCACAAACCCCTTAATCCCACATCATCATTTTTTTTTTTTTTTTTTTTTTGAGAAAGCCCCACATCATCATTCTAAGAAATTTGGTTAAAATCCATAATTCATAAAACCAAGGTTTTGAAACCCGGACCGTTAATTGAACCGTAAAAATGAGAGGTTCAAGGTTTTTGAGGTCGAACCGAGATTGAACCAGGGTCGAACCGTGATGATGTCATAACTAATTTAATAATTAATTAAAGCATAAATATAGATATTAAATTTATAAAACTAGCAAAATTGACTAATATATCTATATATGTGAAAGAAATTTAATGATTTTTAAGCATATATTTAATAATTAAATAAGAAAGTTAATAAAATAAAATAATAACCATGAAAACATTAAAATTTATGATTAATTTTTGAAGTAAAATTGAATATCTTTGAAGGATTTTAATTATAATTTTTTTATTCCTTGTAAGAGATGGATAATTTAATTAAGTAGAATAAAATTGTGTTAAGCTGTTTTTATAAAAAAAAAAAAATTTAAAAATTGCTAAGGGGTTGGACCACATGGTTCTTGACCAGTTCGTACGGTCCAACCCCGGTTTTAGGGGTTCATGGAATTCACTAAAAATACGGTTCTTTAGGCTTAAAAAACCAGTTTTCATCCCGGTTTCCGGTTTTCACGGTCCAACCTCTCGGTCCGGTCCGGTTCTGAAAGCCGTGCATAAAACATATCCCATAAATTCCTAGTTTAAAAAAATAATACCCACTTAAGCTGCATGTAAATTATATCTTTTGATAGCCTACAATAGTAGGCTAAATTGCTATAGTAGAATAGCAATAACCACAAAGATTATTCCTTCTAATTGCCTACAATACCAGCTAAATTGCTATAGTAGATTTTCGTATGTAGATGATATCCCTTATTGCAACCAAACAGAGGATAAGGAATTCAATCTTTAATTAATCAAACACAAAAGAAATTCAACGTATTAAGAGAAATGAAGTACTTTCCTTTAACCGAAATTTAAAAATCATATTTTGTTTTTCTCGGCAACCAAACAGAAAATTAGAGTTTTAACAATCAAAAAAAGGCGAGTAGAGAGGACGAGCCTGCCTTGTAGATAAGGGCCTGAGCGATGTTCTTGACGTGCCAGGAGGACCTGCCGGGGCGAGGACCATGAAGTCAGCCCAATCGGCTTGGACTTTGTAGAGGGAGAGAAATGAAAGAGGCTAGAGAGGATTTTCTCTCTGCCCGTAGTACCGAATCAAGAGAATAGAATTTTGTATTTGCAGGTAGCATTGAGGGCGTGGGAGTGAGTGCCCTGGCAGAGTTTGTTAGAGGGGAATGCTTTGATAGGTCATCAGAGGGCAATAGTTTTTAAAATATTTTTTATTTTTATTGATAAATCTGAGCTATTTGATTGGTGAGAAAGTGGAGGAACCTAACATAAAATTTTGCATAGTTACTTTGTTTTTAAAAAATTTATTTTAGTTAGATGAAATTTTAGGGGATAAGACCCATTCTTATTAAAACCTCTAACTTCGTATAATTTATATTTAAATGTAAGAAATACGGCACTTAAAAATCAAATAAATGCCATGTATGTCTCACATTGAGTGATTATCAAAAATAATGTCTCATATAAAAAAAAAAAATATATATATATATATATATATATAACTGAAGCCTTTTGTTATTTTGCTAAGCTCCACAATTTTTCATGTCAGATTTATTTTATTTAAAAAAAAAAACAAATTCTATTTTAAAACAAAAAAAAAAAATCATAGTAATTGTTTAGCACCGACTTACAAATTTCAATTTAATTATTATTTTATATTTCATAGTCCTAATTCTATTAGAATTAAGTTCAATTTAATTGTTATTTCATTGTTCTATTTCTATTAGACTTCAACTCTGATAGGATACCTACTAATTGTTTAGCACTGACCTACAAAGTTCAATTTAATTATTATTTTATATTTCATAGTCCTATTTCTATTAGGCTTAAGTTCAATTAAATTGTTATTTCATGGTCCTATTTCTATTAGACTTCAACTCTGATAGGATACCTACTAATTGTTTAGCACTGACCAACAAAGTTCAATTTAATTATTATTTTATATTTCAAGTCCTATTTCTATTAGGCTTAAGTTCAATTAAATTGTTATTTCATGGTCCTATTTCTATTAGACTTCAACTCTGATAGGATAATTTACTTTCAACTGAAGCTTCTTGTTTTTTTGCTAAGCTCCACAATTCTTTATGTTAGCATTTTTTTTTTTTTTAAATTCTATTTTAAAACACTCAAAAAAATTAAAAAAAAATATCCTTACTAATTGTTTAGCACCGACCTACAAAGTTTAATTTAATTATTATTTTATATTTCATAGTCCTAATTTTATTAGAATTAAGTTCAATTTAATTGTTATTTCATGGTTCTATTTCTATTAGACTTCAACTCTGATAGGATACCTACTGTTTAGCACCGACCTACAAAGTTCAATTTAATTATTATTCTATATTTCATAGTCCTATTTCTATTAGACTTAATTAAGTTCAATTTAATTGTTATTTCATGGTCCTATTTCTATTAGACTTAATTAAGTTCAATTTAATTGTTATTTCATGGTCCTATTTCTATTAGACTTCAACTCTGATAGGATAATTTACTTTCAACTAGAACTCTACTAATTGTTCAGCACGGACCTACACACCCCTATAAATAAGCACCCAACCCTACTCTTTGTTGTTGGTGCCATCTTTGTCTCCCGTTGGTGGCTTCATTTCCTTTGTCTTGGGTAAACGAATTCAATTTATTAATTTATTGGTTTTCAAAAAGTTAGTTTTTGTAGCACAATTTTGTGACTTTATAATCTAAACACAAAGAATATGTTTCATATTGTGTTGTTTGAAACTTCAAATTATTGTTCAAAATAACTGGCGTATATTAATTGTAGGAAAAGTAGAGTTACATTGGAAGATGATGCATAACTTGACAGGAATTCTACTTATGTTGCCCGTATAACCAATTTTTTTTTTTGATAGATTACACTACTTTATGCTGTTTATAATTCTGCTTCAACGTGTGGAGAGTTTAGGTGATCAGAAAAATCTCATCAGCATTAGTAGTTGACTAGCCACTTCATTATTTTTATCTCTCTCTTATATTTATTTGTAGTGTAGTCTTATATATTTTGTTTTGCTTCAATAATTTTTAGGTTCTGAATTTTCTGATTTGCTAACTTTTATGGCCTTTTGAAAGTTTTAATTACTAAATTATTGGGTTTATTTTTGCAATATCTTAAACTAATATCTTATCTCTTATATTTCTTTGTTTTGTAGTCATATATATTTTTTTTCAATAATTTCTTGGCTCTAAATCATCTTTTTCTTTATTATGTTTTTGTACTTTTGAGGTAACATGTATTTCAATATATTTCTCTGTGGAGTTGCCACAAACATATAATTTTTGTTTTGTTTCAATAGTTTTTAAGCTTTGTGTATTCAATTTCTTTTATATTTGTAGTTTTTCGGAAATTTTAACATTTGAATTTTTGGGTTCATTTTTTGCAATAACTAAACTTATCAACTATATATAGCCATGGATTAGCCTTCTAAGGGTAATTCCATCTTTTTCTTATATATTTTTTCTTGTGTAGTCATATATTTTTCATTTTGTTTTAATAATTTTAGCTCTGAATCTTATGCATAGTACATTATACATTTATGTAAAATTTTCTCATACAATGTATGGGATTAAGAAATATGAATTAAACCTAGTCTAACTTAATAGATTTTACTTTTCCTCATGTTATGTTGAGCCGAATTTGAATTGATCCCATGGGCCAAATCATAGTCCCTTATTTATTTAACTTATTAATCAATATATCATTTGTTTTATAATACATTGTACTTTTATGTAAAGTGCTCTCGGGTTGGTGACTAGTTGACTTAAAAATCAAAGAGAATTGAAGGATTCAATAGAAGGGCTTTCCCAAATTTTATTTATCTATATTTCCTTCTTCTTTATTTAAAATTCTTTTTACAATTTAATTTTAGTTGACTTTATTTTTAAATTTAGGATTTATTATTATTATTTTTAAATTAAATGATAATATTAAAATTTCAAATTAATATATATATATATATATATGTATGTATGTATGTATGTGTATTAAGCAGAACCCATCTCTTCAAACATCAATATCTATATAAAAGCGGAGGCCTCGTGAGGGAAAGTATGAGGTTCTATCAAGTAGCGCATTCTATGTAAAGAGAATTAAAATATTCTTAATTGTTACATTTGAGATAAGAACAAATTAAATATTAACTTTTTGTTTTATTTGATTCCATGTTTCAAGAGTTTTCTAATTGTAAAAAAAATATTGTTCAATGTTTCAAGATTTTCATCCTTCACACGTACATACAAAACTCTATGCGTTTTAATTTACTATTTTCACTTCTTGCACTTCTACCCTTTTATATATACCTACTTAAAACCCTTCATATCATCTTATGTCAAATATATACAACCAAAAATGATGTCATTTACCTTTAATCTTTCAACGACATCTACCTAACTCAAACATATTGTTGTCTCATCTAATCCTAACCCTATGAGTTGGCTACAACCAAGGAAGGGGGGCTTGCATTTTATATTGATTGACAATTGTAATTACAATTTTGATGTTAAGGTCGGACGTTATAAATTTGATTGACTGTGGTGTTTGGAACGTATGTTTTGTTTAAGAATTAAGGCGAAAGAAAAGGACACATTATATATCAACTTTTATTCTACAGTATTCCTCCTAAGGGTTTTTTTTTTTTTTTTTTTTTTTTCAATTGAATAATTATATTAGATATGTGTGTAATTTATAATCGTTATTTGTTTATGATAAACTCATTACTAATAAAACTCTATAACAATTATGCTAAAATACACATACAACATTTTTCAAAACCATTTTACATAAAACATTACAACAATATCCGTGCGTGCATGAGTAACTTACTAGTATTCTCCAAAAGGGGGAAAAATGATTAAAAAAATAAGGATAACCTGCGTGGACATGAAATGGTGAAATTTTGTGCAAATTAACTGGCTTACAACCCCAATAATGTTGTATTGAATAGGAGGCATGTAGTGGCGTGAAAAGTCATCCTTGTTACATGCTTCACTCTAACGTGTTCTTTGGCTGAAGAGGGACTTAATTAAGAAAAGCATATCAATAGACATTCCTCATGTATGTGTTTGAAGCTTCTCAATGATACATAGTGAAACGGTAGTTCTAAATTATGAAGTCTAAAGTTTACTCAGCACATGTTACACATGCTATACACAGAAACCTTTTGCACGTGAACCTTGTTTGTTAAAACAAAAATTACATAATAATCACTTGGAACACCATACTCTAATAATCTTCACCATTGAAATTAAATTCATTAGGCTTCTGTGGCAGTAGTAGCAACCTTTTTGGTGCTTTGCGTTCCTTATTGTGTTCAAACTTTGAGGTTGTTGTTTTGTCTGTCACAGCATCTTGCAATTCGTCTTCTGCTTCATGCAAAGACTTATAAAGCTTTCTCTCATAGTACCTGCGCCAAACTGCTTGGATGCGACGAGCTGCCCATGTCTTCCATTGTAAGGAGTAGAACCTGAAAGTCATCAATGCACAATTACACGATCATTCTAATTGGAAAAATGAAGGTAATCAGATTTCTAATGTAATTTTTTTTCAATGTCATTATGAATATTTAATTCTAACAATGAAAGAGTATCAAAGACCAAGGAAAAGCTATCATAAATATATATATATATATATATATTAATTTTGTTTAGAAATCCAATGCGATAGGGGCATTGTACATTTTGATGGGATAACCACTGTATTTCGATTTAAAATTAAATGAAGAATTGAGGACCACATCATTTTGTACAATTTCTGAACAATTTTTTTGTTTGTATAGCCTGTTTGGAGAATGCTGACAATAATCATCCAAAATGTTGATAAGCTTAGCTTAAAGACTTGCCTGAAAATATGCTGGAACTGCTTGCTATGAGGACGCTGAAACTGAGAGGTCACAAACTTCAAATCAGCAGCCCTTGGAGCAAAGGCTTCAACCTCTGTTTGAGCTATTACTGTTCTTGTTGAAATGGGAAAACTGGTTGAGCTATTATTGTTCTTGTTGAAATGGGAAAACTGGAAGAGGATCGGGGATTCAATCCCATGCAAAAATCTCTTCTCCACAAAAGTCACCGGCCTTCAGATCACCAGAATTACCTATTTTTTCAGTCATAGTGGTCAGCTTTTCTCGCATGATAAAGTGCATCTCATCCACTGGATCCCCCTCAAGGATAATGCAGCTCTTCTGGGTGTGAAGCACTGGTTTGAGACGATCACAAAGTGCATCAAACAGTTGACTATCCATTTTTTCAAACATTGGCACCTAAAAGATAAAATTTACTTGATGAACACAATAGCTAGAAGTTGGACAAAAAGATGTATGGGAAAAAAAGAAATCAAAGAAAAATTCTCACACTCTTGAGAAGATTTAAGCAAAGATGGCGTTTTATGTCCCTTCTAAGGTCCTTAGGAAGGCTTTGAAGTAGATTCTCTTCTTCAACACCTCTGGTTAGTTGCCATTTATACTGCGGGAATCGTCTAACTCGTGCCCTTAATTCCTCAGGGAGCATGCGGTGGGACATCCACTGTTCCGCATCATTCCTTTTCACTCTCATTTCTTCTAATCTCATTGTTGTGAATTGCAGATATATATCTCTATAACATTCATAATATAGCACTTTTAGTTAATCAAATCTTAGGACTATCTGTGGAAAGGTTTCTACTCATTAGTCATAAGACTGGATAGAATGAGTGAGAACTGACCAACATCATGTTTCTATTGAAGAAAAAATAGAACAGCATATCTTCAAGAAAAATACACCATAGAGAAATTTATACAATAATGATGCATATTTATTGTATGAATAAATATCCATATTTTCTGGATATCACTGGTATAAGGCTTTCACTAAAAGGAAGGAGAAGGAGATAGCAATGGTAAGGATGACTTTCACAGCTCTACAACAAGAATTTAGAAATATCAGGCAAAGAGTAGATATGGGAAACTAGTTTTTTGAAGGATGCCATTCATTACAGGTCTACAACACAGTCCATGCCCAAATAACAGCAGTCAGAGAATTCTAACAAAATGCATAACTCAAAATAGAATTCTAAAGAATACATAAATTTATCAAACTAAAGTAGAGATACAAAAAAATAAAATATCCACAAAAAAAAAGTGAGAGAGAGAGAGTAACAACCTTTTTTGTGTGGGAAAATATGTGTAAAATGAGAATGAGAGAGAGAGAGAGAGAGAGAGAGAGAGAGAGAGAGAGAGAGAGAGTAACAACCTTTTTTGTGTGGGCAAATATGTGTAAAATGAGAGAGAGAGAGAGAGAGAGAGAGAGAGTAACAAATTTATAATAATAGGATGTGGATAAAAAGAGTCAAAATAAATGGAAGATGAAGTGATAGAAGAAGAGTAACATTTAGGTTAAAAGTAGTGGAGAAATGAAAAGGTAAAATGAATGAAGAAAGGCTGGAGGAAGTGTAACAACAATATACAAAATTAATAAGAAGAGAAGAAGAGTAAAAATTAAAAGAGAAATAGTTGGAAATAGGTAGACGATATAGCCGCTGATATAACTTAATAGAAGTGTAATAACAATAAATGTTATGTTTTAGTTTTTAAATATATATAGATTACTATTTTATGCTGCAGCATGAAACTAAAATTTCTCTGTTGTATCAAAAAAGAAAAAACAAAAAGTCAGACTTACTCAAACAGAGTCTTTTGTCTAAATATTGCAAAAAATACAGTTTTTTATGGTTATAGGGAATGTTCAAAGTTATTTAGGAAAGTGAGGAGAGAGAGTGAATTTCGGCAACACTGTTGCCGAAATTCTAAGAAAAGTAGGAGAGAGAAAAGGAAAAAAGTGAGTGAGAGAAAATTTGGAATTTCGATAACAGTGTTACCAAAATTCTGCTTGCCCAACTCCTTGCCCGTGCGCGAGTGTGCGTGAGTGCCTGTGAGTGACCGAAGGAGAAAAAAAAGAATAGGTTTTTGGCAACACTATTACTGAAAATGGGAAAGAAAAAAAAAAAAAAAAGGGTTTTCGGCAACACTGTTACCGAAAATGGGGAAGAAGAAAAAAAAAAAAAGGGTTTTCGGCAACACTGTTACCAAAAATGGGGAAGAAGAAAAAAACAAAAAAAAGAAGGTGAAAGGCAACACTGTTACAGAAAATGGGGAAGAAAAAAAAAAAAAAAAGAGAAAAAATGCTGCACAACTGCTCAAATTAAACTAGCAACACGCAACCCAAGCGATTCTTTAAATGATTGTGCATCAGTCAAAAGATATCACATAGAGAATGAACCTATTCTCTTTTTTTTTTTTTTTTTTTTTTTTGGTCGAAAACCCTTCTTTTTTCGGTAACAGTGTTGCCTTTAAAACACTAAATTAACAGATTACTTTTTTTTTTTTCCTCTCCCATTTTCGGCAACAGTCCTTTTTTTTTTTTTTTTTCTTCCCCATTTTCAGTAACAGTGTTGCCAAAAATCTATTCTTTTTTTTCTCCTTCGGTCATTCACGGGCACTCGCGCACACTCGCGCACGGGCAGGGGCTGGGCAGGCAGAATTTCGGTAACACTGTTACTGAAGTTCCAAATTTTCTCTCACCCACTTTTTTCCTTTCTCTCTCCTACTTTTCTTAGAATTTCAACAACACTGTTGCCGAAATTCACTCTCTCTCCTCACTTTTCTAAATAACTTTGAACAGTCCATATAACCATAAAAAACTGTATTTTTTACAATATTTAGACAAAAGACTCTACTCAAACATCTAATTACATAATGATATCATAGTGATAAAACATTAGGTTAGAAAGAGAACTGATAAGAACTAGAGAGTTACCTGCATATTGCCAATAAGTAACCAGAATAAAACCAACCTAAAGGTGGATATTCCGACAGCAAATACTATCTCCCCAATAAAAGTGCTTGTTTCAAGGTTTTGGCCAGCAGAGCTGAGGAAAAACAAAATGATTCAATATAAAAATGCCTTTAGCTCCTAATTAAGCTGTAACTCGCAATGTGTTAGATCTTGTTATAAGTTGACAAACCTTGATTTATATATAGGAACTTAATTAGGTAACCAAATTTTAATAGGAAAATATTCACACTTGGAAGTTAAAACCTATGCAGATGACATTTGAAATAATATTTGAGGCGATGCAACTGAGTTAAGGGAGTAGACACATTTTCATGAAAAAAAAGAAAAAGAAAAAGAAATTAAAAGATACTAAATATTGCCAAGAATTTTATAGTTCAATTGGTATTAAATTATATATATATATATATATATTTTTTTTTTTGAGGATTCTATATATTTTACTTACCTAAGATTACGAAAACCCCACCAAAAGCAGTAAGACAATTTTACTCTAAATTTTGTTGAATTTAGTACCAGTCCAGACTAATTGAGAGCATCAGTAAACATTCCAAAGTTGAAGTCAGTTAGATTTTCAATATCATCAGGTTTTTTATAACGGCAATTCTCAAATAGACTTGTAAAGTTTTTACGTTCTTCATCATCACAGTAAAGATATTTATCTTCACAAGCGGTAGAATTATTACAGTACTTTTTCCAGCATGTACTCGCTCGTTCAATGGCAAACAAGTACCAAAAAGCTCCAACAACCTGTTTAATTTGTGAAATTTATTTGTGATCATAAAATCTTGCAAGTAATTAATGTTAAGAAATTAAAATCCACCACCAAAATCAACTTACGTGACTGGCTAGCATATAGAGGAAAAGATTATATGCAGCTCCAGCACATGCTGTCTGAGTCAGTATCCCTGAGGTTCTTTTTACTTCCCTGTATAGTGGATAGAGCCGAGTAATTCTAGGCACATATTGTGAGAATATTACAAACTTCAACCTTTGCCTCACTATTAATGGAGCTTGGCTTTTGATTTTGGGAATGCTAACAAGAGATACCACCTGAAAAGCAGAACACATCCATAACTGTAAAACTGACATTAATTCCCTTGCACACCCAATTCTTTTACATATGATTTGATAGATGCATTATGTGTCCATGGGTGTCCAAAGTATCATTTTGAACTAATAAATGTCAAACATTGCTAAGAGCTCAATAAACACCACTTGGTATTTCCACTGAGGATGTCCACGGTTCAAATCTCCTCTTCCTCAACTATCAAATTATCAGAATATTAAAATTAAAAATAATGGTCAAATATATGTTGGGGCCTGTGAAATATAACCTTAAGATTTTTGGTACTCATCATATGGTAAATTTCCCACGAGAGACTCGTTTCCATTATTTCCTTAACTGGTTTAACAGCATCAAAAATGGAAGCAAAACGAACTAATACACTAATTGCTATGTTACAATTAGGGAAGCAAGTCAATTACTATTAAACCTATGACTACAGAACTGAATGTTGTTATGAACACACAGACTTGTGCCTGTTTGGTGAGCTTTCTCCTGTCGCTTTTTAGTTTATTTGCAAGCCTCGGTTTTTTATTTATTTTTAATTTTTTTTTTAAGGTGTAACTATACTTTAACTACTTTTCAACCGATAAGCTTTCAATAAAAAGCTACATCAAAATGCACTAAATAAGATTTTTTGATGCTTCTAATTGATTGAATGTCCTGCATACCTGCGGTAATGGAAGAATTGACCGAATGTCAATGAGGAAGTATGTGGATAAGTATCTTTTTGCTATAGCCACTGGATCAGTAATCACCTCACCCCTTCCGAAGAGTTGAGAAGAAGGGGCAATAAATCCAGTACGGAATTGAAAGATTATATGTAGTACATAAAAGGCATCAAAGAGTGATCGAAGAACACACAAGCAATTTTAGCTAGTCTTTTGTCTGCACCAAGGCATTTGTGTTCGTACTTGCTGTTATTGTCCTCACTGATCATTGGGATGTAAAAGAATAAAGGGTCCAAGGCCACAGATATCACACAAGAGAGCACAAATACTTTGTTCCAAGTTGGAAGAAATTGACCCTGAGGATCAAGAATTGTCTTCTTAGGAGGACCTGCCTCTTTTTTTGGCTGATCACCTTTATAAGGGATGCTTTTCAGTTTTATGAAGCTTTTAATTCTCTCGAAACCCCTCTCAAATCCTCCCCGAAGTCTCTCCAAAACTCTGCCAACTGCTGTTCTAAAGTTTCTTGGATATAGTCCATGTTCAAAGTCATAATTCTGCCCAGAACTCTGATCCTTAAACCTTGATCAACACAATATATAGATTAAAGTAGCATAAAGAGAGTCTAAGTAGCACAATATCAAATAACCGATTGCAGTTTAGTCTACTAATAAGTTTCTTCCATAAACTGACATCTGAATGGTCCCTAACTATGGAATTCTGCACTAAATATGAGTATCAGAGAACGACTGACTATTATTCAGTAATTCAGCTTTTTGCAACACTACCAATTCACCAATTCTGCTTTTTTTTTTTTTTTTTTTCCTAAACTAGAATGTCATACAATGATGGTATAAAATTAGATTCCTCCGTTAGGATTTTATGATAGTTTCAGACCATCTGACTTTTCAAAAAATAAAATAAAAACAAAAACTATTGCATGATAGTATTTGTGATCGGGGTTTTGCCCAGATTGTTTAATGAACCATAAAAGATGTTCAAGGTTTTTGAGACTGGACCAAGATTGAACCGAAATCAAACCGTAATTATGTTATAATTAATTTTATAATTATATATATATATATATTAAATTAGTAAACATTGAAAAAATGACTAAATTAGTCCAAATAAATATAGAATTCTATCTTTCAAATGTATTTTTTATATCATAACTTTTATAAGATAAATAAAAATTTGAAATGCTATGCAAACATAATAAACAAAATATATAACACTATCATAGTTAATTTACTAATTATCAAAAAGAAAATTATTAATTTACATTGTAATATTCATATAAAATTTACATTATAAACTAAATAAACATATATAATATTATAAATCTTTATACAAATATGTAAAATATTGTACATCTTATACAAATATGCATCACATGACTGCTATAATATAAACCAATAATTATTCCCTCAAAGAAACATAGTTGATTTATCAAAACTACTATTGAAGTAAACAAATAATAAATCACCTGTATCAAATTTAAATCTAACATAAAATATTACTAAAATATTAAAAAAAGAAAAAGTTGATGAAGTCAAAAGTGACCGTGGTAAACAAATATCAACGAAACTAAAAATTAGATATAACAAATATTAATTTTGGTTCTTTGAATCAATTGATCCTTCTTTTGCCTTTTGGGGTTTTCTTAACAATGGTGATAATAGGGTGTTGTTGTAATTAATTACCAAGGTTCTTTTTTGCCTTTTAAAGCTCTGATTTGAATTGTGAGAACTGTTTATGGTTTTTAAAACTAGGCGGTTCGACCACGGTTCACACGATTCATTGACTTATTTACATATACCTGTTTTGGAAGTTAAAAAAACAGTTTGGTAAACAATTCACGGTTAACCAAATCGAACCGTACAATCCAGTCTAGATTTCAAAACCATGTTTGTGACATGCACATATACTCAAAGAAAGAACAAAGACATGCTGACAAAATTGTTTGCAAGAAATAAAAGCAACAGAAGGAGGGACTGCTAAAATTTAGGTTTAAGCAAACTAACCTGAAAAATTTAAGTCGCTTGGAATCCATTTCCTTCACCCAGTTAGATGTCCAAAATGAAGAGACAGACCTATGATTTGGACTCACTCTATCTACCGTTAAGAAGTACGAGTTCAAATCAAGAATTCTTTTCAATGAAAATTGAAATCCCAGAATGTAAAACCTAAGAGGTAAGTAAAAATAGTAAGGGTCCGTTTAAATAGAACTTATTGCTAAATACTGAAAACACTGTAACAAAATAATTTTTAAATATGTGAATAGTGCCGTAAGACCTATTTTTAATGAAAAAGTTACTAAAAAGTGAAGTTTGTGAGTCCTATGAACAGTGCACGGTGTACTGTTCATAGAAGAACTGGTCAACAACTGCGGCTAAAAAAAAAAAAAATCTGAAAATGCGCTAGAGCTGAAAACATGAACGTGGACGAGTATCCAAACAGATACTAAGGCTGAGTTTGGATAGTGAGGTTGCGTTTCCACGTTTTGAGTTTACGTTTCAGAACATTTTTTTTTTTTTTCGTTTCTGGCGCTGGGGGACAGCGCGCACTGTGTGCGCACTGTTCATGTACTTTTTTAACAATTTTTTTATTAAAAATAGGACCCGTAGTACTATTCACATATTAAAAAATTATTTTATTATAGTATTTTTAATTTTTAGCAAAACGCTCTATCTAAACGGACCTTAAGAGTAACCGCTAACAGGTATGATATTAACTAACTATTATTACGAGACTGCAATGTATAAATCATTGATCATCTCGTCAATCCATAAAGTCAGTCAACTTTTCTAAAAGTAAATAAATAAATAAAGTCAGTCAACGAGTAAAAGCTTTAAACGCGTAACCACTTTCCACGTACTTCAACGAACCCCATTTTCCAGTCAGTAGAGGACTATAAATTGAATCAGTTGACAATAATGCGTTATTGTTTATAATTTCTTGTGTTCCCACATTACTGGAGCAATCTCACTTGAAAATGCTTAAATTTTAAGAAAAAGTAAACGCCAATTAAACGGAAAATTATACAGTACTTTTTGTCATTGATAATTCGATTGTTGGGACACGAGATTTAAACATTGCAAACACAAATAGATAACAACTTGATGAATTATGAATTATAAGATTCTTGACAAAAATTTACCATATTGACGAGCAGGGATAGATCCAGTAGGGGCCCAGGCCCCCTACCCAAAGGAATTGGACCATCATATTCATGTTGTTTGGGGCTGTCAATCTATCAAAAAAGACTAGGAAAAACTGAAATCAGTTCAAATCTAAGTAATCGCAGCCTCGCAGGTTCTCCAATTCTTTTGACTTACTACAGTAGGTCTTTGAAGTGTGCAAACACGACAAAGAAGACTTTATGATGCTCAATTTGATGGCATCTCAGAGATTCAAGATTCAACAAAACAACCCCATACCAACCTGCAATGATGGCATCTCGGTTACTGAGCAACAAAGTTTAAAAAAAAGAAAAAGAAAATCACGCCAAGTCCAAATACAAAGTTCCTAAAGCTTCACGCAAACCTTTCACAATGACATAAAGATTCAAAACAGCCACCCAAAATTAGTGTCGCCAGTCGGGGTCGTCACCTTGGAATTGCCGACTATGGTCGCCACCTTAGAGTTTCCGATTGGGGTCACCAGTTGAGGCTGCTGCTATGGGGGTTTGGGTGTTGGGTTGCATGGTTCTAGAATAAGGGGAAAATTATTGTGTACTCTCAGGGTAACATAATTGCGTACTTCATCCTCTCACATAAATGATAGGTTTCACTAATAAATTCATGATGAGACTTACCATTCATGTGAGAGTGGAGAATACGCATTTATGATACTCTAGGAGTATCGAATAATTTTTCAGAATAAGGTTATATTCTACTTTAAGTGAAGATAATTTCACCATATTTCTTTTTCCATGTGTGCCAATAACTTTGTGCCACATGTCCAAAATTTTTTAAATAAAATAGTTTGTCTAAGTCAAATGCCATGTCAATACTCTATTAGGCTATATAGAATATAAACTAACAGATATAGATGGAAGGATGTAAAGTAAAATGCTTTATAAAGATTAAAGATAAAAAACAAACTTTTGAAAGTGTAGAGACGAAAAACGAACTTTTGTAAAAAGTTTAGAGATGAAAATGATATTTTGCCTTAACAAAAATAAGCTAAATAGTACAAAGCTGACATTTTAAGCCAATGCTAAACGTAACCTAAAAGCGTGAGCAATAAACCTTTGGGTTGTGGATGTGTTCCTGATTTTCTATGATTACAAACAGTGGAAAAAATATATAAATTTATTTTATTAGAATTTATCAACCATGGATAAAATGTTTCTCAATTAAATTTTTTCCTACCCTCTTTTACTGTGAGGAATAAAAAGAAATTGTAATTTACGTGAGAGAGTCATCCAAGGTTGAGAGTCCCTATTTTTAACACTTATCTCAACAGTTATCACAACTATTGAAATAAGTATGATAATTTCTTTCTTTTAACTCCACACTTGTGTACAAATGCATGTTGAAAAGGAATTCTTTTATCAACATTTTTTCTAGTGAATGTGGATAAAAACATGTTGAAAAATTCAAGTCTTTTGTAGTGTATACGGAGCAGCTAAGGCCAAAGAATATTTTACATCGCGAAAGGGTATTAGAGCATTTGTATTAGATATGCCAAATGCTAAAGTTTTAGCATTAGGCACACTAAGAGCATTCACATCAAGGTTTTTGAAATTTTGAGCATTTAGCATCTAAAAAATCAAATTTATAGTATTTAACATATCACTTTACAATACATCTTGAAAGCTCGGATTTGTGTTAAAAACACAAGAGCTGTTTAGACCCCAAATTAAAAAATTACGGCTCATTTGATTTTACTCTAATTTAAAATAAGTGCAGAATAAAGTAAATGCGAGCAAACAAACAATAAAACTACTTTAAGCCATATTCAACAAATCACAGCAGTATAATAAAAGCTAAAAGAGTAGGGAAAAGAAATGCAAATATAAGATAACACTCCGATGTGTTATCGAAGAGAAAATCGAAGAACTCGGCGAAGAACTCTCTGCCGCCTTCTAAGCGGTAAATCGATCCACTAGACAATAAGTTGGGATATACGAATAGCAAAAGACCATCCAAGCCTAGTCTACCCTATGCACCTAAGCTTAAAGCTCCTACTCTATCAAGGCTTCTTGGAACTGTGTCTTGTCTAGTTTTTTAGATCCCCCAATGCGCTCAGTTGTATCCGCCAAAGCTTGGCTTCTTTTAATACTTCCCAACAGCACTAAAACCTCATTGGACACTTGGTATGGGTGTGATAAGTGTTTGGGATATCAATCTCTCAAGGATTTGGAAATGGAGAGGTAGGAGTAGAGGAAAACCACAATAGATGGTGTATAGAATTGTGGGTATGACAATCTCACACTCTCAAGGGTTTGAGGCTAGGGTTTTCTCTCTGAAAAGCTCTCTACTCAATATGTGGGTAATAATAGTATATATAGTGTGTATGAGGATGTAGTGGAGTAGATAAGACAAGATAGCAAAACAAACTGTTTCAAGGGTATCTTGTTAGAAGACCATACCCGCGAGACACTAGCAAATGATTACATGACTTTGAAACTTTTCATTTGGCTTCTTTACAAATTATAGCATTTGATCTTTTTTGAACAAAATACATCTCATTTTGAAATCGATGCCTGAACTTTTTGATAATTCAACTTTGTGAATGAGCCTCTGGCTTTTTGAAGCACCATACATTTCAATACAAGTCGCTTTTCCTTTTTCCTAGTCAAATACTAGTATGTGCGATAGCTTTTGCAGCTCAATATCTCTTTTCAAGATTTGACATTTGATGAGTTATATAGCAAAAATATAAAAACATGAGAAAAGATATAGGCACAAGTCTATGTATGTATCAAGACCAACAAGACAATTGACTAATCATTCATGACAAGCTTGAAGATTGATTTACAACAATCACACATAGATTTCAAGATTTTTTCACAAAAATATATGTGCATACAAAACAAGCTAAGCTCGAAAATGTACTACGCCATTAGTACGAAGGTACTAGGCCAAACTCATAAGTGATATACACAACACAAGCGATCAAACTTTTTGGAGATTTTTCAATTTTTATGAGTTTTTGAATTTTTCAACACACTCAAAAACATAATAGGAAAAGTAAGATCAACAAAAAAAAAAAAAAAAAAGCAGCTAGCAAAAGAAACATGCTATGAATCGAAAGCAATGACACAAGAAGATTTTGCATGACATGATGCATGAACCTATGACCCTAAACATTGAAAGAATTAATGCATGGGCGTAGGAAATAATCATGCATGGGTACCTTTTCTTCACCCACACTTTTCTAGTGTTTTGGGTGAAAGTCTTGGATGGAGGTGCATGACCAACATAGCTTTCCAACCTCGGAGTGAAGCTAGCAAGGCATAGAGATATCCTTTATCATTTCCATGATGTCTCTAATGAGATGTCCTTCATTTTCTCCCTCAAATTATGTTCCCTTTGGTTTCTTCTTTGAACTTTCTTGGCCACGCATGGAGTCAGCCTTCTTGAGTGCATGAAGCTTGAAACAGTTGGGTCTTGTGTGCCCTTGAATGCCACAATGATGATACACATGCTTTACTTGAGGCCACCTATGATTTTTGGGTAATGACTTCCCTTTATCTTTTAGTTTTACACCAGTGGTTCTCTTCTCAGCAACAGGGGTCTCAATCTCAGGCATCACTTATTTAAGTTTTTCAATACTTTAGGCTAATACGAACCTTACTTCCTTCTTACATTGTTGGAGCTTCCTTCTCCGGTATAACCCAAACTGGTCTTGTCATGTGAGGATTTTTGTGCGGACAACACACTGTCAAGTTTCTTGGTGGAAATACGCTCAACCTTGACATTAGTTTGGATTATTTCAAGCTCAAAAAACTTGATCTTAGAGTAAGCTTCAACCAGCTCTCCCTTAAGTCCTTCTACTTCACATTTTGCCTCTTTAAGTTGCACAAGAGTACACTTATGCTCTTCTTCAATCTTCTTCATCTTTCTCATAGCATGGTTCACAACCTTGGCATATTTTTTACAGTCTTCTGGCAAAGAATCATATGTTTCTTGAAGGTTGCTCTCCCCTTTAGTTTGGCATACATCTTCATATTCTGATTCTTCAACTTCCTCACCCTCAGAATGTTCACCAAGTTCATATACCAAATTGCTCAAATCATCCTTAGATTCAACGAAAGTAATTGTCATGAAGGCCCTATAGCTCCCGTCACTGTCACACTCTTCTTCCGCGTCTGAATTTGACCTTTTGGAGTCATTAAAAGTAGTTGCAATCACCTTACCCTTCCCTCTCAAGTAGTTGGGACATTCTTTCTTGATGTGTCTATGGCCGTTGCATTCAAAGCACACAACTCCTTGAGGGGATTGAGAGTCCTTCCAATCTTTCTTCTTGAACTCCTTCCTACCACCTTTGGATGATGAAAACTTTCCTTTGCTGAAAGACTTCTCACTGTTCTTCATCTTCAGAAATTTCCGGAAGTTCTTTACAAGGAATACTACTTCTTTCTCCACATCATCTTCTTCGGAAGAGTCGTCCATTCTTTCATTGATGGTTTTGAGTGCAAGTGATTTGCTTGGCTTGTGAGAAGTCAGTCCAAGTTCATATGTTTAGAGAGATCCAATTAGCTCTTGAATCTTAATCTCATCCAAATCTTTGCTTTCTTCTATAGCAGTAACCTTCGCATGATAGCTCTCCGGTAAGGACTTTAAGATCTATCTCACCACCTTAGCATCCTCAATATTTTCACCGAGATTGAGCTAAGCAATCACCCTTTCATTAAGCTTCCCATAAAATGAATCAAATGACTCATCATCACTCATCTTGAGCTCTTCAAATCAAGTGGTAAGCATTTGGAGTTTTGTGTCCTTGACTTTCTTGGTACCTTCGTAGGTAGTCTCAAGAATCGTCCAAGATTCCTTGGCAGTCTTCACATGCGATATCTTGTAAAATTCATCAGTAGACACACCACAAAAGATAGCATCAATTGCTTTGCTATTGGCATTTGCCAAAGCAAGAGCTGCCTTGTCCAATTCGGACTTGGCTGTTGTGGGTCTAACATACCCATTCTCAACGGAATTCCATACGGACTCATCTATAAAACAAAGGAATGCCCTTATACGGACTTTCTAAAAAGCATAGTTGCCCCATCAAAGTATGGTGGAGCATTGAGAGATTGTGACCGATCCATCATAAAAAGGGTCTTGGATCACACTTAGCTAATAAAACCACAACAAGTGCACCCGCTTTGATACCAATTGAAAGCTCAGATTTGTGTTAAAAACACAAGAGCTGTTTAGACCCCAAATTAAAAAATTACAGCTCACTTGATTTTACTCTAACTTAAACTAAGTGTGGAATAGAGTAAATGTGAGCGAACAAACAACAAAACTACTCTAAGCTATATTCAACAAATCACATCAGTAAAATGAAAGCTAAAAGAGTAAGGAAGAGAAATGCAAACACAAGATAACACTCCGATGTTTTATCGAAGAGGAAATTAAAAAACTCGGCGAAAAACCTCTCCACCGCCCTCCAATCAGTAAATCGATCCACTAGAAAATAAGTTGAGATACACGAATAGCAAAAGACCCTCCAAGTCTAGTCTATCCAGTGCACCTAAGCCCTCTAAGATCCTATTCCAACAAGGCTTCTTGGAGCCGTGTCTTGTCTAGCTTTCCAAATCCCGCAATGCGCTCGATTGCATCCACCAAAGTTTTGCTTCTTCCAATGCTTCACAATAGCACCAAAATCTCACTAGCACTCAGTATAGGTGTGGTAAGTGTTTAGGCTATCAACCTCTCAAGGATTTGGAAATGGAGAGGTAGGAGTAGAGGAAAACCACAATGGATGGTGTAGAGAATTGTGGGTATGACAATCTCACACTCTCAAGGGTTTGAGGCTAGGGTTTTCTCTCTAAAAATCCCTCTACTCAATATGTGGGTAATGATGGTATATATAGTGTGTATAAGGATATAGTGGAGCAGATAGGACAAAATAGCAAAACAAACTATTTCGCGAGTATCTTGCGGGAAGGCCTTACTTGCGAGACACTCGCGAAAACCAACTGTCATCATCTGTCATGACTCTTCGCATTCCAGCCATGTACTGGGCACATGTATCACTTCGCGGGATGGCTAGTCGCGAACTACTCGCGAAACTCCTTTTTCTTCAATAGATGCCTTGAATCTTCACACACTCTCTCTCACACACAACCCTTACAAATAATCCCACATAAAATACAAAGTATAAAGATTGAATAGAATTACAATCAAATTTGGCACAGAATTAAAGCCAACACATAATAGTTGTAAATTACAAATTTACACACCTAACATCGAAACTTTTTTTTTTTTTTTACCACTTCATTTAAATATTATTTCTTTATTTTTCCTATCTCTCCCTCTGTCTCTCTCTCTTTCTCAACCCAATTGTTCTAAGCACTGCCAGCCACCACAATACCAACAGCCACCACAAAACCGACCACCCATACCATAACCACCACAAACCTACCACCCATGCCACAACCAACAAAAACCTACCATCGCCTCCACCAACCACATCCACCCACCACCATAAACAGCAGTAGAGGAAAAAAAAAAAAACTCCACCATTGCCCCCACCAGCCACATCCACTCACTTCCATAAACCATAGTAGGAAGGAAAAAAAAAAAATCTACCATCGCCCCCACCAGCCACATCCACCCGAAAACACAAACAATAGCAGATAAAAAAAAAAAAAAAAAAAATTCAAAACCATCAACAACCATCGGACCCACAACCCACTACCCAACCACTCAAATCGGAACAACAAACCACTGCACCGTGACCCAAGAACTAATCAAACCACCAAACCCTACTAAAAATATATTGGAACCCATGGAAAGGGAGGAGAGAGATTGAGAGTTAGTCCACAAGAGAGAGCGAGAGTAAGAAAGAAGACAAAGAACAAAAGGGAGAGTCTAAGAAAGAGAAAGATGAGAGAGAATGAGAGTGAGAGTAAGAGTCTGACTAAGTCCAAGGAGAGAGAATTAAGAACATTAAAAACTGATAACATGTTGCTACAGTGAGCTCTCATTTTCAAGACCTCACTATAGTAAGATGTCAAATTTTTTAGCATAATAAAAGTAGCATTTTAGCATTTATACCACCCTTAATGTGAATGCTCTAAACACCAATAACCATACATCATGAGATGTGTCAAATACCAAATATATTCAGCATTTGCTGTGGTACAATTCTAACAACAGCATTGTACGGTCAAATGTGCTATTATTATTTTAGCAAATTTTTAAACTTTGTTTCATCAGGTTCAGGGGGTGGCACTACAGCCTATTTAGGGGGTTCAAATGAACTCCCTACTTCAAATAATAATAATATTATATATATATATATATATATATTTAATATTAATACTTTAATTTATTCTTAAAAATATTTTTGCATATCTTGACTTAAATCTTGCACACCATTTTTAAAAGTATTTCCGACTTTAAAAGTAATAGTAAGTATTTGTGAATTGTAAGTGTCACTCTTTATTATAAATTTAGATTATATGAGTGTGAGTGTGTCTAATATTAATTGTGTCATTACTTTTTATTATAATGTTATTTGTGTGAATTATGATGTGTGCGTGGATGTTTGTGTATACGATATAAATATTATATAACTTTATATAATTTAATAATTAGGAAATAGAAAGGGTTTGTTACATGTGTGTGTATTGTTATAATATTATAATAACTTTTTGTTATAAAGTTAGTAAAATTTAAGAAAAAAATTTTAAAGTTAGTAATTGTTCAAGCATTTGGGTTGAACAAAAATCCTAAACAAAATTCCCAGAGCTGGCACTGGTCAAGTTGCATTTTTCATTACTCAAGCTCTCTCTCTCTCTCTCTCTCTCTCTCTCTCTTTGCGTTGGGACATGGAACCAAATAAAAAGAACAAAAAAAAAAAAAAAAAAGTAGAGAAGAGAGAAGAAAGAAAGGATTAAAATGAATGTTATACTAAAGTGGTAAGAAGATTTGATGTAAGGTGTATTATAAAATGATATGTTAAAATAGATAAGATTACTTTTTGATTATACAATGTCACTTTTTACTAACAATATGTGGTTTAGTAATATAATATGATTTGTTGTACAAAGGGGCAGAATAGAAATAAAATAAATATATTTTCAAATCTTCATGCAAAAAATATTAAAATAGTGAATGTTTGATTTGTTTAATTTAATTAATTAGCTAGCAATCATATCAAGTATTAGAGGAGTTTTCCCATTTCTTCTATGTCATCTTCTCACTAGTCTTTATCAATCACTTGTATGAATATTTTTCCATGCTCATTTCTCTTGAATCATATCACTAGACTTTCATTTTGTAAAATCCTTTTCTTTTTAGGTTACATCTTCAAGTTCTCAATATGTTGGACTTTTCCCTCTTTCTTTTTTCTTTGTCCCTAGCTTTTGCCTAGACTGCCCTTTTGGGTTTTCAGCCTAGCAGATTTTCTTACTCTTTTCTTTTTCCTTTTTTTTTTTTTGTTTTTGGCCCTGGCTATAGCCTAGACTGCTCATTTGGGTTTTCAGCTTAGCGGGCTTTCCCTTTCTTTTTTTAGTTGCTCTATGCCTTTCACCTTTTGATTGAATTCATTTTCGTAGATATTTTGCCTTCCATATTTTTCTCAACTTGATTACCTTTTGTGAATTTGATGCGCTCTCTAGACTTCTTTCTTGCCTCTATGCACGTACACTTTTTTTGTGTTAGATGAATCTCTTCTTCTTTTTTTGCTTGATGAACTCTCCCCTTATGAATTCTTACTTTTCCTAGATTAAATTTTATTCCTCTTTGTGTGATGAATTCTAGGCTCTTCAAACTTGATGCACACATTTTTTCTCTCACATTGGTGGAATTTCATTTCTCTTTCCTTGATTGAGTGAAACCTCATTTTCTATGTGTGAGAGACCACAAAGGTGCTCTCAAAAAAGAGATTTGGGTGTTTTGAATGGTACCTCTCTTTTTGGGCAAGTGGTGTGGAGTCGCCAGTTATTTTTTTATACAAAAAAGAAAAGAAAAAATTAATACAACTTTACATGATCAAAATGCTTCATTGTCATTGATTGAATAAAGATATATACAAGTTTGATAGATTGAATCTTATAAGGCTTTGAGTCCTAGTTACAATCTACCCAAAAGTAAAAGAAAGATAAGGCATAGATCTACCTATCCAAAAGAACTAAGTTTGGGGGCTAGGTTATAGAATGGGAAAGTATTAGGCACTCATTCTGCCCAGACAAAATCTGGTCTTCTAGACTCCCATGACCAATATACCCTTTATGTATGACATGAATGATATGTTGCATACATGACAAATTTAACCCTAAACTAACTCACATAAATCTATTTTATGAATGTGTCCCATTGTTTAGAAAAAAATTCAGATCTGCTCTTGTGGATTAAAAAAAAAAAAAATTGATTTGATTCATTAAAAAAGAACCAGATCTGTTTTTGTATATATAAAAAAAGAAGTTTTGTAAAGAAAATCAAATTTGTTTTTGTGTAGAGAAAGAACAAGGTTTTTACCAAAAAATATCAGATCTGTTTTGGTGCAAAGTTAAAATTGTGATATATATTAAGAAAAATCAGATCTGTTTTATGAATAAGAAAATTTAGATTGGTAGAGAAAAAAAAAATCATATATGTTTTTTATGAATAAAATAAGAAAAAGACTATTTTAGAAGAGGAACTACACTCATGAGATAAATCTATGTTGCATGCATCACATATTAAAAAAAATACAACCTAACTTTCAATCCTTTCTTTTAAATTTCAAAATCTGCAATTTAAAAAAAAAAAAAAACTTTTCCGAGAAAAAAAATAGTTTTATGACCAAAAAAATACAGATCTGCATTTAAGGAAGATACAGATCAATTTTGTGTTTGAAAAAAATTCAAATCTGCACCTAAGGAAGATATAAATCAATTTTGTGTTTGAAAAAAATCCAGATCTGCATCTAAGGAAGATACAGATCTGTTTTGTGTTGGGAAAAAATTCAAATCTGTATCTAAGGAAGATACAGATCTCTTTTGTGTTTGAAAAAACAAAAGTCAAATCTGTATCTAAGGAAGATACAAATCTATTTTGTGTATTAAAAAAATTCAGATCTATATCTAAGGAAGATACAGATCTGTTTTGAGTATGAAAAAAAATTCAAATTTGTATCTAAAGAAGATACAAATTTGTTTTGTTCTAATAGACATTACAGATTTTGAAATCAAATAGAAAGAATTGAAATAAACCATCATCTAAAGCATCTAATCATGGCAATCATATATTAAGAACAAGTTATAATAAAACATGCTAATCATATTCCTGCATCAAACATAAAAACATGCTAACTAACAGAAAAAGAAAAGAAAGTAAAACAGAATACCTCTTGCATGAGCGTGCTCTTCTAATGAATGAATATTTTAGGACTCAAAGAAATTTATTCAATTCTCTTTGAAGCCTAAAATATTTTGATTACAGAAAAGAGGTTCCTAAGGTAAGAGCCTCCAGAACATCTTTAACGTAAAAGGGAACATCAAAGAAGAGAAGAGCCAAAGAGATGGGGGTCAAAAAGTGTGAAAAAGTCCTGAATTTTGAGATTCATCCTCTATATATAGAGATTGGAATTCTGAAAAAAATAAGCAAAAAACGTGTTGGGGAAAATCCTAAAAAAAAAAAAAAAAAAGGAGATTTGGATATAAGTAAACTGATTTTTCAGATCAAAATAAGATTCAGTATTTTGATCATATTATTTTACTGAAAATTCTGATTACGCTGAAATTTTGTAATCTGAAAGAGAATTTGATTCTCTACAACTTGACCAGAAATAGCCTAGTCCGAATTTTGAGTTATACTATGCCAAAAGTCCCTTGGAACATGAATCTGAAATTTGCTACTTAATTAGCACGTTTTTGAAGTATTTTCCAACTCTAAAACTGTATTTGGACGAATTTCAGAGTTATTTTCATGATAAACCTCATTCCAAAGTGATAATTAGGATTTTTGAAATAATTATTTTGAATATAATTATCCTAAAAGCCTAATTATCTAGGGTCTTTAATTATTATCAGCTTATTCGTTTTAATCCCATGCAACAAATCTCACTTTAAGAAAAATACTTAACCAATCATAAAAATTCATTTAATTAATTTTAATCATTAACCAATAAAAATAAATTTCAATTAATCACACATGATCGGCTTCACCCCATACAATGCATGCAGATCGTGAAAACTTAATCTCGTGATATCTTTCAATCCGACGATTTGATTTGGGAATCAGACATACCGTTGAATCTCAAGATCATTTTTATGATATGCAATGAATGAATTAATACATGCAATGCAACTCTAAATTTTTGGGTATATGAATGGTCACTCTAGTCATCTTCTAAGATTAAATTATGGGTGCAAAATCGAATGTCTACACTATGATGATATCTTATTTTTAGCTTAATGAATACTCCATTTGTCTTTCATGTCTTCTAGGAGGCCTTTATCAATTAGCTTCAAAGCTACAAGGTTGACTCCTCCTTAACACGAGATTTAAGCATGCATACTTTGATTTTTCCCACCCTAGGTTTAGATTTTAGCGGGTTCATGCAAAAAAGAGGTTTAGTGTTTGAAGGCTCAAATGGGCTAGCAATGGATAATGATCATTCAAGGTATTAAGGTATAATCTTGTTTAACCAAAGATGACCTCCTATCTCTAGCAATGCTTACTTGTAGGCACAGTGGCTTGAGCTCTTTTAATAAATTTCTCTTAAAAGAAAAAAAAAAAGTATGAATGCTTTATTGGGGACACAAAAGTTTTCAAAAATTTGGAATGAATGCATGAGTTTTTTAAATTTTCTAATGGATAGATTTTCTTTGATTTCCTTTTAAGACCATTTCTTCTTTTATTCAAAGTAATTTAGCCAAAGTGTTTACATGGATCAAATGAAATTAATCTTTTCTCTGTACAAGTTGATTGTTCAAGCATCGCAATTTAGAAAAAGTTTTGTCCAAGAGATCCTCATGCACCATTTTGAAAAGAAGACTCTTAAAAAAAACTATAATCTTGAAATCCTTGAAAGAAAAAATTAGGCATTTTTGGAAAAAGTCACTAGGAAGTTCAATGCCCCTAGTTCAATTTTTTATTTTTTTTGAAAATGACTCAAGGGCCCGATGCCCTTATTCCAAAGACATTTTTCATTTGAAATTTTTTCTCAATTTTTTTGGAAAGATTTAGAAGTAGTGATTTTTTTTTGGATATATATATATTTTTTGTTTTTAATGAACAAAGTATATCAAACACTATACGAAATTTTATAATTCAAATTATAGAAATATGGAATAAACAAACTTTAAGCTTAACAGTGATACTGTAAACCTAATATGGAGTGAGGCAAAGTTGGTCCACTTGCTTCTTCTTGGTCCATTGAGGATG
This sequence comes from Castanopsis chinensis, assembly GCA_032878915.1. Classification (NCBI taxonomy): domain Eukaryota; kingdom Viridiplantae; phylum Streptophyta; class Magnoliopsida; order Fagales; family Fagaceae; genus Castanopsis; species Castanopsis chinensis. Next base: position 223,588 of record JAVQMG010000021.1, read on the forward strand.
CTTAAGACTCGGTAGACTTGAACCTTGATTATGATGAAATGGCTTGGGCTTGCACTTGGAAGGATTTCAACTTATGAGCTTTTAGACTTTGATGATGATCATGCATACACCTTTGATGGGCTTAAGTGTTGGGCTTCAACTCATTCAAGAAACAAAATTGAGCTTCCATGCCAAGTAGAGTTCAATCATAGGCTTTTGGGCTTGAGTTCATTCACAAAGTATAAGGTTCAAACAATTATAATAAACTCAAGTATTGGACTTAAGTCATCATGGTTCAAACAACGGCCAAACACATGCATAATGAAATGAAATTTACAATAATCAACCTAAAGGTAGGTTCTATTAGTCATCACAACATGGTTAGAAGGTAGGTCAAAGGTCCTAACAAGCTAGGATGTCATACCTCCCAACTTGTGACGGCAGGAGCACCGTGTTGGTCTGAATGGTACAGTTTGTCTCTATAAACCACCATGGCATAACCATGATGATCCTTGTCGTGATAGGTAGTAGGTTTACGCTAGGTATGTGAGTCTCAAGAAGACCACAATCCATGGCTAATACTACCGGACTTCTAAGCTAGCACACAAATAAAATAAATTTTTTTCAAGTAAATGATGCGTGACATGCAATACAATAACATATTAAATAGAAAAAAAAAAAAAAAAAGCAATAAACAAACACTAACATGGTTGGCCACCATAACCTAATTGAAACTTAGCCCTCAATATCCCCAATAAAGTCACCAATGTAAGAGACCGCGCCCCTGGCCCGTTTTGGAATTAGGTTTAGTTTGGGCCAAACTCACGTGAATGGGTAGAATCGTGTTATTGTCTCTCAAAATTAAGGTTCGAATGATTATATTTTTCCCTTTAGATTAAGGGTTTTACAATGGAGTCATCATTTATTTAATTATTGGAAAAAAAAAAACCATAATTGAAAAATTCAACATTCTAATAATTTGAGAATGAATGTATACTAATTATAGGAAATTACACAGCTTTTGTCCTAGATACAATCTAAGGTAAAGTACATGGCTTTGTTTCCTATTTACAATCTAGAAATTGAAAATTACATGGATAAGTACTTGATCTACTATTCCTTGTTCTAACTTCGGAGGCTATGTTACAAGATGGAAAGGTGTTCTAGAATAAGTGGACAACATTCATATCACCTTATTTAACATATTACCAATCAATTGCATGTTCATTGCTTTGCTTGAATTTAATGTGTGTGCCATTTATTAGTAATTTTATTTGGATTGAAAAATAAATTCTAGTGAATGTCTGTGAATGGTGATATCCTAGGTTCAAGGATTTGAGAGAATTATAAAACTAACACGTTTTTCATATTTTGGATATGGATTTAAGACCAAAGCTAGTGTCATGTATGAACATGTGATGAATAGCCAAGAACATGTAAAGAATGCATATGAACATTTAAGAATATCAAGAACATTAAAACATAATCAAGGAATTTAAATAATCAACTAGCATGATTAAATCTTAAATCTACATTATAGTAAAATGAAAAAACAGGTTAGGGAAAGGGATTATGCTTGCATGTAAGATCCACACGGTGAAAGAGGAGGCTTTTTGTGGAGGTCCTAAGGGTGGAGTAAAGAAAAGAATAAAGAGAGGGAGAGTGAGTCTCACTCAATATCTTGAGTCTCAAGAAGACCAAGATATGACAAGACTAACTTTACTTTACTTTACTAGAACTCAAGAGAGGAGATAAAAGAATGTTTTTGTGTTGGAATGGAGGAGAGGGGAAGTTTATATAGTAGTGATAGAGAAAATATGAATAGAAAGACATTTAATGAGAGTTGGCAAATGATCAAAGAAAATCATGAACCTACACCGTAGTTTAGTATTTAGAGAAAGCTAATGCATCAAATTTGGAGGTTGGTGGGAGTGATGAGCAAGCAAAATTACTAAAACCTCAGTTCTTCCTATAGCTATTTTAATTGTTCTCAGAGCTAACTTAGAAAAATCAGATCCTTTTCAATTATGATCAAAATGGCCTTATTATTATGCTCAAATTGAAGCCTCAAATCTCTAGTTTCTGGCAAAATCAACCTTACTCACAAATTCAAAATATTCTAAGAGATATTAACAAAATGGTGAGCAGAGGTCATTTGTTGGAAAATAGTTTTAGCATAATTAACATTAATAGGCTCCAATTACTTCCATTTCAGAATTAATCAGTCCAAAATTTACCCTAATTAAAAAAGATAATTACACAAATCACTCTTTGAATAATTAATGTTTGATTATCTAATTAATCAAGTGTACGTAACCTTACCATAAGTTGTATTCAAGGCCAATCAAATTATGACATATCATTAATTTCAAATTGATTATAATTATAACCAATTGGAATCAATTGTTGAACATCACATATAGTCAGACTCAATTTGTAATAGTGCATGTTAGTCATTAAAACTTAATTTGATGATAACTTTTAATCTAATGATCCGATTAAGGCTCATGACCAGTCAATTTGATCGTTACAACAACAAGATCATTTTGATGAAATGAAATTTGTGGCCACAATTAAGTCGCCTATTTCCAAGGTGAAATTACTCTTTTACACTTCATGTGAGGTTAAATATAGGTTGCAAAATGGGGTGTTAATAGCCTGCTCTGATATCACTTGTTGGGTTATAGATTGATCCCAATTAATTAAATCAATTACTCAAGTTGATTAATTAGGTAAAATTACATACAAATCGTGGAGGCATAAATGAATCACCAAATAAACTAGAGTGCAGCAGAAAGTAAATTTGACATGGTGATTTGTTTACTAATGAGGAAAACCTCTCTCAAGGAAAAAACTCTACTCGATGATTTTTAGGACATCACTCTCAAGAATCACTAATAAAAATCAAGAAATTACAAGTAAAAGAAATCTTACCCCAAACCTGGCATATCCCAAAGTACTAACTTACAGTTGGATCCTTACGCCAATCCCCAATTGGTCCTAATTTTGTAGAGACTTCTTTCATTTACATGAATCCTAGTACGTGATTAACTCCTGACAACTTGAAGCTTGTTGTTAAATGCAAAGTTCTTCAATACACTTGTAGAGAAGGAAACACTTGGACACAAAACCCTAAGGCACATAAAAACATAGTAGCTTCATAATAAGTGTATAGCTTCTCTAATTGAGTCTTTGTATCTTATGATGACTTTAAAATAAACTTTTTGCCCCTTACAAGTTTATTGAATGAAATAGACTTGGAAATTATGGATCTACGAAGCTTGATAGATCGAGAGGTATCAAGGTTCTTCATTAATTCTTGATAGAATCATTGTATTGAGCTTGTGCTGAGGTTCACTATTTCAACTTTTACCACTTGTTTCTTTATGCGATCTTCATGTCTTCAATAATACCACTTGTTATAGTTAAGAGATATACTTCATGATATTCTAGAATCCACTTAGAACTACCCAAATATAAGTAAAATGTATTTTGTTAAAGAATATGCCAACACATGAAAAATTTGACCCTAACAAAATCAATTCATGATACAATTCACGTTTTGATAGAAATGGGTAGATTTTTTTATTTTTTTATTTTTTTATTTTTTATAGGAAATGGTAGAAGGTTAAATGAATAATACTTATTTTCCCTTTTAAAAAAGAGTGACACATGAAATTAATTACAAAATGAAATAGAAGACTAAATGAAGGAATCCAAAGAATGCGCTACGTTACAAAAATCTCATACCTTATATAAATATGTTAGATTTTAATTAGACCCCTGAACAAACAATGTTTAACCTAATTTAATGGCCAAGTTATTAATTAAGTCAATCATGCAAACCTTAGATTAAACATAAATCAAACATATCATGTAGCGGAAAATATAAATAACAAAAGATATGATTACCTAGAAAAACCAATGAAACAAACCAATTTTAAGGTTAAAAACCTGGGAGGGACCAATTCCAAGAAAAAAAATCCATTATCACATAAAATTTTATAGTCAAGAATACGTAATTCATAGTAAACATAACTATGATTATAAAACTTAGTTTTGAAACCCTCAGACTTCTTTGATATAGATTTGCTCCAACATGAACCTCTAATTAATGCCTTTGATCTTCAGTATGCTTGATATTTGAAGCTTGGACTACAACTTTGTTCCACCGGTACTTGTAGTATACGAATGATCTCCGGTAGATGCTTGAAAGAATAGAAGACACAAAACCTCTCAGATTTCATAAGAGTAGCTCCCCAAGACTTGGAAAAAACGTGTATTAGGGCTTTCCTTATATACCGAGTAATTTTGGACTGATACCCTAAATGTTTGACGGTCTAACAAGCTTTAATTAAGATTTGTAGATTGCATCTCGATCAGTCAAAGGATTCTCTCAATATCGGTCGAGCCAATTAGTTTTTTAATTCTTGAACCTACAGCTTGTATGTTCTTGAACTATAACTTACCACTTTGAGCAATGTCTAATACACTTCATAGACGCCAGGATCTATTCCTAGACAAGTTTATGTACACGGTTTGCCAACAAACAAATCATTTAGAATGTAAATATTTATTCCAAAATATTTGTATACATATTATTGTTTATTACATGGGTTATCAAATAGGATTTATATATATTAGGAACTATTTTACCTTCTGCAAACTATAACTAAAAGAAAATAAATAAATATAAAAAAAGAGCAAAAATATATAATGATGCATTATTATGTGATAGCATTTTAATGTAAACCAGTGAATCACAAAGAATACAGCATAAGCTAGAATACAACACAAGCTGAAATTTGATCCATCTGCTATGGGTCCAAAGGAAACGAAATTCTTTAGTTTTGGCTGGTATGCCAATTATTAACACATTGAATCACGAAGCATGCAACATAAGCTGAAAATCCATCAGCTATAGGTCCAAGGTGAATAAAAAAATCTTCAGTTTTGGCTGGTATGCCAATTATTAACAGCACACCCCTACATTATATATTACACAACGAATAGGTTATGACCAATATTTAATTTTCGGATCGAAGATACTAGATACGTAAGTTGAGATAAACATGTCAACAAGAAGGGGGAATTGCATGATTACAAAAAGGGTGACAGGAACACTAGCAAAACAAATGACAGGGGGGAAAATCCATGATTGTCCACGCAGCATAAGGAAAAGAGCAGCAGAAAAGGCTGTCATCATGGTTCCAATAGATAAGAAAAGGGTGGAAAGGCCTATTATCATCTTTCTTGGCAAGGAGAAAAGAAAATCTTCTTCTTCATAACGTGATGTGAGGATTCCCAAAAACATTAACACCGAAGTTGAGGAAGAAAAGAGTGAAAGAGCATCGGCTACCATAAAGAGCATAAAAAATTTTTCATTTAGGAAGGTTGGTAGGCCTGTATTTTGGTTGTTACCACCTGGAACGGTAAAGGCTGCAGCAAACATAATGGTAACAATGAAAGTAGCAACCACTGTACAAGAAGTTGCTGTATTCTTCATCCATTCCTCTCCCTTATTCTTCATGTCAATGTGTTCTCTTGTAAACAATTCTTGTGGAGTCAAACCACTTTCGTTTCTTTCTTCCCTCGTCTTGGGATGGACAATTTGCTCCAGTTCCTGCATTTGTTAAACAAAATGTCCCCAAAATATAAATGAACTTACATATTGTTAAAAGTTTTTCACTAAAAACTCCGTGCTTTGAGGAGATGGGGGATATGATCTTGAATGACCAAATTCACTGTAACTAAATAAGAGATATGATCTCCCCTTATACTTAATATGAATCCAAAAATATTCCAGAGGCTTTCTACCAAAATAGAAACCCTTCTTCATGTTGGGGAAAACAACCTAAATCCCCTTTATGTGTAAATTAAAATAACATTATGTGTGAATTAATATATAAATGACTACCAAGTAACAACAATATTATTATAGAAACAAAAATTTTAGCAAGTACTAATAGAAACACAACAACACAAGAATACCAAATTTTTATGTGGAAAACCCTCTAGTATAGAGGAAAAAATCATATGGTATCCATTATGAAAATAGAGATTAAAACTCTAAAATTTATGTCAAACTTGAGTTCACAATAAATTGGAAATATAACAAATAAATTTCAATGAGTAAAATACAATCTCACCTCAAAACCCAATGGTAAAATCTTCCTATGAACAGTCTATGGTTGTTGCACTCAAAAATTCTCCAACACAACTCCACCAATTTATCTTCTTTATGTGTAGCTTGAGCAAAAGAAAATATTTCCTTTTACTTTTCCACTCTCACACACTCTAACTATGTTTCTCTCTAAATATTGGACCGCACCTCTCCAATGGTTGAATGGCCTCTTTCACAGTTTTACCAAAATCTACTCTCCAACACTTTGTCCGTGTGTGTGTCGCTCTTTACTTCAACTCTCACTTAGGCTAAATAGCTTCTTTTCTTTCTTCTCTTCTCTTTAGCATGTGAGACGTGCTTTGGATCACTTCTCATTAGTTGGGCGGTGGCCTAGTGGGTCAAGTCCATCACCCGACAAAGGCAGAAGCCAAGTTGGACCATAACTTGTTGGCACTGGGCTACCATACTTTAACAGAATAAAGTTGTGTCCTAACTATCAGTTATTGTTTTTGATGTAGTGGCTAAGTGCTTGGTCCTAACCATTGGTATCAAAGCTAAGTCATAGGTTCGACTCCGCTGCTGCACATACGCAGGTGTTAGAGGTGGGATTGTTGAGCAGAGGTGTCCAACATCCTACAAAGGCGAAGGCTAGGTTGGGGGGCTTGGGGTGTTGGGTTGCCACCCTTTAATAAAATAAAATTGCACGCTTATCATCCGCTATAGTTGTTGCTGTAGTGAATAAACGCTTCATATCCTAACATTGTTAAACCAAAAGTTAACTTGAATTAAAGCTTGAGAAGACAAGCTAATAATAAATGAGCTTTGACTCTTTGACGAAAGTGCGGGCTGGACCCACACGTTGCAAAGAACACTACACTCCAATGGATTTTTTTTAATTTATTTTTTTGGATTGAAATCAACTATTGCCTCAATGCAAAACCTTTTTAATGATTTTGATTAAAAGTTACTTGTGAGAAAGTTGCTTTTGATAACAACAATTGGATCAAAGAGGTTTAAAGAGTAAAAAAAGTTAAAAACGTTAGATGAAGTAAAAGATAAAAAAAGAGTTGATACTTAGGGATTTAAGGGTATAGCTATTGCACGGAGTCCTTTTTTTTTTTTTTTAAAACTGTGACTATTAAGAATTTTTTTCATTTCACTAAAACATCAGTTGCTTAAATCTAACAAGCTTAAAACCTATCTCTTGTGTATTGGATTGTGTCATATATTCTAGGAGCACATTGTGAACCTGAGCGTAGAATTTTGTAAGGGTAAAACGCAGGTCACCTACCAATCTATCACTTCTCTTCCACCAAGTTGTCTCGGTACTAATTCGTTACCATAAATGTTCCACGGACAGTATACTAGAATTCTTCTTTGTCTACTTCTGAGGTGAAATGAAAGAAAGAAAATCCTCTTCCATTGTGTTTATTGACATTTCCTTTTGACGCATTCTGAGCTTATTGTGCGATTGCAGTTACTTTATTCTTATTTTTGGGTCTATCACTGTCACTAATAATCTTAATTACCAGCGTTAGCTTGAGCACTGAAAATTATTAGATACTCTCACAACACAGCAATGTGATATTCATTTTTCTTATAGAAAGAAGTGTTGAAAAAATATTTATGAGTCTTTCTTTACACTCTCACACTAACACTCATACGTTACTCAATGTATAGACGAGACCCACAATCATAAATTGCAAGAAAGAGAGAGAGAGATATAGAGACTAGAGAGAACTTTTTAAAGCTTTGTATTCTTCTTTTTCACTACAATTTTATTTAACTTATTATACTCACACTTATTAATGATATTTTAATTAAAAACAAGTTTGACTTCTAACACTCCCTTTAAAATTGTCTTCTTGATCACTCCAAGTAAGGCTTGTTGCTTGTTGAATGTGTCATACTTGAGTGGCTTAGTGAGTATGTCCGCAAATTGATCATGTGACTTCACGAACTTAAGACAAGCTTCTTTTCTAGCAATACATTCTCAAATAAAATTATACCTTTTAACTTCTGGATTCTATGCAAGAGTTAATGCCGACTTATTGTCCACAAATATCTTTATAGCTTCTTCTTGTAATATCTGCAATTCCTTCAACAAACTTCTAAGTCAAATTGCATGACAAACACTAGGAGTAGTAGCAACCTACTCAACTTCACAAGTGGAAAGCGTCAAAATTGGTTTCTTCTTGGACAACCATGTAAAGCAATATCACTAATATAGAACACAAATCCACTAGTACTCTTTCTATCATTCGTGTCTCTTGCCTAATCATTATCACTATAGCCAACAAGTTTAAAATATTTAGAAGGTGAATACAATAGTCCAAAATCCAATGTACCTTTTACATAGCGAACAATTCTCTTGTCTATCTTCCAATGAACCATGGTTAGTGCTTCCATGTAATGACTTACAAATTCAGTGCTAAAGAGAATGTCTGGTCTTATGCATGTTAGGTACCTAAGCTTCCAACCAAAATCTTGAAGAATGTTGGATTTATCTTCTCTTAGTCATCTTGAGTTGACAATTTGACTCCACACTCCGCAGGGGTACTTATTGGCTTGCAATCTAACATCTCAAATTTCTTGAGGATCTCCTTAGCATATAATTTTTGGGAAATGAATATCTCCATTTTTACGTACCTTACAATAAACTGTGTGTTCTTCTGGGCATTTACAAAACCCATTCTTCTATTCCAAGGTCTAGGAGTTTGTTTCAGTCTATATAAAGCTTTCTTCAACTTTAGAACTTCAGTTTCCTACCCTTTGAAAACATAGCCTATAGGCTACTTAACATAAACTTCACCTTCAAGATAACCATTCAAAAAGGCAAGTTTTACATCCAATTGGAAAATTCTCTTCTGATTCTGAGCTGCTAAAGAATTCTTAGCAATCATGTAGTTTCTAAATGAGCAACTAGAGCAAACACCTCATCATAATCAATACCTTGTGTTGGTTGTAGCCTTTAACCACCAATCTTGCTTTGTATCTCTCCACCTCTTCTTTTTAATTCTTTATCTTGTAGACCCATTTTACTCCAATCACCTTCTTTCCATGTGGAAGAATTGCTAGCTCCCATGCATCATTCTTCTTTATTGCCTTAATCTCCTCACCTACAACATTTCTCAATTTCTTGTCTTGCACAATTTCTTTAAATCTTGTTGATTCACAATTAGCAAACAGAAAAAAAGAAAAAAAAAAGTGTTACTTCATCTATAATTTCTATTCAATCATAGCTAGAGATCCTGGAGACTTCTTATTTTTCTTGGTCTTTCACTAGAACTTCTTTCCAACGATGATGGCAAGAATAGACTTTCATGAGTGAGAGATGCTAGTGTTGGAGGTGGAGTGGCATGCTCTTCTTGAATTTCATTCACTTGCTCTTCCTCTTCTGGTTAAAGAAGGAAATTACATTTTCCCCCTTTTTAGGTGCTTTGATCTCATCTGCCATCTTCATCAAAGTCAACATCTTGACTAGCAATGACTTTTCTAGTGCTCAGATTATATAGAGCTTATAGAGCTTGGATTAAAGTCAATGAACACATATTTATTTCTCTTGACATCTGTAAAGTTGTGGTTTTCAATTATGTTTTGTTGGCATTAATTTCGTGTCCAATTTAATTGTATTTCTTCAATTATTTTGCTGTATTTTTGTGAGACTCAATGTAATGGGTTCAATGTGTGAAATTGGTGAAGAACTATGAAGAACAAAAAGAATAGGACAACTTGCGACTGGCTCACGACTAACTCACAAGAGGTGCCACTCGTGAAACGTCACATGCTGGAAGTTGAATGGTTCAGGTGTCGATGGCATCTCGCAAGTGTCTCGTGACTTGGCCAACTCATGAGATGCATTGTCAGCCTATTTGTGTGCCTTTTCTCATTTCTTTCTCACATTATAAAAGCCCACATTACCCATGAATTTTTAAAAAGAGTTTCTGAAAGAAAACAATAGTAATCCATTAGAGAGTTAAAGATTGCCTACGTATAATTCTCTACACATTTCTTTTAGTTTTCCTCATCCTACTTCCTCTATAGTTCCATATCCATTGAGAGGTTCTTAGCCTAAACACATAACTCACGCATTCTAAGTGTTGTGAGTTGTTTTGGAGCTCTTGGGAAGTATTGCGACATGCCATTCTATGGTGGATGTAATGGGTGATAATTGCAGAATATGGAAAGCTAGTGAAGACAAGGCTCGGTAAAGTCCGTTGGTAGCTGGGACTTGGAGGATCTAAGTACAGAGGGTAGTCTAAGCTTGAAGGGTCTATATTGTAATTTTTGTACTCTAACTTATTCACTAGTAGAATGATTCAGCTTGAAGGGTTACGGAGAGGTTTTTATGCCAAGCATTTCGGATTTCCTCTTCAATAACACATCGCCATGTTATCCTGTATTTGCATTCTCTTCCTTTACTCTTTGTGTTTTATACTTAATTGTTAATTATGTATGTCCATGCTCTAGGAAGTAGTCCTAGTTAATTGTGCATTGATTACTCTAATTCCGCATCTAGTTAAGTAGATTGAAAGCAATTACGCTATAATTTAAAAATTGGGGGTCTTAATAATTAGCTCTAGTAATTTTACTATCAAGCTTTCGTCATCTAGCTTGGACCTCTCTTGATCGAGTACATGTGCATATGCGATGCTCCCAAACACATGTAAGTGAGAAACTATAGGATTCTTTCTGCTCCAAGCTTGTTGTGGTGTTTTTCCTAGTACACTTCTTGTGGGACAATGATTGGACAAATAGATTACTATCATAACTCTGACCAAGATAACATAAATTATCACGCAAAATAATTAAGTCCCGAAATTCACCAAAGGCTAATTTGTGATAATTAGATGGAGGATATTCATTTCATGGTCTAAAAAATGATTAGCCAGTGTCAAGGTGCCCTAAAAGATCAAACTTAGTCAATTTTAGGCTAAACCCTAGAGTTCGCCAAGTTTGACCGCAATTTGACTAAAACTCCTACTACTTGATTGAGGCAAATTCATCACTATCATAAAGAGCATGAAAAACTCTTTCGAATGATAGCTCATGGACTGAAATTGGACAATGGAGGGGTGAGATATCGGAGAAGAAAGTGTGAAAACGGCCGAAACACTTAGCATGTTTTCCATTTAAAAGTATCATCTTAAATGATGATGCACACCTACCATATTTAGGAAAAAAAAAAACTAAAGTTATTACAAATACCTAAAAAATTTTCATTTATATGACGTAGAGCAAGAAGAAAATGTGGTAATGATGATGCACACCTACCATATTTAGTACGACCCCCCCTGGTTAATTACCTCAATTTTGACATTAGTGAAAGTATGTACCAGTAAAATATAAGGTGAGAGGGATGACCTTAAACCATTGTAGTTCTCTTTGCATCTGCAGAACTGCGCCCTGAATGCGTTTAAACCGAATGGAAGCTGGTAACATCCCTGCCATATGTAATACGTTATTGCGGAAGTCATCATTAATATACATCACAGAATCCTTCACGTCATGCCCATGTAGAAGGCTAAAGATTTTAGCTTCACGATATAGGACAGCTTGTTGGAATACGGTGATCCCATCTTTACCACGACCCCATATAACATATGGATCTGCATCTAGGACTTTTTCAACAAACTCATAATGCCCTTCTTTGATAGCACAGAAGATGGCAGAATAAACAACATTTTTTTCCTCTCTCACATTTAAAGGTGATATACTTTTGCACATGACTCTCAGAAGTTCACGGGAATGCTCATGGATCGACTTCGTTTCATGTAACTGCCGGATTCCTATTAAAAAATATTGCTCTAATGCCATTAGTTGAACCAGATAAAAACATATGTAAAGTATTAGACAATAAACTTAACAAGAAGCATACGAATAAAAATAATAATTAAAAATAAATGACCCCCAAAAAAAGTGATATTCATTGAGTGGATGTCTGGATGCAGTATACCTAAGAGCTCATGGAGATGTGAAACAGGATGGTACAATCGTTCTAGCACTGCAAAGTAGACTAGATTCGCTCAGTTACAACATATCATATATAATAGAAGCACAATTAGAATCCAAATAGAATCAATATAAAAATTAAATTATAATCTAATTTTGCACAAAGTTTCCAGTTTAATTCTTAAATTTTGTAAAAAATCAAATATTCATAATACTTAATACAAAACTTGAGATGACTATCTCACTCACCTAAGTAAGACTACCTCATCATTGCCATTCTTGAATTTTGCTTTGCGAAAGCACAAGTTAAAACCTAATTATAACTTTATTACCAAAAAATAGAATTAATAAATGTTCAATTTTCAAGTTTCATTCATTGGATGTGATATTCAAAAGTAGAATATTCTAATAAGCTTAACTAGTAAAGTCTCTTGTCATCAAACAAAAAACTTGAGTTTAAATTTTGTCTTTGAAGAGTTCTCTTCAAGGTTGTTCCCACATAATTTAGGGCCTAAGGCAAAAAATTTTGTGAAGCCTTTTACATTTAAATACTAATTACATAAAATCATTTAATACTAACCAAATCATGGTTAATATAATGCATTAAATACATAATTTGTAATACTAATTAAACTAAGGTTAATTTCATTTAGAGAATTGAATATCATAATCGAAGTATAAATTTAACAAAAAGAAATAAAATTATATTATTTTTAAAAAGGAAACTTTTTTTTTTTTTTAATTTGAATATATGATGAAGCATAATTAAGTAAAGTTGTAATCTAATTTTTAATTTAATATCTTGCTATTGAGAGAGTGAGAGATTATTGGGTGCGTGCTTTATAGGAGATTGGTTAACAAAAATTATAGTATCAAACTATTAATTAAGGAAGATTACTCACCATTGATGATCTACCACATTTGCAAGTTTTTCTTGAAACGTTTTAGGTTTTCAATTGGGTTATATTTTTATTGGTATTGTTATTTGGAAGCCTTCTTAGAAATGAAAAAGAAAAATGTTAAAAGTACTATAAAATGCTCACAATATAATATAACAATTATTGCGATTGATGAACTTCTACAATAACATATCAGTTTGTAAGCTTATAGTAAGATTTATAATATTTCTAACATCATTCATTAAAAAATGAAAGTGCTCAATCATTAAAAAAAATTATAAAATTTATAATACTTTTTGGGCCTTTTATAATGGGGTATGGGGAATTTTTCCTATGGGTAGAAACTTTTTGTGATGGGCCTTGGGCCTGCCCTAATTCTCTTACTCTTCCCTCTTCACTCTCTCTCCGTTCGTGTTTTGTGAGTGTGAGTCAATTTTTTTAAGTGTTATGGGAGTGTTTGGGAGTGTAAGTGAAGAAAGGTCCACCAATTTTTCCAACAAATACAAGATAATATAGGGCACATTTACATTTGGCAAGATGCAATTTGTACTAAAATCGGAAAAGGTATCAACGACCTAAGAATCAGTTAACACAGACATTATCTTAAGAATGATGATAACTTTCCTAAAAAAAGATAAGAACATTTCCAATCCTTGACACCCTTCCTTTCAATTTCCTTTCCAGGAATCTGTGAAAGCCATATAAAGAACACAATATCCGAAGACTAAGAGCTAGAGAAAATGGAAATGAAAAACCATTTGCAATTCTACTGAGACTCGGGAAGTGATCTTGGCTCAGTTTTTTTATAACTATGTTTTTTGAAAAAGTAGCATTTTTAAAAAGTGCGGTACGAAATTAGGCTTTTTTTTTTTTTTCTTTTTTTTTTTAAGCAAAACGTTTAGTAAAAACTGTTAAATAATAATAATAATTTTAAAATAATCATAATTATAATATCTATATATATTAAAAGCCATAGGTCAAAGAAAATCCGACTAGATTTCAATTAGATTCTTAATTTTGCACTATTTGTTCCATCTAATTTATAATTTTTGTACCAAGTGAATTATAGAATCTAAAAATTGAAGAGTTCAATTTCAATTAGATTCTAAATTCGATTTCAATGGGAGTCCAATTTTTCACTATGTGTCTATCTAATTTTTAAACTTTTTTGGCAAGTGAATTATTAGGTGCAACAATCAAAAAGTTTAAATTCTATTAAATTCTAGATCATATATATATATAATGTGAAACTATTACATATTTTAGAAATCTTTGGTTTAAAAAAGATATAAGCTAATATCATGTCTAATTTTAACATTTTCTAAAAACAAAAATGTATAATTTGAACCATGTAATCATGATTTTTTTTTTAATTGTACCCGTACATATATACATGGTTACACACAAGTCTATATATATATATATATATATATATATATATATATATGATCTAGAATTTAATAGAATTTAAACTCTTTGATTTTTGCACATAATAATTCACTTGCCACAAAAGTTTAAAAATTGGATAGACACGTAGTGCAAAATTGGACTCCCATTGAAATCCAACTTAGAATCTAATTGGAATTGAACTCTTCAATTTTTACATTCAATAATTCACTTGGCACAAAAATTATGATTTGAATTGTGTAATTATGATTTTTTTTTTTAATTGTACCCTTGCATATATACCAGGTTACACAAGAGTCTATATATATATATATATATATATATATATATGTAAGGATGAGAAAAAAAATCCAATTAGATTTCAAATTGAGAGTCAATTATAGTCTAATTTTGTGTCATGTGTTCCATCTAATCTAAATTTTTAAATTTTTGTACCAAGTTAGTTAATTCAGTGTAAAAATTAGAATTCAATTAGAGTTTAATTGTGTGCCATGTGTCTCATCTAATGTAAGTTTTTTTTTGGTAAGTGAGTTAATTCAACGCAGAAAATGAGGAGTTTAATATAAATAAATTATAAAGAAACCTAATCATATATATATATATACCATAACTATATATAGTCCATTACTAAACCAATGCTTAGAGAAAGTTTAATTAGACTCAAAATTGAATTTTTCTTTTGTTAGCTTTCCATGCATACAAATTAAATTGTTTAGATTTTTGCTGTTATTTTTCTCTGAACAAGTGAGCATTTTTTTTATACTATTTCTATTCAAATATATTGTATGCTATGATCTTGAACGTAACAAATTTTAATTGAATTGAACGATCCCATGCACCTATCCCCATTCAATTTAGGTGATACCATTGGACCAAATTATCCTTTTATTTTGTGTTGTATTTAGTAAAATTTCACGAATATTGATTGTAAATTGATATTGTATATGTGTTATCCAATAATGATTTTCAAAATTATATACATAATAGTAATGTAATGAGAAAATTGGCGTAACCTTATCATGAAAATTTCAAGAAAAACTATTTTAGTACCTTCAAACGTCCTGGTCAAACTAAAATCCTATATGTTTTATAACTCAAGCTAACATCAATAGCACTACTACAATTCATCATTCTCATGTGTAAGCATGGGTTATATACTAGTAATTAAAGCCAAAGCTAAGAGAAAATCCAATTAGATTCTAAATTAGATTGTAATTGTTGTCTAATTTTGCGCCATGTGTCCTATCTAATTTTTTTAAGGTAAATAAACCATAAAAACACAATTAAAAAAAAAAAGTAAATTCATGTGTATATCAAAAAAAAAAAAAAAAAAAAAAAACACAAAAAAGAGTGTAAAACTCATGTATATATCTATGGCTTAAAAAAAAAGTGTAACTCTTAAACTGGGTATTATTCGAACTCATATATATGTGTGATTGTGATTACATATGCACTGGTTATATAATAATAATAATAATAATAATAATAATAATAATACCCAACAACAACAAGGCGAAAATACACTTTTGGTCCCTATATTTTGGGCTTATTCTCATTTTGGTCCCTAACTTGATTTTGCGCCTACAGCAGTACTTGAAAATAGAAAATCGCCCAATCGCCCAACATCATCAGACCCACTACAAATACCAGAG
The DNA here is from genome assembly GCA_032878915.1 of Castanopsis chinensis. Taxonomy (NCBI): domain Eukaryota; kingdom Viridiplantae; phylum Streptophyta; class Magnoliopsida; order Fagales; family Fagaceae; genus Castanopsis; species Castanopsis chinensis. The sequence continues at coordinate 239,601 of JAVQMG010000021.1, forward strand.
AGAACCCAATCCAATCAACCAAAGCCAAAATCATCAGCAGACCCAACCGACCAAAGAGAGACCAAACCCAATCCAATTGACCCATACCAACAACAAACCCACCACAACAAGTGAATCCAAACCAATCCATAACCACCAACCACCACCACTGGGGGTTCACATCACGACAGCCACAAACCAATGATCCGTGTTTCACAATACCCACCAGCAAGACCCCAAATTTTACCCATCGTTTTCTCCACCTCAAGACCCCATGGCCTCCATTATCAAAACCTCAAAGATCAACTCCTTGATCTGCTCACTGTTGGTCAAAAGAGAAGCCAAAGAGGGAGAAGTAGAGAAGCCAAAGGGAGAGAAGTTGAAGAGGGAGATCTCTCTCTCTCTCTCAACCCAATTCATATAAACAAAATGGTCTAATGGAAAAAAAAAAAAATTGTTTAAATTTGATCAAAGATTAAAAGAATTAATTCAAAATTTTGTTTTTAATTATTGTCTTATGAGAAAATAATGAAAAGTAACATTAAAAAAATTACTTAAAATTTTTAATTCAATTAGAAATAAGGTTTCTTTCTAATTTAACTTCTTTTATTTAAATTTTCTAACCTGACTTTTAAAAAAAATTTAAAATGCTGACGTGGCATTTAGAAAATGCCAAATTATTATTTTATTAGCTACGTTAACCTTTATTGTGCAAATAATGCACTCCAACTGCCAGGTAAGACTTTTTTTTAGTAGGTTGACAATAAGGACCAAAATGGATATGATTTTTTGTTTTCAAAGACTGAGGTAGGCGCGAAATCAAGTTAAGAACTAAAATGAGAATAAACTCAAAATGTAGGGACCAAAAATGTATTTTTGCCTAATAATAATAATAATAATAATTTTTAATATAATATGGTTTTAAAAATCGAGAAGGTCAAAAAACCGAAAAAGGAAGTGGTTTTCAATTTTATGGTCCAATCGGTGATGTCATAAATAATTTATTTAATAATTTTTATATTATAAGAATAATTAATTAAATATATGATAAGTGTTTAGCTAATACTACTATTAATTATAAAATATATAACAAATTTTAACTTATTTTACTTTTACTAATTTCTCATAAAGTTGTAAGGTGAGTATCCAATTAATTATTTGTTACATTTTCCCCATACTAATACCAAATACCACAGCTATGAGATGAGTATTAAAATGAAAATGAAAGTTAAAACCCAAAAAAGAAAAAAAAAAAAAAAAAAAAAAAAAGAAGGTGCCAAAATAAGATAGCCTAAGTGAAATAATAAGTAAAGCTTATTAAGTTGTGGACAAAGTTTAGCTACAAAATTTATTATAGAGTAAGGCTATAATCTTGTTCAATATCTTTTATTGGGGGTGAATTTTGAAAAATCCATCATTGGTTTGCATCTTGTTTTTATATCATTCATTCTTGTAAAATTTCTAAAAAATTAAAAATCAATAGATATGTTATCAATAAATTGTTTAAATTGTAAGTTTTTGTAACTGAAAATTATGCATAATATATAAGCTTATAAATCATATAGTAAATAATATCTGTTTGACACAAAATTTTGTATGTGTATTAAGAGCATGTAGAACATACAATTCAACGGTTAGATTTTTAAAATATGTAGCGACATTTATTTTATTGAATAAAGTTACAACCTTATACTATTACTAATTTTGTAGCTAAATTTTATCCTTAAATTATTATGTAGATAACTAGATATTAAACAAATTTTATAAAGATAAGAAAGATGGCAGATGTAAATCTAAAGGCCACATGATTTTTCAAAAAAAAAAAAAGAAAAATCTAAGGCCACGTAATGGGTGGGTGAACCTCAACGATTGGATTTAGCCCATTTAATCATCATCAATTGGCATTAAAAACACCACATTTACATAACTACATGTAAAAAAATTGAAAAATGATTGATTGAGATATTTTGTAATGAGTAAAAAATTTTAAATGTCAAATAACAAAGTACATACCAAGATTTTTTTTTTTTTTTTTTTATTTTTTATGATAGAGTTAAAAACATATATTTAAAATTGTGGACATGTATGAGAAACATTCATAAGTATGAAAAGAGTAAAACCAAAGTATTTAAATGAAATTAACATAAATTATAGATGCTTAGTCCTATTTTTTTTTTTTAACAATTTATGTTCAAAATAAACGACTTTTCAAAATAAATCATGATATTTTCTAAAATGTGTTGCTTAACAATGATATGATATTTATAAAAGAGATCATATATAAATAAGTAAACAATCAAACTTTAATGTATATTCTCAAATTAAAATATAGTGCCAACCACAATTGATATTAATAATGTTAGAATGTATAAATAAGTAAATAATCAAATTTTAACTATCTTTTGTGCTATTTTGTTTGGGTTAGTAATGTTGGAATTTGTATAGTTTTAAAATTATTTAGCAAGTATTAATTTGTTTAGAAGAGTTCATTCTTGATATGAGTAGTGAATTCAAAGTAATGCATTTTACATCAAGTTATTTCTTGCATTACTTTCCAAATGGCAAATACATTTTTTTTTTCTTTAAAAAATTTCATATGAAAAAATATGAGTCAACTAGGGTTGACCCACAACTAATTGACCTAACCCAAACTCAACCTAACTCGCCTGTTTTGCCATGTTTAAGTAGAGTAACTTAGATAAAAGGAAATTAAAATATGATTGAGTCGGCTGTGGCTCAAGATGTATTAAATTTTGTTTTCCTCTTAATAAAGTTACAATATTTCCCATAAATATATACATATATATATATATATATATATATATATATATATATATATCAGACTCAACCATGGCTCACCCAGCCATCATGTAACTAAACATGGCAAAACGGGTCAGAATTTTCTGACCCAACCCAAAAATACCTAACCCGAACCCTTTTTTTTTTTTACCTGAAACAAAAATTAGTTGACCCGTGACTCAACCCGTTTCTGCGAGTCAACCTGACCTGACCCGAATACTCGTGACAGGACCCATTAAAAAAAATTCGCAAAAAATATATATTTAGACTACGTCCTGATACTAGGTGCATAAAGCACAAAGCACCAAAACCAATAGTCAATAAATTATAAATATAGACAACAAATAAGACAAGACAATAGCTTCATGTTGAATTTGACTATTTGTGCTTCACAACCAATAAAACTTCACAGACATGGCTTAAGAGAATGAGACAAGACAACACAAAAGATAACCATTAAAAAAAAAAAAAAAAAAAAAAAAAAAAAAAAACTCATTCAATTTGACTAGCTATACTCCAAACAAAGCAACCTTTCGCAGTTCTCCTAATCTCAAAAAAAAAAAAAAAAAAAAAGAAGAAGACTAGCTATACTCCAAAGCCAAAGGCATAGACCTGAAACGTGGCTCTCTACTCTTGTCTCTTGCGCCTCTGCCCTTCAGCCCTTCTTTTCACACTTTCACAATTTTTTAGTAGGGACTAATGTATTAGAATTTCAATATGTAATGTGTTGGCAAATCATGATCAAAACATAGCGTCTAGGTTTAGACTTGCTCAAAGTATGTTTAATTGTAAAATTGGAATCGAGTGATTGCAGAAATTATTGGACAAAATCTGCAAGGTTTGATCGATCGAAAATTAGACTCGATCGATTGAAACTCGCGCAGATTTATTTTTCTGCAAAATTTCCAATTCAGCCCAAGCCTGTTTGAAGTGTAGAGTGTTATGTTTTACTTCACATATAAAAGGAAAAATCCTAGCTACGTTTTAGAAGTCCTTTGAGTGTTGTGTGGTGAATCTTTTGTGAGATTTAGAGGTGTTTACCTTTATACACACATATAGGGTTATCAAGATCAAGATTCATGTCAAGAGCTTGATGATTGCTTCAATTGCTACTTAAAGAACTTAAAGAAGATATAAAACCTTTGAATGGAGTCTCAAGTTCACAAGTAAGAGATCTTGTGGTTGCAGAAGACTAAGGAAAGAAGTAGTTCGTAAACTTGAAGCTGTCACGTGGTCGTGGTAGTAAGTTTTTTACGCGAGGTAGCAATAGGATATTAGTGGTCTAAGATCTATTGTACAAACTTCAATTCTTTTATAGTGGATCTGTTTTTACCTTGAGGATAGCTAGGTTAAATCCTCCCAAGGTTTTTTACAAATTTGGTTTTCCTGAATTGTCATATCATTGTGTTCTTTATATTTCTACATTATTTACATGATATGATTTATATGTGTTAACTTAGAACTTAATAATTTATCTAAGTAATCACTTTGCTAAATAACTAGGTTAAACATCTTGTGTTTAAGGGGTCTAAAGCTCTACATTAACATTGAAGACTATAAATAATTTTTATCATTCTCAAAACTGTCATAATTGAAAGGATATTAACAAGTGGCATTAAGTGCAATTCATTTCCTTAATTGATTTTATTCATTCTCTCTAAACAAGTTGTCAATGTCATTGATTTGTTTTTTAATTGAAAAAAAAAAAGCTTGTTTGAAAAATACTGGTCAATCTGATTCGACCCGTAACCTTATTGACCCACAAACCCTATTAAACCGACCCGAACCTAACCCAACCCGCCCATTTTGCCATGCCTACATGTAACACATGGGCAATTTAGAAAATAAACACGTGTTAAATGGTGGCTTATTACAATTTATTAGCTTAGTTATATGGTACCGTTTACTCCTTTCAAGCGCATGTCTTGCCAGGATAGAGTAATTCTTGAGCCACATAAAGTGGCCCTACATTGGCCACAACTCAACCACGTGACAAGTTGTGGTTGGTGGAGAGGTGTCCCCACACGGACCCACCATCACCCATCCACCAACAACAACTCACCACATGGGTGAGTTGTGGCCAATGTTGTGCCACTTTATGTGGTACAAGTATTTTTCGCCAGGATAACGCTTTGTGGAACATCATCATTTTGTATAAGTATGCTCTCTGAAGACTTTGACTCGAGAACGTTGTCGTTTGTAAGGACTAGTTTATCAATATCAAAGCTAAATGGGGCGGATCCTTCACCGTCGTCCTAACAACTCTCAAACAAGCTAGTTGAATGCGGCCTGCATGGAGCCTTATCATCTTGATGACTAAACAGCCTAGCCTCAGCATATAATTTCTCGCTAACTCTACTCTACTTTCATTCTGTCCTTCTCCATTCAAACTGGCTTTTAAATAATTAAAGAATTTGGCAAAAAGTATTTATTATTTATGTTATCTTTCCACTATTACTTCAACTTCAAGTATCATAAGGTGAGTGTCGACTCTATTGATGCATAAGGTAAGACGTTGCAGGTAAAGGATTGAAAAGGAAATTTACAAGGCCCCTGCTTGTAATTTGGGCAAATTTTCATTGAAAGACACTAAAAATAGCACATTAAGTACCCAAGTTTGGTCATGCATTAATCCAACTACGTACACACAATTTCTATTGTTGAATATCAGCTCTAATACCATTTTAAATATTAGTTCTGATATACACCATGTTGAATATACTAGAATAGACATGAAAGCAGATGGATAAAATAGAGAATACAAGAACACAAGGCTTACATGATTCGGCCTCACGATCTACATCTACAGAGGAAACCCTTAAATGTTACATCTTTATTATACGAGATTTAAGTACAAATTCTATGTATCAATGAATCTAACATGGGTATATGTTGGAGGCTAAACCCTAGACTAACCATACATTAATTATGGTTAATAGACTTGAAATACAAGTAAACGAATTGACTTTCACACAATGTAGGATTGGGCTTTGGCCTATTCTGTTGGGTTAATATATCTCTAACACCCCTTCTCAAACTCAAGGTGGAAGATCGATGAAACCTTAAGGTTGGATAAGCTTGAAAAGATCTCTTGAAGATGCCTTAAAGAAGCCATGAAAATTTCTGGTGAAAGCCTAAGAATGACCTTGGAAGAGACTAGAAGGTTCGGGTACAATGGAGGAAGAACCATGCAAAAGGAAGACAATGGTTGAAAAATGCCAATGAAGGGCTGCAACAATAACCAAGAATAGCTACTATGGATGGAGACTGGCAACACTAAAGGTATGAAGAAGATCCGCAAAGACAATGTCGTGAAGAAGCATGATTTGCGAGTCTTTGAACATAGGAAAGACCGATAAATAATGAAAAATGGGGCAAATGACCTATTTAGGAGCTTTAAATGAAGAAACGAAGTCCAAAATCAAAATCTAACAAACAAATTGAATAAGATAGCCCAACTAAAATTTTTTGACTTCTAGCCAAAGTCAACAGTCAGAATAGCATGTAGGTGATATGATGATGTCATTATATGACATCAGCAGGCAATCCAGTGTACGAAGGTGTGTGAAAAACCGATGAGGCTCATGATAGCACGTGAGGGACCAATGGGGTGACACGGTTGATAGGCCAAAAACGTATTGACCGCTTGTGATGAATTAATTGATTAATTAGCCAAGTTCAATTAATAAACCAATTTAATAAACGCGTGGTAGCACAAACAAATCACCAATAAACTAAAGTGCAGCAGAAAATAAATTGACACGGTGATTTGTTTACGAATGGGGAAAACCTCCAAGACAAAAACCCGAGAATCCACTATTATCACAACAAGCAGTCACAAGTAAAGGAATCCTAGTACCTTTTACCAACCTACAGTTGAACCCTTACCCCAATATCCAATTGAACTTGTTCTGTAGTGACAATCTCTCCTTTTGATGCACGACTCCCAGTACGTGACTAACCAATTGCGTGGAATCTAGTACGCAACTTCAATAACCAACTTGAGAAAGATGTTAGTTGCAAAGTTCTTCAGTTCATCCTTACAATGAAGAACAAGAAGATGCTTGGTTACAAAACCCTATGGTGCAAAGACACAGTAGCTTCTTCACAAAGAGATGAACTAGGGTAAACCTTGTCTCCAGTCACAAATTGCTTGAACAGACTTTACTCAATGCTTGTGCAACTTGTGCTTACTTTGATGGCCCTTAAAATAATCATTTTATAAGTCTAGGGTTATGAGAATAGAAGGCCCAAAGACATATCCACAGATTGGAATCAAAACGGAACTGAAAATCTATTTTTCTTAAACCTCGATAGATAGAGGTGTCGAGATGCTGTCAAGCAGCTGTCAAGCCATGGGGCTGGAAAAACTTCTTAAAGCTCGATAAATGCAGCTGTCGAGCCAGCTGTTGAGCTTTAATGATGAGCACTTCTCAGCTTGTTTCTTGGACAAACTTGATGGCTTTAACACTTGATCTAGAAACCTTGTTTCTTAAAGTATTAAAAACATCCTAGATCTACCCAATTACAAGTAATGTGCATTTTGTCAAAGGATTGGCCAATTATATAAAAAGAACAATATATGTTCATATCAAGTGAACCACATATGTCCTAACAACGGTAGCAATGAATGCTAGAGATTGGAAAGTTACCTGCATGTGAATGATCTAGGAAGCGTGGTGTTGTGTCAGTTCTTGGAAAGTGCATAAGGAACTCGAGTTAGTTTCTTCAAAAAGAGGCTTGGATGGCATAGACTAACGTGTAGGTGTCATGGCTTAATAGGTTTCAAATCTTAATCTCTAAAGGCAGTGGCGGCAGCAACGAACAAATACAATGCTATGGAGGACCAGTGGGGCAATAAGGTAGTCTAGAGGTCTCATGGTAGCGTTGAAGGTGCTAGTAGGTGCAAAGACAATGAACAATGCCTCAGTGACAGATCGGGAGTGCTAGGGGATTTGTTTGGATGAAGAGGTAACAACTTAATAAGGAGCAAGTTTGAAAGAGAGTGATTAGAGACTAATTTTGCTAGAGACCCATCCACCTAGACAAGTCCCCAGAAAAATCATCCTTTCCCAGATCTGGTCAATTAATGACTTTCCAGTAAGCATGACAAAGGAGGTTTATAAGAAGCTTAGGCTTTGTTTTCAGATAGCCAACGACATCCCTATCAAGAAGGTTGAAAAAGGGGAGAAGTGTTACATGGGTCAGTCACCAAAGGTTAGCTTCTATGAGGTAGCCTTTATCGAGGGGTTGAGGCTGCCTCTCAGCCTTCTTCACTATCAGTTAGCAAATGTTTTAGGCATATCCGTCTGCTAGCTAGCCCCAAATGCCTGGAGGATTTTTATAGGTGCTGAGGTGTTGGGAGGATAGCTTAGTGGGGGTAACCAAGTCTTGACCCATGAAGAATTTTTTTTATTGCTACAAACCCCAGGAGATAGCCGCCTTGAGGTTGGTGTTTGGGATGCTCGACTCAAATCATATGTGGAAAAGTAGGTTCTTCTTTGTCCAAGGGGTGAATTAGGTTTGCAAACCCGACGAGTGGGATAGTGTAGGTGATTTTTATGATCACACTTGGGGAGTTTTGAATCCGTTTGGTAGGTCATCCATCGCCTTTCTCTAATTCGTTGGTTTTACTTCATGTTCAACTAACCCCTGCCCCCTTATTATGTTCTTTTCAGCTAAGGAACGCCTGACGATCACCTTGGAGTAGGAGGATTTCCTAAGCTGGGTATTGGCCATCCCCTTTACGCAATGGTCTTGGAAGAGACACGTCACCCTTAACGCTATCCATGCTTATTGCAGTGGACCCATTCCTACTCCAGAGGCCTAAAGACTATATAAAATTTCTAGAATTCGTTAGTGATTTACTTGGTCCCTTTAAATTCGTGTCTTCCCTTTGTCATTACTAACTATTTCCTCAATTTCGGAGATGGAGCCTGTTAAGAGTAAGCAAGCATAGGTTAGGAAAGCTGCCGCCTTGCATGCTAAACAAGCAGCTAACGATCTTCCTTTTGCTTCTGTCAGTCAAAAGAGGAAGCCTGCGTTGGAAGGGGGTTCGAGCACCAAAAGGGCTCATTACTCGTCGGCTCCTATTGTCCCCTTGGAGTCCACCCTTCCTATGCCCGAGCCTTATTGGCATGGTGTGGGAGAGGGTCTGATGACCTCCTAGGGCCTTTCCCTCGTCCATCCTCCAATCCCTTTGCTAGTGAAAAGCAAGGAGTTTACGGTCGACACAGCCCTCTCACTCGTCCGTGACCTTAATCTTAGTAAGTGCTCAGAGCATGAGACTGAAGCTCTTGGGGACTTAGGCCTTTTCGACATGAAGAGGGTGAGTAGTTACTATTTGTGGTTTAGTCATTTTTCATGCTAACTTTTATATAACCTTATTGCTGGTTTGTTTTCAGGGCTTGGTGAGAATGAGGGCGTTCTAAATCAGGTGTGCTGCGAAGAAGGTGTTGGCCAAGAGGTTGAGGACTCGTTTGGTTGACAAGGAGGCAAAGGCGACGAGCTAAAAGGAGACTATGCGAACCCTAAATGCTAATGTTAAAGAGCAGTAGGAGAAGCTGACCTAACTTGAGGGGAGTGCCCGTCGGGCTGAGGAGCTCAAGAAGGTGAACAGCAACTTGGTGACAAAGTTGACAGCCCTTCGCAAATAGATAGATCAGGTCAAGGCCGATGCCGTTGATTAATTCCAAACATACCAACCTTATTTTGACAAACTAAAGGTCTAGTATGGTGATGGGTTTAAGGACTTCTGTAAGCAAACGATCGTTTGCTTCTCTGGTGTGGATTTCTCCTAAGTCCAGATCGATTCCCCTATTCCTATGACCCTTCATGGCGGGGATGTTCCTGATGAGGAAGAAACTAATATTAGAGGGACAAAGGCTACCGCCCCTGTGGTTGATGGGACTGATGGTCAAGGGAGGAAAAGGCTGACGAACATCTAACTCAGCCAACTTAGTTAACTGAGCCAGCGTAGACAACCGAGCCAACCGACAACGTTCAAGCTTGATTTTTTTTTTTTTTTTTTGTAATTTAAAAACAATGAAGATTCCTTGTTTTTGGCCCAAAAACATAAGAAAAAACACCGTTTATGATTATACTTGATGCCTCCGTCGGTTTTGATTTCTTTTCATCTACGCTATGATGCATTTCCTCTGATAAGTTGTTTGCATGATGTATTTTCTTTGATAATTGTTTGCATGATGCATTTTCTTGGATAAGTGTTTGCATCTGTTGGTTTTAGCTTTGGGTAAACTTATAATTTTCTCAAGTGACTAAGTACATATGGATACCATGGTCTGTCGATCCACCCTATGGGTAGACTTGTAATTATCTTAAGTGACCAAATACCCGCCGGTGTCATTGTCCACTGGTCCACCCTGTGGATAGACTCATAATTATCTTAAGTGACCAAGCACCAGTACATCTGTCAGTCCATCATGTGGGTAGACTTGTAATTATCTTAGGTGACCAGGCATCCATCGGTGTCCTTGGTCATTAGTCTACCCTTTGGACGAGACTTGTAATTATCTTAAGTGACCAAGCACCCGTCTGTGTCCTTGGTCGTCAGTCTACCATTTGGGTGAGGCTTAGAATTTTTTCAAGTGATTAAGCACTTGTTAGTGCCATAACCCATAGAACTTTACTTGCTTTGCAAGTTACCAGGCACTTGTCAGTACCAAGGTTCGTTGGCCTAACTAGTGGATAGGACCTGTAATTTTTCTCAAGTAACCAAGCACCTGTCAGTGTCATGGTCCATCAGTCCACCATGTGGGTAGGACTTAGGAATTTAATAGCTTTCCCTTGTTGTTGTAGATAATTTCCCCAAAAAAAATTCCTTTTATTAAAAACAATCTTAAAAATGTAGATAGAGTGCCTGTAGGGCCATTGGAGTTTAGTTGATAAGAATGGAAAAACATAATAGTCTACTTAATGAAATTTAATGAAAAAGCAATAACATAGTTCACCGTTTATGCACTACTAATAGTATCTCCTTAGGTGCTCTACATTAAGGAGATCTACATTCCAAGGTTGGTGGAGTCTTTGTTCATTGAGTGTCTCTCGGTGGTATAGCAATCAATGATCTTGTAGGGTCCTTCCCAATTGGGGCTTAGCTTGCCTTGTATGGGGTCTTTGGTGGCTGTTGTTACCTTCCTTAGGACGAGGTCTCCCATTTCGAAGCACCAAGGCTTGACTTTGGTGTTGTAGTGCATGGCTATGAGGTTCTGGTAGCAAGCCATTCGTTGTTCAGCCACTACCCTAACTTCATCCACTATATCCAATCGTAGGCGTATATTTCTTCTTCACGGTAAGCTATCTTGTAGCTAGTAAGCCCTACTTTTGCTGGAATTACAACTTCATTTCTAAACACAAGGCAAAAAGGTGTTTCTCTTGTAGCTGTTCGGGTCGTTGTCCTGTATGCCCACAAGACACTTATTAGCTCATTTAGCCATATCCCCTTTGCTCCCTCAAGCCAACTCTTCATTATCTTGAATAAGGATTAGTTTGTAACCTCAACCTGTCCATTGGCCTGTGGGTAAGTGGGTGATGAATAGTGGTTCTAGATCCTCGGCTGCTAGTAGAAGTCTCTGAATGCTTCATTGTCAAATTGCTTTCCATTATCGGAGATCAAGACCCTAGGAATTCTAAATCGACAGATTATACTTTTCCAGATGAATTTTCTAACGTTCTTTTCCGTGATGGTTGCTAGTGGTTTTGCCTCGACCCACTTGGTGAAGTAGTCAATTCCTACAATAAGGAACTTAAGCTGTCATGTTGTTTTGAGTGAAAGGCCATGGAGCTTCCATTGGAGTGAGTGGCTCTAACGGTTGTCATATAATGTTACTGAAGCATTGGTACTTGTCATAGGCTTTTACGTAAAATTGGGCACCCTTTTGCATGGTAGGCTAATAATACCCAACTCGTATAAGCTTGTGGACTAGTGACCGTGCTCCTGAGTGATTTCCACATACTCCCTTGTGGACCTTTCTTATGATGTAGCTTGCTTCATCGGGAACTGGACACCTTAGGAATGGGCGAGAGAAGCCTCTTTTGTAAAGGATGTCCCCCATCAACATGAAACACAATGCCTACACCTTCAATCTTCAGTAAGTATTGTTGTCTTCAAAAGTGTCCCATTTTAAAAGAAGGAAATGATTGGAGCCATCAAGTTGACTTTGATAGGGATTACTTGTACATCCACATTAGCAATGGCAGGTAAATATTGAATAAAGGATAGTACCTGACTACTAATGGCCATGTGTTCTACTGACATTGCCTTGGCTAAATGGTTAGCTTGCTCATTTTCTTCCCTTGGAACCCGCACGAATTTGACCAAAAAATTCTTATTTACCCTTTCTTTGACCATACTCAAGTACATCTTCATATGTTCTCCTTTGGCCTCATAATCGTCGTTGACATGTCCTATGATTACCTGGGAGTCACTATACATCACTATCGACAATGCCCCTACTACTTTGGCCAAGTCGAGGCCTACTAGCATAGTCGAGGCCCGTCGTAATCCACCTCTGGAGATTGCAAGACAACTCCAATACCTCAAGCATGTCAGTTGGACGAGCCATCATGACGCTGCCCCCTACCCTCATCATCCTTTATTGTGAACTCGGCGACAAAGTCAACTAGGGTTTGGGCCTTGATTGTAGTCCTTGTACAGTACTGCATGTTGAACTCATTAAGCTCTATTGCCCATCAAACCAGTTGTCTAGCCACCTTCGGATTGTTCTTTGTCTGCCACAGAGGTTTGTCTATCTGGCATGTGCCTTGGAAATACAATTTGAGTTTGCAGGTGCTAGTGATCAAAGTGAAAGCCAATGTTTCCATGGGAGGATATATCTCTTCCACCCCCCAAAATGCTCGACTAGTGTAGTAAACAAGCAATTGTACTTAGCCCTCTTCCCGAATAAGAGTTGAGCTGACGACTATTGGGGATACGACTAGGTAGAGGGAGAGTTCTTCATTAGGCTTAGATGGATTGAGTAGCGGTGGAGACGCAAGGTATGCCTTTAGTTCGTTGAAGGGCTTCTAGTATTTGTTAGTCCATTCAACAACCTTCTTTAGTGTTTTAAAGAACGGCCAACATTTATGTTAGGATTGTAAAATGTTGTAATGGTTTAGCTGGATTCGAGGTCAACTATGGCCTCCAGGAAAGGAAAAAAAAGGATTTGTGAGAGAGAAGAAGAAGAACAAAGAAAGAAAGAATCATATCAGATGAACCAAATAGCCAACTTCTCTTGTACACTTCCGTGGTTACTTATACCACTCACAGCTGTCCCACAACCCAGCTGTCCCACAACCCACTAACTCTAACTAACCCTTAACTACCCTTGTACAGTTACTAACCAATGCCACTACTAACCCCACTAACCCATATAGCCGCCCACCTGATATACAACCCTTCAGCCTTTTATGTACCACTGTGCACTTATGCACTCAATTCACTAACACACTATATTTGTTATTCAAACACTACCTGCACACATAACCCATCATACAATCAGACTATGCTTAACAATACCTCCCCCTTTAGAGCACCTTGCCCACAAGGTGAGGATATTGTGACTGCAGCTGAAACAAATTCTCCCAAGTAGCACTTTCAGGCCCTTCTCCTTGCCACTGAATTAAGACTTGAGTAACAATCCTATTCCTTAACTGGTGGGATCTCTCCTGCAACACAGCACTGGGTTCTGGGCTAAGAATACCTTCTGAATTCACAGGTGGCAGAGTAGGAATTGCTGATACATGCTAACCCAATTTTGCCTTAAGACAAGAAACATGAAAAGTTGAGTGCAGCTTGGAAGTTGAGGGCAGATCCAACTTATAAGACACTTTACCCACCTTCTTCAAAATTTGGAAAGGTCCATAGTATCTAGGAGATAACTTGCCCAACTTGTTCTGCCTCAGGGACTTCTGCTTGTAAGGAAGCAGCCTCAAATATACCCAATCTCCCACATCAAATTCTCTTTCAGTCCTGTGTCTGTCAGCATTGATCTTCATTCTTTCTTGAGCTACCACTAGGTTCTGCTTGAGCAATGTCAATAATTGCTGTCTGGTTCTTAAATGTATATCTACACTATCAACTTTAGTAGTGCCAGGAATGTAGTCCAGTAACCTTGGAGGAGGATAACCAAATAAGGCCTCAAATGGAGATAGTTTGGTGGAGGTGTGAAAGTTGGTATTAAACCAAAACTCAGCCAAAGGTAACCAATCAACCCAAGAGTGGGGTCTGTCAACTGCAAAAGCTCTCAAATAATGCTCCAAGCTCTTATTAACCACCTCCGTCTACCCATTTGTTTGAGGGTGGTAAGCTGAGGACATGGCTAGCTGTACTCCTTGTAATCTCATCAATTCTTGCCAAAAATGCGAAGTAAACACAGGGTCCCTGTCACTCACAATGGATGCAGGCATTCCATGCAGCTTAAACACATAGTGCAGGTACAAATTAGCTACCTTGGCAGCAGTGTAAGGGTGGGATAATGGAATGAAATGAACAAATTTGGTTAGCCTGTCTACCACCACCAGAACCACATCCTTTGACTGTGACTTGGGCAAACCCTCTACAAAATCCATGCTTACATCAATCCATGGTTTCTCAGGTATTGGTAAGGGCTGCAATAATCCAGCTACATTACAAGTTTCAGCTTTGAGTCTTTGACATGCATCACATTCCTTAACATGCTTCTTTACATCTTCTCTCATTCCAGGCCAATAAAAATCCCTCCTAATTCTCTGAAAAGTCTTAAGAAATCCAGAATGCCCACCCAAAGGACTGTCGTGGACCTGTTGAAGAACAGCCTGTTTTAAAGCATCACAAGTACCCAAATAAATTCTTCCTTTATACAAAACTAACCCATTCTGAATTGTAAACCCTTTAGGAAGTTCTTCACCCAATTGATAAGCTTGGAAAATGGCTTGCACCTTCTGATCAGACCCATAACTTGTCTTAAGGTTAGTCAGCCACACTGGAGTTGGAAAAGAGATCATGCATAAAACTCCTTCAGCATCATTACCCTCAAGATTTAAGCCTTCACTCTCAACCTTCCTGGACAAGGCATCAGCCACCACATTATCCTTACCTTTTTTATACTCAACTACAAAATTATACCCCAACAACTTGGCAAACCATTTCTGCTGGGCTGGAGTACCAATCTTCTGCTCTAATAGGTACTTTAGACTCTGCTGATCAGTCCTAACAGTAAAGGGTCTTCCTACTAAATAAGCCCTCCACCTCTTGACAGCAATAACCAAAGCCAAAAGTTCCTTCTCATAAGTAGACAATGCCAAATTCTTCCCTTTAAGGGCCTGACTGTGATAGGCTATAGGTTTTCCTTGTTGCATCAGAACAGCACCTATTCCCCTTCCTGAAGCATCACATTCCACCACAAATGGCAAGTCAAAATTGGGCAAGGTTAGCACAGGAGGGTGAACCATAGCTTCCTTAAGCTGATGGAAGGCAAGTTCAGCTTCCTTGGTCCAATAAAAAGAGTCTTTCTTCAATAAGGCAGTCAAAGGGGCTGCAATAGTGCCATACCCTTTGACAAACTTCCTATAATATCCTGTAAGCCCCAGAAATCCCCTTAAAGATTTGATATCCTTAGGAAAAGGCCACTGCTGCATTGCAGCAACCTTCTTTGGGTCAGTCTGCACCCCTTCAGCAGAGATCACATGCCCCAAATACTCCACATTAGTGCCAGCAAACATACACTTAGATCTTTTAGCATACAAGTGGTTATTATCTAAAGCTTCCAAAACACTTCTAAGATGAATAACATGTTCAGACACTGATTTGCTATAAACCAAGATATCATCAAAGAAAACTAACACAAACTTCCTCAGGAAAGGTTTGAATATCTGGTTCATCAAGGATTGGAAGGTGGAAGGAGCATTGGTTAGGCCAAAAGGCATCACCAAAAACTCATAGTGACCCTCATGAGTCCTAAAAGCTGTCTTAGGTATATCTTCATCCTTCATCCTTATTTGGTGGTATCCAGACCTCAAGTCTAGCTTGGAAAAAATAACAGCCCCATGTAATTCATCCAACAACTCATCAATAATTGGGATTGGAAATTTGTCCTTAACAGTTATGGAATTCAATGCTCTATAATCAATACACATCCTCCAAGATCCATCAGCTTTCCTAACCAACAACACAGGGGAAGCAAAAGGACTGTTACTGTTTCTAATTGACCCTACTGATAGCAATTCCTTCACAATATTCTCTATTTCATTTTTCTGATAAAATGGATACCTATAAGGCCTTTGGCATATAGGTTGAGCTCCTTTTTTAAGCACAATTGAATGCTCATGACCCCTTAATGGAGGCAGCTCAGTAGGAGTCTCAAAAACTTGGCTAAACTCTTGTAACAAAGCTTCTACTTCAGAAGGAATACTAGCCTCTAATGCATTTATCTCCACGCCAGCAATCTGTAACAACAACCCCTTCTTCACTGGAGCTTTAAAGAATGTCTCACAATCTTCAAGGAAAGTGCTTGAAATTGAACTCAATCCTTGCAGCATTATCTGTTTGTTCTCATACCAAAAACACATAGTTAAAAGCTTGAAATTCCATTGAATTTCCCCCAAGGTACTTAACCACTGGGTACCCAAGACCGCATCACAACCTCCTAATGCCAAAACATGGAAATTAATGCAAAACTCCACTCCTTGAATAAACACAGGTACACAACTACAAAATCCTTGTGTTTTAACAATAGACCCATTGGCTACTTTGACTTCCAACACTCTTGAAACATCCACTCTCAACTGTAAACTCCTAACCAATGATGCATCAACAAAATTATGGGTGCTACCCGTATCTATCAAAATTACTAATCCACATCCATTAACTCTTCCCTTAACCCTCATTGTGCCAGGCGTAGGTGTTCCTGTGAGAGCATACAAGGTTATCTCAACCTCTTCATTGAGATTAGATTGCAAATTCTTATCAATTTTATTACCTATCTCACTGTTCACTTCTTCCTCTAATTCAGTTAACTTCATTCCACAATTTTCCCCATAACCAAAATCAATTCCTTCCAACAAAAACAATTTAGCACTCCTACATTTATGCCCTGGTCCCCACTTCTCATCACAATTGTAACATAGACCCTTCTTCCTCCTTTCATCCATCTGTGCAGGGGTTATCCTCTTAACAGGTATACTAAGTCTAGCTTTTGTCATACCACTATTACCACTATTTTTGGGCATTCCCAGGATAGAATTCTTACTTGAATCTTGCTGATACTTGACACTCCTTTTGCAACTCATCACGTATTCTTCTTGAATCTTGGCTAATCCAAAGGCTGCATTCAAAGATTGAGGGTTAAGCATTCTCACAGGTAACCGTACGTCATCCTTCAACCCACTCAAGAAACAACTGAGCTTGTGTAATGGGGAAAGACCCTTGATTCTATTTGATACTGCCTCAAACTCTGCTTTATATACAGCCACGGTGGTCGTCTGTCTCAATCTTGTCAATACCTCCATGGGATCGTCATAGGCCGTTGATCCAAACCTTACGTGTAAAGCTTGTACCAAAGAATCCCAATCAGAAATTACCCCAGCCTCCTCTGCTTCTTGAAACCATATTAACGCCTCCAATTCCATGTGAAATGAAGCTACCAACAACCTTTCTGTAACTGGCGTTTGATAATAATCAAAATACTGGTTAGCTTTATAAACCCAGCTAGCAGGATCGACACCAGAGAATCTTGGGAAATCTAATTTCACAGATTTTGTAAACGACAAAGTAGAAGAATTGCAATTTGGATTGGCGTGTACATTCCTCTGATGTGCGTTTTGTGAATTTGGACTGACATCGATGGAATTAAGCTTCTGTAAGATGACATTGATGTTCTGGTTCATCTCGTTCAAGGTTTTGGTATGAATACCTTGAATCTTTTGTATTTCTTGTATCTCCTTGTGGTGGTCTTGTATCTCTCTATTATGGTGATCTGATGTAGTGCGTAGGGAAGCAATCGCGTCATTCACCAGGTTCATGGCGGCGGCTCGCGTTTTAGTCATGGTAGCGCAGGAACGGTGCTTTGATACCACTTGTTAGGATTGTAAAATGTTGTAATGTTTTAGCTGGATTCGAGGTCAGCTATGGCCTCCAGGAAAGGAAAAAAAAGGATTTGTGAGAGAGAAGAAGAAGAACAAAGAAAGAAAGAATCATATCAGATTAACCAAATAGCCAACTTCTCTTGTACACTTCCGTGGTTACTTATACCACTCACAGCTGTCCCACAACCCAGCTATCCCACAACCCACTAACTCTAACTAACCCTTAACTACCCTTGTACAGTTACTAACCAATGCCACTACTAACCCCACTAACCCATATAGCCGCCCACCTGATATACAACCCTTCAGCCTTTTATGTACCACTGTGCACTTATGCACTCAATTCACTAACACACTATATTTGTTATTCAAACACTACCTGCACACATAACCCATCATACAATCAGACTATGCTTAACAATTTATCCGTCACTCTTGAAATGAACCTGTTGAGTGCCGCAACCCTTTCGTTTAAACTTTGCACCTCCTTGATATTTTTCGGAGGCGTCATCTCCAACATGGCTTGAATTTTGTTTGGGTTGGTCTTGATGCCCTGTCAAGACACCATAAAGCCAAGAAACTTTTCTAACAATACCTCAAACACACACTTACTGGGATTAAGCTTCTTGTTATAGAGACAAAGGGTCTCAAATGTTTCCTAAAGGTTGTCGTGGTGGTGATCTTCCCTTTTGCTTTGCACTAGCATGTCGACATTTCGCCCAATCTGTTGGGAAAACATCTTGTTCACAAGTCTTTGGTACAACATCCCTGTGTTCTTTAGTCCAAATGACATGACCTTATAGGAAAAGAGCCCTTGGCTTGTGACAAACAAAGTCTTTTATTGGTCGGATTCATCAAGCTTGATTTGATTGTAGCCTAAGAAAGCATCCATGAAGCTTAGCAATGGATGGCTGGCGGTCGAGTCTATAAGGAGGTCGATTCGTGGAAGTGGATAACTATCCTTCGGGCAAACTTTGTTCAAATAAGTGAAGTCCACACACATTCTCCATTTGCCGTTCACTTTTTTGAGCATTACCACATTGGCCAACCACTTAGGATAGTAGACCTTTCTAATAAAGCTTGCATCCAATAGCTTGTGAACTTTTTCAATTATGGCCTTATCTCCTTCTTAGGTGAAGGATTTCTTCTTCTGCAGCACGGGAGGGAAGGACAAAGAGACATGAGCTAATGAACCATGGTACTTAGATCAATCCACAACATGTCCTCATGGCTCCAAGTGAAGACGTCTAGATTATTTCATAAGAAGAGGGTGAGCTTCTTACGGATAACAGGGTTGGCTTGCATGCCAATACGAGTGATTTGTTCTGGGTGGTTGTTATCTAGGGAGATTTCTTCAAAAACCTTTGTCAGCTCTACGGTGACCCATTATTCTTTGATGTTTAACGCCTAGAAATGATCATCCATTTCCAACATAGCTATGTAGCACTCACGAGCTGACACTTGGTCTCTGTGCACTTCTCCTATCTTGTACTTCGTCGAGAATTTCACTAGCAAGTGGTAGAAAGAGGTGGCTACTTTCCATGCATTGAAGGTAGGTCGCTTGACATTGGCATTATATGCAGAAGAGTAGTTGACAACCAAGAAGGTGATCTCCTTGGTGAGCTATTGAGGATAAGTGCCAATGGTCATTGGTAGGGTGATGGTTCCAATGGGGAAAACCTTAGTACCATTGAACCCCACGAGTGGCGTGTCCTTTGATAGAAGTTGCTCCTTGTCAATCCTCAACTGTTGGAAGGCAGGGTAGTAAAGGATGTTAGCCAAGCTCCCATTGTCTACTAAGATTCGTCAAGTATTGAAGTCAGCTATCGATAGGCTAATAACTAGGGCATCTTCATGAGGGTGGTGGAGTCGTCAAACATCGTCTTCTATGAAACTAATGGTTGGGTCATCGACCTTTGTTAGTTTAGGTAGACGACCAGTGATCTGCACTCTTTGCACCATCCATAAGTAGGTCTTCCTTGCTTTCCCAAATGAGCCAATCATCGTATTTCCCTCCTATAATCACCTGTATCTCTTTAAGGGTGGCTTTTGGTTGCTCTTCTGTTTGTCGGTTGGGTTCCAGATCCCTTGGCAGGTTTTCTCTGTCCTTTTCTCTCCCAACAAATCACTATAATTACCCTTGCTTGATGAGGGTTGTTATCTACAGTTTTAAGTCATATCATTTGGAAGTGTCGCGCCCATAGTCTCAATGGAAATGGCAATACTTGTTCCTTGGCCTTTTGTTCAAATCACCCTTAAGCTTGTTCGACTATGTTATCGCTGGGTCATTCCTTATTTGCATGAAGACTTGGTCAGGCATTGTATTCAGCGGGGTGAAATTGACCATCCTCTTGAGCAGGGGTCTTGATCTTCTCTCGTCCCTTCATTCATTCGTCTGAGCTGACTTTGTTCCTTTGTCCTAACGGGAGTCATCTTGTCCTTCCCTTTTCTTCGACTTGCCCCCATGGGCCATCGTGGCATCTTTAGCGTTCATATACTTAATGGCCTTGTACAACATGTCAACCATTGTCTTCAAGTCATTCTTGTAAATGAAAAAATAAATTCTTCAGATTGGAGCCCATTGGTAAAAGTTGTAACCAAAACCTTGTCATTGGCCTTGTCAATCAGTAGAGCCTCTTTGTTGAATAGAGCCACATAAGATCTCAAGCTTTTGTCCTCTCATTGCTTGATGTTCAGTAGGCTAGCAGAAGACCTTTTGTACCTCTGTCCTCCAATGAAGTGGGTGACAAAGTGTCCACTCAGCTCCTTGAAAGTAAAAACGATGTTGGGGGCTAACTTACTGAACCACACTCTTACGGGTCCTTTGAGCGTGGTGAGAAATGCTCTGAACATGATTTTGTCCAAAACCCCTTGCATATGCATTAGGGTCTAGAACATTTCTAAATAATCGAATGGATCCTTCGATCCGTTGTACGCTTCTAGTTACGACATCCGGAACTTGGCTAGGAAGGGGAAGGAGGTGACCTACGCTATGAAGAGCGAGTCAGTCCGCTGGACTAGTTCATCCAGGTTGGTAGACACTCACCCTCTCATGGTATTCATCATCAAGTACATCTTCTCTTTCATCATTTACATGTCCTGTGCCATGCGCATCATGCCACTTTCCAATTCAGATGGACAGTTTGTGTCCTCCTGTCATTTCCACTTGCTGGTTGCATTGCTTTCTTCCTAGTCATCCCTCTCTTCCCAATCTCTTGTCGGGGATTGGCTATCATTCCGCTCTTCTTTGTCTCGTTCGTCACGTTAGTCGTCAGGACATCATTTGTTCCTCTAGGTCAACTACTGTTCCAACTCTTGATTGCGCTTGGTGAGACGCTCGATTGCAACGGCAAGGGTTTGCACTTGTCTCCAGGGCGTTGGGTGGGTTCCTAGTCTCCTGGTTGATGGTAGCCATTGACTACGTCAGGACCATACAACTCTTTTGTCTTAGAAGCGTTGATATGGCGAATCACTTGTTCCCACAAAACACTAACTAATGATGTACAAAATCGTCAGTAAGTTAATTGTCCACGCGTGCAAATAAGGTACTTGAAAAACAAAAAGGATGAAGAACTTGCAGAGAGCACTGGTGGGGTGGGCAAAACCAAATTAATCCGATAAGGAGGTGAAGGATGGCTGGAATATAATATGGTACAATGGATTAACCCAAACAATTAATAAATAAAAGGTATAAACAACTCACCACTCTATGGGATACAAAAACAACACCCAAAGAGATACAAAACCAGAACTCGCCACCCAAAAAATCCACCAATTGGATAAGAGTTTAAAATAAGAAATCCATCTTCTAAGCACAAAGCTTTTTAATCTGAAAAATGCACTCTGATTTTATTTACTTAAACCAAAAGGCTTATATAAAGCTTAGAACAACCCTCTAAGCATACGAGAACGAAAATAGTAATTGAAACATTAAAACTTAGTATGACCAAAGTCAGACATGACTTTTAGGATCTTCAAGTGCAATAAAAATACTTGTCTACCTAGGAGAAATAAAACATAAAGTCTGATGCATCCTAGAAGACACTAATTAAAGACTATTTGATTTCTTTCTTATTCATTTGGGTCGGACTTAGTATCAGATTGAGCTTGCAGGAACTTGGGACCGTCCGGTGTCAATCTTCTCACAGACTTCAGTAAATGTGAAAAAACACTAAAAGTGACACTTGGGATATGTTTGACGTTTCTTAAAGAGTAGTGTTTAGCTTAATCATTTAGTTGTTATACTTTTACTTCTAGTCGAACTATGTGATGTTTGATGTTTACTTTAAGGAAATATTGTGCACGAAGCAAAGTAATTTCTTCACAAATGTCGGCAGCACAGAACGAAAAACTGTTCTTCAATTACGGTTTTCCATCATAAGGGAATTTATGGTTGTAATCTTTAACATACCTATCAGAACAGAACAAATGCAATGCCCAAAATATGATTCTCATTGTTAGAAGCCAAAACTCGAGGGAAGAAAGTCTAGGCAGCAACATACCTGATCCGGCATTTTTTACTTTATTGCGTTTTTGTCTTTCTACTTCTTGAATATTCAAACGGGTTTCATTGGTGGTAAGACTTGTAGCCACTTCTATATGTATACCTTTCATAATAAAATGTTACCGGTTAATCAAACAGTATAAACGTACTTCAAAAAAAAAAAAAAATCTCCTGTATAAATTTGGAGCAATGTATGTTTCTCACGAGTGATGATCTTTGCTAAGACACAGAAAATAATAATAACATATGAAAAATACTATGTCTACAATATTTTCACAACAAATTTTATGTAGCAGATTGTTACTTGCTGTTATTAGTGGGTAAAAAAGTAATTTCAGTAATGAATTTAAATTAGAAACCTGTAACAATTTGAAAACTAGAATTTGTTATGAAAATATTGTGAACGTTACACATCTCATCAAATATACCTTCAATAATCATAGAAAGAAAAAAAAAAGTTTTTGAAACTATAATATTGTCATCACCCTACTTTTTTCATAACCTACTCTGCTGAATAGAGAAAACTTGTGCATCAGCGTTATAATGTACTATTCTTTTATAAAAACCTTGTAGATCAACATTACAACCTACTATTTTTTAATAGAAAAACCAAGGTTTCAGAACTATCAAAATAAATAAATATATGTATTATGCACAGAGAATTAAGTGCAGTGACAATGCCCCATTCTACTGGCTACCATGTGAGTTTTCTTCCTCTTTTACTTCTAATTCTAGGTGGATGAGAGAGAGAGAGAGAGTCATACTATCAATCAATATATATATATATATATATATATATATATATATATATATATATAAAAGTAGAGAACTCATGCAGGGAAAGCACGAAGTTCTGCCAAGTGACACATTCTTGGCAAAGAAAATGAAATATTCTTAAGTGTCATATTAGAGAGATAAGATCAAATTAAATATTAAAATTTTGTTTTATTTGATTCAATGTTTCAAGACTTTTCTAATTAAAAAATAAAAATTCTTTGTATCTTTTGGTTCAATGTATCAACACTTTTCATCCCTCACACATACACACAAAATTCTTTGCATTTTAATTCACCATTTTCACCTCTTACACTTCTGCTCCTTTATATATACCTGTCCATAGTCATTCATGGTATCTCATGTCAAATACAACATACCAAAAATGATTTCATTTATCTTCAATCTTTCGACGACACTTGCCTAGCTCTAACATTGTCGTTTCATCGAATTCTAACCCGTATGAGTTGGCTACAACCAAGAAAGAGGGGGGCGTGTATTTTATATTGAGTGACAACGGTAATTTTGATTTTAAGGTCCAATGTTGTAGATTTGTGGGTTTTGTAAAAGATGTGATTGATTGTGGGTGTTTGGGATACGTATTTGTTTTAGAATTAAGGACAAAGAGAAAGACACATTTTATATTAACTTTTATTCTAAAATATGCTTATCAAAAACTTTTATTTTACAATATTCCTCCAAAGTCGTTTTTATATTTCTCCTTACTTGAACTAAATAATTATAATGAATATGTGTGTGAAATTTATAATTGTTTCTTCTTGTGATTAACTCATTACTAACAAAATTCAATTAAATATTAAAATTTTTTTTTATTTGGTTTAATATTTCAAGATTTTTCTAATTAAAAAGTAAATACTCTTTGTATCTTTTGGTGCAAAATATCAAGACTTTTCCTCCCTCACACATACACAAAATTCTATGCATTTCAATCCACCATTTTTCACATCTTACACTTCTACTCCTCTATATATACTTACTCCTGACCCTTCATGGCATCCTATGTCAAATACAACATACCAAAAATGATTCCATTTATCTTCAATAGTTTGACAACACCTATTTAGCTCTGACATTATTGTCTTATCTAATTCTAACTTGTATAAGTTGGCTACAACCAACGAAGAGGAGCATGCATTTTATATTGAGTGACAGCGCGTTAAGACACCAGCTATGATGGACATCGAGGGTAATTGGTGACGTGGTCTTAATAGCTTAATCAGGTAGTTAGTTGTTGATATGTGGTTAGTTGGCTAAGATAGCTGGCTAGTAGTTATGAGTTACACTTGTATTCTTTATTAAATTAGTAAATTGAATTGTATAAATAGGGGGAGATATGTACTTTGATGGTAAGCAATAAGAATACACATTCAGTTTACTTGTATTTCTCTCTCTTCTAGGAGTTCAGCCGTCCTCGAACTCAGTCACCATTCTCAGTTAGTCTTGGAGTTTTAGGGAACTCTTTCATTTGGTAGCAAAGCCCAGTTCCTTACATCCACCATGACTGAAACTCGTTCTACCTCTCTTCTCAATGAAGCCATTGCTACTCTTCGGACTACTTCAGATCACCATTCCAAGGACAGTTAAGAAATTCACCAAGTTATCCATATCCACACACGTACCCTAAATGAGATGAATCAGCAACTCAGTGCAATTCTGCAGAAATTGAGTATAACAGAGGAAGATCAAAGCCAAAACCCACAAACTTCACAGACCCCCCAAACCAACCAACCTAGAAATGTAGTTATTTCTTCACCTAGACCCTTAAAGTTAGAATTTCCAATATTTTCTGGAGAAGATCCAGCTGCTTGGATCTATAAAGAAAATCATTATTTTAACTAGTACAAGATCCTAACGAATGAGCAATTACTTATGCCTTCATTCCAACTCGATGCTAAAGCTTTAGTTTGGTTCCAATAGGGTGAGGAAGCAAGTGTAATTGATAGTTGGGAGTCATTGGTTCGGGCTATGTTGATCAGATTTAGTACAACAACTTATGATGATCCTATGGAGGCTCTCATTAGGTTGAGACGATCGTCAACTATGTCAGCTTACAAGGGCAAATTTGAGTCTATGCCTAATAGAATCAAAGGTCTATCTCCACAGCACAAGTTCAGTTGTTTCTTAAGTGAGCTTACAGATGAGATCAGATTATCAGTCAGGATGCTAAATCCTCCATCCTTGAATGTAGCCTTTGGTCTTGCCAAGATTCAAGAGCAATATTGGATGGGTTGCAAGAAAGGGGCAAAGCTTCTGCAAGAACAAGGTCAGTCTTCAATACTTGGCTTCCCTAAGTTCAATTCTCCTATAGAAGCTGAGACAAGAATACCTATTAAGAGAATTTTACTGGCACAAATGGAAGAGAGGAAGAAAAGGGGACTTTGTTATAACTGTGATGATAAATGGGCACCGGGTTATGAGTGTAAGAGTGCTAAGCTGTTTTTGTTATAAGGTATAGAGATAGTTCTAGCTTCAAGGGTGCAAGTTACTGAAATGGAAGAAGATGGTATGGTGGGTGTCATTAAGTCTCAGGATAAGGGAATAAAAGAGGCTATGATTACTCTTTTTATGCACTTGTTGGGCAGTCACACTCAAGGCACAATGAGGGTTAATGGCATGATTATAGGAGAGGAGTTCATCATTCTCTTAGATTCTGGTAGCGCTTATAACTTCATTGATGCTGCTTTGTTGCGGAAATTATAGCTTTTAGTGGATGTTACTCAAATATTGGAGGTTAAGGTGGCTAATGGAGATGTTATCAAAACACAAGGGGAATGTAGAGATGTGGCAATACAGGTGCAAGGTTATACTTTTATGGTGCAATTACATGCGTTACCCATAGGATGTTGTGAAGTGGTTTTAGGAACTCATTGGCTCAGTACATTAGGAGTAATCAATTGGGATTTTAAGCTCTTAACCATGGAATTGTGAGCAGCAGGTGGTGTTACAGGGAATTAAAGTTGTAGGCTCTAACTTCCATGAAGGGGCTCAATTCTTTAAGAAACCTTCTAAAAGAGGGTTGATTCTCCACATAGAAGATCAAGGTTCTGTAGTGGTTTAGCATCCATGTCCTATGAATGTTGAAGCGTTATTGCTAGAATTTAGAGCAGTCTTTGCCACTCCAGTGGGGTTACCTCCTATTCGAGGGTATGAACATCAAATCAACCTCAAAGAAGTACCACAACTAATTTGTCAACGACCCTACGAGTATCCCTATTACCAAAAAAATGAAATAGAGAAGATAGTGCAGGAGTTGTTGGCTGTAGGTTCTGTTAGAAATAGTCAGAGTCAATTTGCTTCTCCTGTCCTATTGGTGAGGAAGACAGATGGCTTTTGGAGAATGCGTATCAATTATAGAGCTTTAAACCAAGCTACCATTAAAGAGAAGTATCCTATCCCTATTATTGATGAATTGTTGGATGAACTTCATGGGGCTTGTCTCTTTTCTAAATTAGACTTGAGATTAGGATACCATCAAATTAGAATGAGGGAGCAAGACATCCCTAAAACTGCTTTTCAAACTCATGAAGGCCACCATGAAATTTTAGTGATGCCATTTAGCTTAACAAATGCCCCCTCAACATTTCAATCTTTAATGAATGAGGTGTTTAAGCCATTTCTTAGAAAGTTTGTTTTTGTTTTCTTTGATGATATTCTGCTTTACAGTAGATCTTTGCCTAACCATATGGGGCATCTTAGAACTGTCTTTGGCTTATTAGCTAAACACCATTTATATGCCAACAAATCCAAATGTATGTTAGCTTGTGAGGAAGTGGAGTATTTGGGGCATCTCATCTCCCGCCCCGGGGGGGGGGGGGGGGGGGGGGGATGTGAAAACTGACCCAAGGAAGATTGCAGCATGCAACAGTGGCCTATCCCTAAGGATGTCAAGGCCTTGAGAGAATTTTTGGGTCTCACTGGTTACTATAGGAAATCTGTTAAAGGTTATGGTCAGATAGCTGCACCCTTGACTGCTCTTTTGAAGAAGAACTCTTTTGTCTGGTCTGACCATTCTGGTCGGGCTTTCCAACAGCTCAAGCTTGCTATTTTTAATCCTCTAGTGTTAGCCCTTCCAAATTTTTCCAAGACTTTCGCTGTGGAATGTGATGCTTCTAGGTTTGGTCTTGGTGCTATCCTAATGCAAGATCGAAAGCCTATTGCATTTCACAGCCAAGCCTTAAAAGGTAGAAGTTTGGCTTTTTCTACTTATGAAAAGGAATTCCTTGCTGTGGTGGCAGCTGTCCAAAAGTGGAGGCACTACTTGGTGGGTAAACCTTTTGTTATAAAAATTGATCAGTAGAGTCTTAAATACTTTTTGGATCAAGGAGTGGGTACTTTAGCTCAACAAAGGTGGATTACTAAGCTCCTTGGTTACAATTTTATGGTTGAGTATAAGAAGGGTAAGGAAAATGTGGTAGCAGATGCTTTGTCAAGACAAAGGGAAGAGTCCATGGATGTTTCTACTGCTGATTTGTTTTCTGTAGAGGGTACTGATTTGTTTCATATTGAGGGGACCTTGTTTATTATCTCTTTTCCTGCTGCTACTTGGATCTAGGATCTTAAGGCTAGTTATGAGACGGATCAGTTTGTCCAGAACCTCCTTTCAGCTTTCCATTCAGCTTGAGAATTGCCAATTTTCTTATCAGAATGGGTTTGTGTTGTATAAGGGTAAGATTTTCTTGGGGGCACAATGTGGGCTTAAACCCTCTGTTTTATGGCATGTACATGATGGTCCTTTAGGGGGACATTATAGATATCTTAAAACCTTGCACAGACTTAAACAAGACTTTTATTGGCCTAGCTTGAAGAAGGATTTGAGACAGTATATCAGGGAATGTGACAATTGTCAGAGGATGAAACATAAGACTTGTAAACTTGCTAGTTTGTTGCAACCTTTGCCTATTCCTTCCAAACCTTGGTTAGTTGTTAGCATGGATTTTGTTGCAGGATTGCCTAAAAGTCTCATTTGAAGGATGTGGTTTTGGTAGTGGTGGACAGCCTCACCAAGTATGTTCACTTCATTCCTTTAGCCCACCCTTACACAGCTTCTAAGGTAGCAAACCTATATGTTCAACATATTCTGAATATCCATGGAATGCCTTCTTCAATTGTGAGTGACAAAGATCCCATCTTTACTTCTTATTTTTAGGTTGAACTAATGAAATTGCAAGGAGTTGAATTAGCCACGTCATCAGCTTACCATCCACAGACAGATGGTCAAACTAAAATGGTTAGTAAGAGCTGGGAACATAACTTGAGGGCCTTTGCAGCTGACAAACCTTCTAGTTTGGTGAAGTGCCTACCCTTGGCAGAATATTGGTTCAATACCAATTTTCACACCTCTACCAAATTAACCCCTTTTGAATCACTGTACGGTTACTCCCCTCCCAAGCTACTGGTTATATATACGTGATACTACACAGGTTGAAGAATAATTTGGTACTTGCTTAAGAGAGAATAGATTTGAGAGATCATTTTCAGCAGGAAACTATGTATTCTTAAGGTTGCAGCCTTTTAGACAAAAGACCCTTAGTCTTAAGACTCTTGGGAAACTAGCTCCTAAGTACCATGGTCCATTCCAAGTGATACAAAAGAGAGCGAAACTAGCTTACAAGTTAGATCTACTAGCAGAGACTACAGTGCACCCAATTTTCCATGTCTCATGCTTGAAAAATAAATTGGGATAGGTCATTCCTATTCCCACCCTTCCTGCCATGACAGCAAAAGGAGTCATCAATGCTAAACCAGTAGTAGTGCTACAGCAGAGATCTCGCCCACTTCAAAATAGGGTTATCTCATACGTTTTGGTTCAATGGCAAGGAGGCAATATTGATGATGCCACTTGGGAAAGTTTGTACAATCTCTAACACCAATTTCCCCACCTTGTGGGCAAGGTGCTCTAAGAGAGGCGAAATTATTAAGACACTAGCTATGATGGCCATTGAGGGTAATTGGTGATGTGGTCTTAATAGCTTAATCAATTAGTTAGTTGTTGATATGTGGTTAGTTGGCTAAGATAGGTGGCTAGTAGTTATATCAGCTATACTTGTATTCTGTTAAGAGATGTATTCAGTTAGTATATTGAATTTTGTAAATAAGGAGATACATGTACTTTGACGATAAGCAATAAGAATACACATTCAGTTTTACTTGTATTTCTCTCTCTCTCTCTCTCTCTCTCTCTCTCTCTCTCTCTCTCTCTCTCTCTCTCTCTCTCTCTCTCTCTCTCTTCTCAAAGGTTAGTTGTCCTCGAACTTAGCCACCATTCTTAGTCAGTCTTAGAGTTTTAAGGAACTCTTTCACAGTGATAATTTTGATTTTAAGGTCAAACGTTGTAGATTTGTAAATTTGTGAAGAATGTGACTAATACAACATTCTCTAAAATCATATTTCATAAAATATTATAATGCTATCCGTACATTGTACAGGCAACTTACTAGTTAGTAATAATAAGAAAAAGAAGAAATAATGTTTAATTTATGCCACATCAACTAAAGAATGCTGCTTGAATTATCAATGCAACATTATTAGCCCCGCAAAAAATGGAAAAAAAATTACGGATTGATTAAAATGTCCCTTTTTTTTTTAAATATTGGAAGAACCAAAATAATAATAAGAAATTTTAAATTTGGGGGGCCCAAATAAAATTCATCCCATATTTGTCAGATTCGAAGTATAGTTTACCTTATTAAAGCAAAGTTAGGGTAAATTTCGATAACATCCCTTAGGTTGAGAGAAATATCAAAACCCTTTTCTTCTTTTTATTAATGACATTCTACCATTTGAGATTTTGATTTATAACAAATAACGCTTATGAACATTTTTTTCCATTACAAATTAAGTCAATATATATATTTTTTTCAAATTAAATCATCGTCTAGAATAATCTCAAGATAATTCTTACTAACCAAACTGGTTATATAATAAGATTTTTTAAAAAACAAATTGATATAAAAATAATAACCATGTGGGGAAAGTATCATTGTAAAAATGTAGGTCTTTGACATTTCTCCAAACTTCAAGAGAGCTTAGAGTAAGTTAACTAAGTTGTCATAAACAAATTTTCTTAACATATATGTCATATCTAAAAGACCTTAAATATATAATCTTTCGAAATTTTTAGAGTAAGTATTCACCTTGTATTCAACACTTTAGGGGGTTGGGGGATGGGAGAATTCCTCTAGTATTAGGATTCTATACATTTGAGATCAATTCATTTTATAATTCAAATTAAATATTATTCACATTGGTAGAGGAAGAGAGGGAAGGGCACCATAGCCCCTCTTAGTTTTAAAAAATTACCCTCCTTATTCTTATATATATAATTTAACTAATAGGCCTCTCAAAAACATTCCACTTTCACTAGTGAAATATTAAGGATCTTGTTCAATTCCTCTTGCCATATGATAGAAGGTTGTGGCTTACTCAATTCTGAAACTTGTTTGGATGGTGATCGAAAGGCTTTGATTGCTCGTAGGCTTCCTTTTGATGACTGGCACTTCACAAACACCATTGGGCTAGTGGGTGATATTTGGCTTCTTTGGCGAACAGATGAGGTAAATATGCAAATCCTAAATTCTACTAAGCAGGAAATACATGGGTTGGTAAGTCCCCTCTATTTTGATTGTGTCTGGTTATTTTCTTCAATTTATGTTAGTAATAGAATTGCTGAGAGTCGTTGTCTTTGGGGTGACCTTGAGATTATTGTTGGTCTTTATAACCTTCCCTGGTTAATTATGGGGATACTTGCAAGCTAGCTGTGTAAGGGTCTACAATGTAGTAAGTTAACGTGCATTTGAATCGAATAAGCAAACTAGCATCTCGAGTTTTAGAAACTCGAGATTCATATTAAAACTCGAGTCTCCAAGACTCGCTTTGCTAGTTTGTGCCGGATGAGCTGGACAGGAAATGCCACATAGATCTCGAGTGTTTAAGACTCGAGATCTAAAAGACCCTTAGGTACTCGATTTTGGCTCACACCTAAAGAACGATGAAGGACAGGAACGATCGCTGGGTGGTCTTCAATAATCTGACGAAGAACAGGAACGATCGCTAAGTGTACAGAGACAAACAAAGAAGTTGAACGATCTGACGAAGTGGAGCGATCTGATTGAACGCTGCGTGGTCTTCAACGATTTGATGAAGAAAATGATTTGATTTTTTGATTAAACACTGGGAAGACGAACGATCGCTGGGTGGTCTTTAATGATCTGATGAAGAACAGGAGCGATCGCTGGTGTACAAAGACGAACAAAGAAGATGAACGATCTGACGAAGTGGAGCGATCTGATTGAACGCTGCGTGGTCTTCAACGATCTGACGAAGAAAACAATTTGATTTTTTGATTAAACGCTGGGAAGACGAACGAAGAAGATGAACAGAGAAGACGAACGGAGAAGATGTACAGAACGGAGAAGCCGGACGAACGGAGAAGACGGACGAACGGAGAAGACGAATGATTGCTGGGTGGTCTTATTTGCACAAAGAAACTCTGATGAACGCGAGGAAGAAGAAGGATGATCTGAGGGAAAAATGGTGGAACTCGAGTTTCCAAAACTCGAGTTCCACATGAAGGGAAATATTGTGGAACTTTTTCCACATCAACTTCTACCGCTTGGGTCTCGAGTTTTTAAAACTCGATTTCTACAATTGAACTTGAGTTTTTAAAACTCGAGATGCTAGTTTTCCAGTTTGTTTTGCAACAGGACAACTAATGATATTCTTAGAAAATTAATGTTAAATGAAAAAAAAAAATTCGTTTAATTATAGGGGACTTCAATGAGGTTGTCTTTGGTAAAGAGAAATTTTGTGGTAATCGGGTAAATGTTCGTCGAGCTACTAACTTTCAAAGTTTTATGGATAGTTGTAACATGATTGACTTGGGCTTTGTAGGCCCTCGCTTTACTTGGACTAAATAGGACTTGATGGGCTTATTTTGGAGAGGTTAGATAAGGCCTAGGCTAACCTGGCTTGGTAAAATTTTTTCCTTGAGGCTATTCTTTCCCATGCCCCCAAAACCCACTTGGACCATTATCCCATCCACTTATCCCTCGACACCTGCATCGCTCATTCTAGGAACCACCCTTTTAGATTTGAGCATAGGTGGATGTCCCACCCTTCCTTATGAATGTTGTTAACGATGTCTGGCTGGATGGTAATGGGGTTTACACCCGTTCTATCCCCATTTTTGTTGAAAGAATTAAGGTTTGGAATAAGAATGTGTTTGGAAACCTGTTCCATAGGAAGCTTGTTGCTCTAGCTAGACTTGAAGGTGCCTAGTGTGCCATAGTCACTAAGCCCAATAATTTCCTCCTGTCCTTAAAGAAGCAGCTTATGGAGGAGTATAACTCTATTCTGGATCAATAGCAAGAATTTTGGGCACTGAAGTAAAAAATTTCTTGAATTCTCGAAGGGGATCGAAATACTCAATTCTTCCCTGTCTTTACCCTGATTCGTAGGAGGAATAAGATCTATAGGATTAAGAAAAACTGAAATGTTTGGCTCTCAAATGAAGAGGACATTGGTTCCTTTATCCAAGATATCTTCCAATCCCTTTTTCTCTTCTGATCACTTTTCTTCCCTTGAGGCTTTGGAGCTCCTACCCTCCTCTAGAATTCACCTCTTGGATTCAGAAGTTGAACTTCTAGCTAGTCCCTTCTCGAAGGAAGAGGTCAAGTGGGCTCTCTTTGAATTAAAGCTTTTCAAAGCCCTTAGGGCTGATTGTCTCTATGTGGGTTTTTACCAAAATTACTGGTCTGTGGTTGATGATTTCTTCACAAATAAGGTGCTTGACATCCTCTATACTACCATTATCTCTAGGGATCTAAATAAAACCCTGGTTGCCCTCATTCCTAATTGTAATTTCCTTGAAAGTATTAGCTAGTTCAGACTAATCAACCTCCATAACACTACTTATAAGACCGTGACAAAGTTTATTGTGGAAAGGCTTAGGCAAGTTCTGCCCTCAATTATTTCCCCCTTATAGTTCGTTTTTGTCGCTAGTAGAAGAGGGTCGGATAACATAGTCATTGTGTAAGAGCTCATTCACTCCTTGTCTATTAAGAATGGTAGGAAAGGTGGTATGGTTATTAAAATTGACCTAGAGAAGGCTTTTGATTAGATGGAATGGAGCTTTATCAAGGTCGTCTTAGAGCATTTTCACTTTCCTCCCCCTTTGATCAAGATTATCATGTATCTCTAGCTCCTCTATCTCTATCCTGTTGAACGATGGTATGCTTGATCCATTTAGGCCTTCTAAAGGGTTGAAGTAAGGGGACCCTCTCTCACCCTACATTTTTATCTTATGCATGGAATTTCTTGGGCTCCTCATTAATGAGAGTTGCAAATACGGGGATTGGAATCCTCTAAAATCCTTCAGATCTGGGCCTAGCTTCTCCCATTTATTCTTCTTCGATGACCTTGTTCTGGCCTCCACATCTGCTGCTAAAGCCATTGAAGAAGTGCTGGAAAAGTTCTGCTATTCCTCTGGCCAAAATGTTACCTTTGCTAAATCCAGAGTGGTTTTTTGCCATAATGTGGATCCCCTATTCGTGGGGATATCTGCCAATTGCTCAACATTAGGGAATCCTCGGAAACTGGTAAATACTTAGATACTCTCATTAAATCCACCCTATCAAGGCTAGTGACTTTGACTATTTGGCTGAAAAAATTTTAGGTAAGCTTGCGGGCTGGAAATCTAAACTCCTCTCCCTTGTGGGATGAGCCACTCTTATCCAGTCAGTTTCAGAGGCAATACCCTCTTATGTCATGCAATGTGTTTCCATCCCTGCCTCTATTTGTGATTGAATTGATGCGAAAAATAGAGATTTCCTTTGGGGTTCTACCCCTGAAAAAGGAAAATTCATGCTGTTAGCTGGAGAATGGTAATTAGACCAAAAGTAATTAATGGGCTCAGCCTCAGCTCTATGAAAGCTAAAACCTAGGCTTCTCTTGCAAATCTTGCTTGGCGTATGCTGAAAGACAATCAGGGAGATGGGCCATGGTGCCCAAGTGCAAATACTTGGGAAGGCTTGTCCCTAGCCATAGGTTTAAGCTCTGTGGCTCTCGTACATGAGCCATCTTAAAAAATGAGTGGGTCGTGATTAAGAAGGGCTCTAGTTGGGCCATTGGCAATGGAGAAAACACCAAAATCTGGATTGATAATGGGATTGGTAACTACTCGCTTAGATCCTTCCTTATGGGGCTAATTTGGCCTAAGGATGAGAGGCTTTGTGTGAAGGATCTTTTGCTTGGAAATGGCTAGGTGAATATTGACCTTATCCCCTTCTTCCTCCCCCTTGATCATCTCTCAAGTCTAAAGGCTACTCCCAACCATAGATTTGGCTCTCGAGAAGACAAAAGAATTTGGCTTGACTCCTCGAATGGTGACTTCAACAATAACTTTTCCTACTCTTTAGCCTCTGAGGGTCATCTCTCTGTGATTGAGGACCCTCTCCCCTTTGACAAATGGTTTTGGAAAGTAAACATTTGTCCTAAGATCAAATTCTTCCTCTGGTTTTGTGCCCACAATAGTGTCATGGTTAAAGTTGTCCTTGCTAATTGAGGTATTGCCCTATGCCCCCTTTACCCCATATGTGGAGTTGACTGAGAATCCATCTCCCAGCTTCTACATGATTTTCAAGTCCCTACCTCCTTCTGGAATAGATTGGGTATCTTGGATGAGAACATCTCTTCTTTCTCCTTACCCCTCATGGAGTAGATGAAAGTTAACTACAATTCTAATGCCACTTCTAGGCATCATATCCTTTGGAAAATTCTTTTTCCTTTTGGTGTTTGGGTGATTATGTTTCACATGAATAGGCTAGTCTTCAATCTCCGTCAATTCTCAACTCTGAGTAAGGTTGTAGACACCTGTGTTGCTATAGCTTGTGAATTTTTTACTATGTCGGGTACTCCTTTCCAACCTTGTCCCCAATGCTCATTATTGGTTTCTTGGCATGCCTCGCCTTTTGACTGGGATAAAATAAACACGAGCAGCTCTTCATTGGGTAACCCAAGACCCGCTAGGGTTGGTGGATTGATTCGTGATCATAATGGCTTTTGGATTTATGGGTTTGCTCAAAATGTTGGATTTGCTTTTAGTGTTCTTACTGAGCGTTGGGTGTTGGAGGATGACCTTTCTCTAGTCACCTCTATAGGCTTCTTTAATGTGCTTATTGAGCTGGATGCCCCAGTTGTTCCCTCCTTCTTTAACTAGGACTCTATTGTCCATCCTTGACTAATGAACATTGTTGATGATTGCAGGTCTCTGTTACTGCAGATCTCTATCTACAGGATGTCCCACATCTTCATGAGGGAAACAAATGTGCTAATGCAATGGCTAGATTGGGAGGCTCCTTATCCTTTGATTTTGTTCTTTATTCTAGTCCCTCAAATTGTATTAAGGACATGCTTTCCTTTGATTTATCTCCGAAGGCCTGTCTTTATGTTGTCCCAGCCCTAGGCTAGGGGTTCGGGTTTCTGTTGTTTTACCAAAAAAAAAAAAAAGCATCTTGGTCGTGATTCTGAGGTTGCTTAAAAAGCATCCTGTCCGGTGTGTCAGATACCTAGATACAAGGATAATAGAACAAGTGGTAAGAAGATTGCTCAGAAATTATTGCGCTACTTCCCATTGACTTCGAGGTTGTGAAGATTACACGTCTAGAAAAAGACCTAAGGACATGAGATGGTACATAGAAAAACATGTGAATGATGGGATATTAAGGCATCCAGCTGATAGTCAGGAATGGAAGGAGTTTGATTTGAAACATTGTGAGTTTGCCCTAAAACCTCGCAATGTGAGGTTAGGGATAGCAACAGATGGTTTTAACCCTTTTGGGAATATGAACAATAACTATAGTATGTGGCCTATCATACTCATTCCCTATAACCTACCGCCTTGGTTAGTTATGAAAGAACCTTATTTTCTTGAGTCCATTGGCTGATGAGTTGTGGGAAGAGGGTGCACGCCCTTACGATGCATATTGTGGTATGCATTTTCAGATGCGTGCCACTTTGTTGTGAGAAATACATGACTATCCTGGATTTGGTAATGTGTCTAGGTGGTAGACAAAGGCTTATTAGGCTTGTTACACTTGGAATGATGAACCATATTCGAAGACATTAGAAAGTAAAATTGGAAACACTAACCATCGAGCCTACTTGCCTATGGACCACCCTTGGCGAAGGAGTTTTTCATGCAATGGTAAAATTGAGAAACGGATGAGATCGTTAGAGTTACCAATGGAAAAGATAAATGAGCAATTAGATCGAATGCCAAATATAATTTTAGGAAAGGATCTAAACAAAAAGAAAAAGCGTTCAATTATTGGGGAACTGAATTGGTCAAAGGAAAGCATCCTATACAAGCTACCATACTGGAGGAATAAGAAGCTTAAACACAACATTGATGTCATGCATTGAGAAAAATATTAGTGAGAGTACATTCAGAACTACGTTGGGAATTGAGGGGAAAAAAAGGACATAGACAAGGCACGCAAGGACTTGAAAAATATGGGCATAACAAGAATGTCCTGAGGGATCATTTGACAAGTCTGGTGCCTTCTTTTCATTGTATCTTGAAGAAAGGGATGGTTTTTATGAATTTTTGAAATTAGTCAAGCATCTAGATGGCTATGCAGCAAACATATTGAGGTCGGTGAACACAAGAAATGGTAGATTATTAAATTTAAAAACCCATGACTGTCATGTGCTATTACAACAGATTCTTCCAATTGGGATGCGGGGTTTTGCTGATAAGGACATTTGTACAGTATTGTTTAAGTTGGGCAGCTTCTTTCAAGACTTATACTCTAGGACCCTAAGGAAGAGTGACTTGGAGAAATTAGAAGGACGTATACTTCTCATTCTATGCAAACTCGAGAAGTACTTTCCTCCAGCCTTCTTTGATGTAATGGTTTATCTTGCTGTTCACCTACCTCGTGAAGCCATTCTTGGAGGACCAGTGCAATATAGATGGATGTATCCCATTGAAATGTAAATCTCTCCATTCATTAATTATAGTTTGCTGAATGTTTTTTTTTTTTTAAGCAAATTATATTGCGTATGTAGTCATACTCCTAATTCATTTTTCCTTGGAGGTTTCTTTGAACGTTGAAAAGATACGTTTCCAACCTAGCTTGACCAAAAGGTTCAATTGCAAAGACTTACATTCTTAAAGAGTGTATTACTTTCTCATCATTATATCTTGATGGAGTTGAAACCGTGCATAATTGAAGGGAAAGAAATGCAGATTGTGGTGAATATGGCCAAGGGTTGACAATTTTCTCACAAACAACTCAACCCACCGAGTCTAGCCAGAAAGATGTGGAGAGGTCACGTGAATTGCGTGATATTGCTCAATGGTTTTTTTTGTACAATTATCCCGAGTTGGAGCCGTATTTAGAGTGCGTGAAGTCGTATTTTAATTATGCTTGAATTGTCCTTAATATTATTTGCATTTCTTAGCCGAATATATATCACTTGTTTTGAATAGTGAACACAAAAACACATTACATTATCCAATTGGAGAAGACATAACTCAAATACAACGACGAGAGTGTCTTAAGTGATTTAAAGAACGTGTAAGAAATTTTGAATCTTGTGACACATTAAACAGTATTAAGCAGTTATATAGTTTTCTCACTACTAATGTCACATGTTGCATGTCATTATAGATCTATAGATTGAAAGAGAACGACTCATCAAAAGTTACAAAACACATGTGGTCATTAGCAAATGGTCCTAAGTTGCTAATGAAAGAATACTCAGTTTGCATGGTCAATGGTGTAAGGTTCCATACAAAAGACTTGGATATTTATCGTGTAACTCAGAATAGCAGTGCATCTATAGAAGGGGACCATGATGGACAAATATACGACTTCTATGGTCATGTGTGCAAAATTTGGGAATTGGAGTATATGTTTCAATATAAAGTTGTTTTGTTTTAGTGTGAATGGTACAATACTGGTAATAAGACTGGTCGAAGGAGAACAATACGAACTGAGACACATTGCACAAGTATCTATATGCAAAGTCGGTGGTATCAAAATGACCTTTTCATATTACCTAGTCAGGCGAAAGAAGTTTTCTACCTTCATGATACCAAATGGGATGAATCTTGGCATGTTATGCAATGCGTACGATATAGGGGAGCGTTTGATGTGCTAAAGATGGGTGATGGAGAATCCAATGATCAAATAGAAGCTAATGAAGTAGTCCAACAAGAAGCCATTAACAATGTTGTCCCTATCGATGTTGAAGATAATCTTCAAAATTGTAAGGGTAGTATTGGAGTTGAGAATATTCCAGAAGGTTTGGGAAAGCAAGGGGATAACAATGAAGATGAAGTGCATAACATACCTAATTCTGATATGGATCCTAATATGGATTATGATATGTAGATTTCATTTTTTTTTTTTCCTTTGTATATGGAAACGTGTGTTTAATAATTTTTGATTCCCTATTATTTGTTCATGTATATTTCTATTTGATGTTCCAATTTATGTTTCGTACTTGGGAAGAATTTGTAATAAATAGACATTATATTTTATTTTCTATGTAAATCTATAGTTGTAGAAATGGTCAAAAAGGGCAAAGACACTTATAATAAAATAACAAAATATAAGGTGGAAAGAGCACAAAGAATCAAGCAATACCAAGAGAGAATAAATGCTTTGGGATTGAAGCATTTGTCAACTTTTCTGCCTAAATGTGCAAATGTGGGAAGAAAGAGAGTAAATGTTCAAGTAGATAACGATGACTATATACCAACTATTGGTGATGATGAGTTATCTAGTTCTTTAAATAATGAGGTACTATATATATGATTTGTTGCATGTGATACTTTGTAATTTGTAATATTGTGATGAAATAACTTTGTTTTAATGAATTTAAAAATCTATACATATTTGGTATGATACATATGGCACCAGGACGTAGCACTCGTTCACGTTGTGAGGAATTTACCCTAACAGTCCTGCATAAAGGCCCATTATTGGGCTTACTTCTCGGTGGAGATTTTGAGGTATTATATACATGATCTGGTGCCTGAGATACTTTGTAATATTGTGCTTGGAATGATCAATGAAAATCATTGATCGAAGATATTTTAAATGATGAAATAACTTGTTTATATCTTAACTTGTAATGAATTTAGATATCTTTATATACTTTTGCATGATATAGATGGCCTGTTATAGGTTTGAGGAATCTATACTAGCATACCGGTCTATCATCGAGCATGCATCTTGGTGGAGATTCTCTTGCCCAAATTTCTACTAATGTAGAGGCACAGCTTGTGGGCACACTACCTACCACAGATGGTGAGATATTTAAGTTCCATTACTTGATTTCATAATCACACTATATTTGGTTCACTTGTTAATTTAATTTATATTATGTCTTGATAGCATCGACTAGTAGACGTGCCCGTGGCATGACGTGTGGATTAGGGATACGAGGACTTATTGAGAAACATGAGAAGCTACTAGTCTGCATTGCCCTAGAGTTTTGTGCTCCTATTAGTGAACATGCAGGGAAGTTTACCAGTCAAATTGGTGTACAAGTGCGTACGAACGTGTCCACTATGAATGCTTATAGTTGGAAGAATGTTGGTAGCGGTGAAAAAGAGGCGATCATTCAAAATGTGGCAGTGCTTTAAATGTTTATAGTTGTCCATGAGCTTGATTTTGTTGTTTTCATTACATTGCTTTATACTCTATGTTGTATTTTCTAGGGTATTGTTGATGTTGTCACTAAGCATATTGAATTCAAGGCATAATATTTTCTTTATACTACCTCACTTTGCAGGATCAATTTGATATACAAGGAGAATCTGTACTTGTGAACAAATCTCTAAATACAAAGTGTGGTAGATTGAGTAGCTATTACAACATGTTGTTTGCAAAATATAAAATACCTACAAAGGATGAAGAAAGCAAGTATGCAAGAAAGCACCCACCAAAAAATGTCACACAATAAAAATGGATTGAACTAATTGATGGAAATTGGAGTGACGAAGATTGGCTGGTAATTAATACTTTGAAAATTTTAATTGAAGTGAAGTATGTTCTCACCTTTCACCTAGATCTTATTATGGTGTCATGTCTGCTAGATTATTTATTCTATCAAATTTATTGGATTAATACTTATTTGGAAGGTGGAGTAGATTTATATTGTAATCTATATATATAACTTAAGTCAAAAATCTAATATTTTCTTCGCTTATTCTTTATAGAAAGTATCAAAAATAAATGCTAAAAAAGAAAATAGAGAGGGAACGGTTGACAAACACATTCATAGATGTGGAAACAAGTCGCTTGCAATTATGATGGATGAGGTAGTGTGTTATTTCAAATGCTTAGTATATTACTTGCTATAATTAATTAATTTGTCTTCTAACATTGGAAAGCAAGCTAATCAAAGACGGAAAAATGGAAGTCATATTCCTAAGCTGGCATAACTCTACTATGATACCCACTTTAATTCAAAGACAAAACAATGAGTACACCTTTATTGCGAACATACATATGTATGTATATCAATACATGCCTTGAGTTTGCAAAACTAGAATATATGTATTTTTATTCTATATATGTTTGCAAAACTAGAACATATGTATTCCGATGGTTTCTATTATTTGAAATGACAGCAAGAGATGTTGAGAGTACAAGATGAGCATTGTAGCACTCTTGAAGCACAGTCTTTGACCAAAGAGGAGATATCTATGATGCTTCTTAAGCCAAGATCTGGCTATGTAAAGGGACTTGGCATGAGGCCTTCCTCATCTCTTAAGACTCCTGCCTCATCTTCCTTAACTCAGTATACTCAACAACTCAAAAGTCGAGTAGAAGAGCTCCAAGATGCAAACTAAAGGCTGAAGGGTTGAGTAGAAGAGCTCTAGGATGTAAACTTCAGGCTAGAGGAGACGATGGATTGCATCATACAATATTTGAGGAGCAAGGGTGACAGTGACATCTGTGGCAGTGGGGGAAGCTCATCTACTAACTAGAACACACCTTGGTTAGTGTTTTATTTTCCTGCCTAAGGGCATTAGTATTGGGGCTTGTATATGGTATATGTAGCTATATTTTAGCATAAAAACACAAAAACAAGCATTACCCGGTCTCTCAATTGTAAAATTTTTTACAATTGTGCTATAGTAATCTCTTATATGTATGAGGGTACCGTGGCACAATTTTGCTACAATTGTGTTTTTTGTTTAATGGTGGTGGTGGGTTTTTTGTTTGTGGTGGTAGTTGGATTTTTTTGTTTAAATGGTGGTGGTGGGTTTTGTGTTAATGATGGTGGCTAGATTTTTTGTTTATTGTGTGGTTGGGTTTTTGTGTTTATGGTAGTGGTTGGGTTTTTTTGTTTAATGTCGGCGGTGGGTTATTTGTTTCTTGTGATGGTTGAGTTTTTTGTTTATGGTAGTGACTGTGTTTTTGTATTAATGGTGGTGACTGTGTTTTTTGTTTAATGGTTGTGGTGGGTTTTTTGTTTATGTTGGTGGCTGAGTTTTTTTGTTTAATGTTGGTGGTGAGTTTTTGTGTTAATGGTAGTGGCTGTGCTTTTTGTTTAATGGTGGCGGTTGGGTTTTTTTGTTTATGGTGGTGGTGGGTTTTTGTATTAATGGTGGTAGCTGTGTTTTTTGTTTAATGGTGGTGGTGAGTTTTTTGTTTATGGTGGTGGCTGTGGTTTTTGTTTAATGGTGGTGGCTAGTTGTTTTTTTAAATAGTGTTGGCTAGATTTTTTATTCATTGTGGTGGTTGGGTTTGTGTTTATGATGGTGGCTGGGTTTTTGTTTTGGATTTCACTTTATTTGTTTTATTTTAAATTGGGATTTTTCTGCATTCTTTATGATTTCTCCATGGTCTGTAATGTGGGTTTGGTTTTTATTTGATGAGAATGTTGTGGGTCTTCTTTCTTTGTTAGTTTGGCTTCATATGATGTTGCATTATGATTATTTTGTCTAGTTTGTTATTGGGAATTCTGTTGACATTTTCTGCATTGTCTTACTCAAGATAGTCTTTTTTTTTTTTTTTGGTAGTACATCTTCTCAGCGATATAGGTTTGCAGTCTAGTTTGTTATTGATGTATTTTCCTTTATACTTATGCATATATGAGATTAGTGGTAAAAAGATAGCTTTTTGTGGGACTACTTAAACTCAAATAATTTTTTGTAAAGTTTGGAAGCTAAGACATCATTTGTATATAAATGGTTGTAATTACTTTGTGAACATCTTTATTGCATGGATTTATATATATATATATATATATATATATATATGGATTTGGTTAGAAATGAACATGTTAACGTAATGGCAAGTAAATGTAAAGAATATTAATAACAAAAAAATAAAATTGGTGACGATAATTTTCGTCGTCATATCTTACTATAAGCAGAAATTGGTGACAAAATAATTCGTCACTTGATCTATTGAAATTAAAAAAAAAAAAAAAAAAATCAGTGATGCAAACTTCGTCACCCAATCTATTCAAATTGAAAAAAAAAAAAACATTTGGTGACGAAATATTCTGTTACTGAAGATAAGGTTTAGTGACGAAAATATTAGATGACCAAAAGCTTTCATCATCTATCATTTTTTATTGGTGACGAAAAAATTTTGTCACCTATCATTTTTTTGTTGGTGACGAAAATGACGAAACATTTTCGTCACCAATACATTCTATAATAGAGCTAAGGTGACGAATGTTGTTTCGTCACCATATGTATTCGGTGACGAAATAAGGACATATTATGACGAAAGGTTTCATAACCATAGTCCACTTCTGTTGTAGTGAGAGACTGTTTCCCATTCCAAATGTAACCATGAGGCAGTATACACGTTTTATAAACTTTTCGACTAAGGCCTAACCTTAGCACGAAGATTATCCTTGCTTGGAATTGTAGAGATTTCAATCAAAGGATGATGAGGAAGGCCTTGAAGACCCAGATTCGAACACATAATACTAATTTTGTGTTCCTTTCACAAACAAAAGCCATAGTTGAGAGGATGGAGAATGTGATCTTTGTATATCTTCGATATATTTTGCATTCTTGCCAATAGTAAAGCCGACATACAGATCAGTTGTGTTTTTTATTGGTACAAATACTAATATGGAAGAAAAAGAAAGGTCAATATTGCAATCCATTGGAAGATGGTATTAAATTTAATCCTTGAAAATTAAAATCAATTTGGCCTAAAAAACAAAATGAAAATCTATTAATTTAATGAAATGCAACAGAAAGACCTAAAATAAATAATTGAAGTAAGAGAAAGAGAGTGGTGCTACTTACGTTTGTATATCCATTCTTTCCAAAACACAAGCGGATCGCTACTCTTGAATGCACAACGCATAGAAGCCAATACGCTCAAAGGGGAGGACTCGTCTCTGTCTTGAGCAAAAGCCAAGCTTGAATCACGTCCTAGTAATTCCAAAGCAATATCTGTAGTACGTGTTGCACATGTGAACAGATATAATAATAAAAATAATTAGACAATGAGGAAATATATTCTGCGAAGATTTAAAATAATAACGGCGAATGGATTTCGAGAGATGATAAATGTTTTACCAAATTGTCTGGTATAAATAGCTTGGATAATAAGTATACCACCGTTGTAGCCATCTTTTTCCTGCCGTCTTTCCTTCAGACTTTCCAGCGGAGTGTGCTGATAGAGATAGCGTGCGAATTCGATTTTCCCATGGAAAAAAGCCAGAACAACTGGAAGAAGATCCCACTTAGTTCTAATGCTGATCAAGTCCATGTGCTTTTCAAGCATGCGCTCTGCCATCTGCTTGTTTCCAATCAAAGTCGTCTCAGCAAGGGCTGTGTAACCGAAACTATCTGTTATTTTCAGGTGTTCTACCGACATTTGGTCCACCAATTCCTTCACTATATGCCCATGTCCCAAGAAAACAGCTATATGAAGTAACGTCTTTCCCGTCTCTGTAATCTTACTACTAATTACTTCCCGGTGGTGCGCCAAAAAGTCCGATCCAATTACCCCTTCGCACATGATTATATATGCTCATGTGAACATTGACG
Organism: Castanopsis chinensis; assembly: GCA_032878915.1. Lineage (NCBI taxonomy): Eukaryota > Viridiplantae > Streptophyta > Magnoliopsida > Fagales > Fagaceae > Castanopsis > Castanopsis chinensis. Next base: position 283,805 of record JAVQMG010000021.1, read on the forward strand.
TCCTTCCCTGCCCAGGTTTTTTTTTTTTTTTTTTTAAACATATTATAATGGAATGAAATGAAACCGTTCCAATTACAAGATGCATGGCTCGGGTGATGAGGATTAGTGAACATTCCAGTATTAGGTTACAAATAGGGAATCAAATATTTACATGCATGCAGATGAATATCCACTAAACTTTACATTTCCTATAATATGAATTGGGGTTTTGCTTTGCAAATTATGTGATTTTTGGTTTGGTTTCCTTTTAAGTTAATTGATTTTCTGATGAAAAAAATAATTGTTATTTGATTTTCGGTTTAATACGCCACTATTCATCATTCCGTCTTAACCGTGCTTTATAACTAGTGCTACTAATGTAGAACCATTTTTTTTTTTGTCTTGAATTTCTTCGTTTAAATTCGTAATATACCTTTATATAAGTTTTTTTTTTTTTTTTTTTGACTTCTCCTTTTTTTAATGTTATATTTTTACAAAGTTTTCGAAAATCTTGAACCGAACCGTACTTATTCCTTCACGTATATATTATAACTATCCTAAAATATTTTGATGTCCTTCAAATTTTATTACTAAATTTTTTTCAAATTTCGATATGGTTATTTAGTATGTCACCCTCATATATGGAGTTATGGACATGTGAAGGGTGGCAGGATGCTATATAATTTTTTTTGAAATACCAAAAATACCATTATAGTAAAAGCAATTACGTTGTTACTGTCTTCTCTTAGAGCAATTACAATGGTAGTGATAAATAGCTTTTTAGCTATTTTATTACCTCTAACACCAAAGAGAGTCATTTATCAATACTGCCAAAGCTAAAAACTTTTAGCAAGTTGCTACAGTAACCTGGTAGCAACCATACCAGGTTACTGTAGAAAATTGCTACTAAAATTTTATTTATTTCTTTGTTTCTCTCATGCCTGGCACACTCTTACTCAGTCTCTTCTCTCTCCTCTCTCATTTCTCCTCTACTTTGTCTCTCCATCTTTCTCCTCCTCAAGTGTCTTTCTTTACCACCTTGTTGCTGCTACCGACACCAAGGCTTCTCTCTCTCTCTCTCTCCACCTCACCCCTCCTCCCTATTCCTTCTCTTCCACTCATCTCCATTCTGCCACCGTAGATGGCCAATGCCATCATGGCACTTGAGTCCATCTCTCTTCTCTCTTGGCTATGATGATCGTGATTAAGATCAAAATTTGGGTGTGTCAGTTGTGATTAGGATTTTTTTTTTTTTTTTTTGTATGTGTTCATATGGGTGGTTGTGGTGGTAGTGGTGGTGGATGATTTTGGCTATGGTAGTGGGTTTTGTGGATTTTGGTTGTGGCAGTAGCAGTGGGTTGTGGTTGTGGTTGTGGTTGTGATGGGGGTTGTCATGGCTGGTTGCGGTGGTTTGTGATGATGGCTGTGTGGTTGTGGTTTTTTTTTTTTTTTTTTTTTTTTTTTTTTTTTCTTGGTTGTGTTGTGGTTGCCACAATGGTGGTTATGGCCGGTGGTAGAGGTGGCTATGGCTAGTTACTATGGTTTTTTCTGGTTTTTTTTTTTATATTATTTTAATGGGATGAATGTGAAAATAGATCCATAGATGTTGGGAGTATTGTAAAGTGAGATGATAAAATAGATAAAATAGTTTTTTGAGGTGTTAAACGCTAAATTTTTTAGCACCGCTACTGTGAATGCTCTAATCTTACATTTCCCACTCATCGAATATATATATATATATATATAAAACTAGTATTATTCTTATGTGATGCGCAATGTAATAAAATTATATGATTTTGGGGGTCAAAAACAATCAACAGCTTTTTCTTAAGGTTGTAATAAGATCTGCACAACTAATTTCTAGAGGGAGGCAAAAGATCCACAATGGGAAGTCTTAAGCAACAAATTATAAATGAAAAGTGACCAAATCAAACATATATAAATTCTTGGGAATGAAATTCCTTCGATATATGGGGTAGATTTTATAACTAAAAACCCTCAGAACTCTCCCTCTCTCTCTCTCTCTCTCTCTCTCTCTCTCTCTCTCTCTCTCTCTCTCTCTCTCTTGTTTACACTTTTTCTCTCTAATTTTTCCAACACCCTCTCTTTTGCCCCCCTCCTTTTAAAACCATCTTCCCCTCTATCCTCTTTTTCCAGCTGGCTTGCCCCTAGTTGGATTTGGGGGATACTTATCTCATCCCTCTTCTGCTCTACCATCTTTTGATCATGAAGGAGGACTTTTGGGGATGCTTTTACTGTTCAGGCCAATCATTCAACATTGAATATGGCTAACATTAGGTGAGGGGGTTTATTAATGTGGAGGTGATTGTTGCATTAGTTCCCATGCCCTCTTTGCCATGTCTCTTGGGATAAGTTTGAATAAAGGGGAAACCTCAGTCCAAAAGGGAACTAGTTAGCCGTGGTACCTTTATTAATTCGGGAAGAGAGTTTTGCATGTCACCTCGATAATTGACCCCAGGGAAGGAAGTTGCTTCAGATTTCCACGGTGGTAGTCTTGGATGGCTTCTTTCTACTTAGTAAACTATTTTACTTACCGTCATATTTTAGGCCAAGCCTACCTCTTAGTTTGGTCTCTTGGGCCTTAGTCCTTAGGTCAAGCTTGCATTCATCCCCCCACATTAGCCCCCCTTGATCTCTTCTTCATTAATGATGAGATGGGGACTGTGTCTCAAGATATGGGGTAATCATTAACTATCATTGATAGGAGGGGGCGTTGTCATGCAATAAATGCTCTAGACATGACCGGTTTCTTCATTCTTCGATGAATGACACGTGTGTTTTTAAGTGGTGAGATTGGCGTTTGGGGAATTGAGGAGTTGCAAGAAACCAAGAGCCACTCTTGTTATTTCCCACTCCTCCTTCCCCTATATAAAAGGAATGCCCAAACCCGATTCTGGGTTTCCATCTCCTTTACTTTCTTCTACCCTCTTGAGAGAAAAAGAGAGCTCTTGGTACGTTTAATCTTCCCATGGTGCTTCATTTCAATCTTCCCATTTAGTAAGTTTTTTCTCCACTTTCTTCTCTTTCCTTTCATTTTCCTTTCTAAGCATTATAATTTGTTTGGGTAGAGAAGAGATGCGTGAATTCAAATATTTGTAGATAAGCCTAAGGGATTATCTGGGTTTAGGAGGCATATAAGATTCCTAACGATGTTGGGGTGATGGTTATCCCACTAGTTGTGCTTGTAGAAGGGGAAGTTAAGATTCCTATGAGCAATCTCTTAACAAAATTTTTGAGGCATTTCAACGTTTGCCCAGATCAATGCACTCCCAACACATTTAGAGTAGTTAGTAGTGTAGCCAAGCTTAATAGGAGACTCTATCTCAGTCTTACCAAGCACGACATCACTTATGTGTATAGCTTTCAAGATAGCAAAACCTCGGGGTTTTACTTTAAGACCTGTCACAGGGAACTGACACCCGAACAAACTCCTATGCCCAATTTCCTTGGGTAGAGCAGGTGAGTAGAAGTACTAGGTTCTTTCCAAAACCTATTTTCTGTCTTTAGTTCTTTCTTCTACTTAATCCACCATTTCTTCATTTGTTGCTTTAAAAGGATTATGCTTTCCAAACGAGAAAGCAATTGATTAATTCCATCAAGCTAAATAGGCTCTTGAGATCCCCGATCTACACCCACTCGGACATTCAATTACAAGCAGCTCACCTCATCCTCAAATACACTCACGTGTACTGGAGCTTTCAGAACACCGGTAAAGTGATCAAGGATAAAGACCCTCGGCTTCCCTATATCAACGTTCAGGTTAAAGGATACGTGTTATCCTTTATAGAGATTGAACGAAGGACCGAGGGCCAAGTACGCAGTAGATCTCTTTTTCCTTTTATGCTGGAAGATCTTTGCATCACCGTAGCCATCTCGGCTAATAGACCTCGAAGAAGAAGAAGAAGGACAAGTAACTCTTCTTCCACTGACATTGTTTCCAAGCAACAAAACCTTGAGATCAAGCCTTCCATCATGGTTGAAGGAGTTCCTATAGACATGTCTTATCAACGGAGCACGATCTCCCTTAGCCAAATCTTGGACACACCCCCACCTACTCAGGCCCAAGATCCCCATCCTACTTCTCAAGCTTGAATTCCTCCTGCTCTACCTACTCCTTGGCCTATCGAAGCTCCTACAGCTTCATCCCGTGGGTTGCAAGGTGGGAGAAAGCATCAAAATGGTGCCAGAGGAAGCTCAGGTTCCGGAGCACCACCTCTTGATGTAGAGGGTTCCCCTATTAAAAAGGAAGCTACTCTCGTGGAATTAGAAGCCCCTACTGATATTAGAGCATCCATGGTGTATGGAGAACCCCTTCTCGCGACTGACAGGGTTAGGCCGTGGAGGGAAGGTCGCGGGGGCCATGTGGGCAAGGCTTTGCTTCATCTTAAAGACATGAGGCATTAGGAGCAGTGGGGAGATGATGACCTTCTTCTAAACATAAAGAGGGAGGCATTTATGGTAAGTCCCTTTTCTCATTCCCTTATTTTTATTATACTTTAAGTCTAACTCCTACCTTTAACCTCTATTTTCTAGGGTTACCAATGCACCGCCGTGGTGGAAACCAGGTACCTGGCAACAAAGGAGAAGCTGGATTTTGGATACAATGACTAAGGTGACTGAATCTGAGAGGCTTCTTGCTGAGGTTGAGGAGAATACCAAGGCGATTACTGAGAGAAAGGTTGCCTTGGAGAAAGAGCTCAAGGGAGCTAAGAAGGCTCTCAGGGAAAAGATTGTTGAGCTGGCAGCCCATGTCAAGGTGGATAATGATTGGCTACATCCTACTTATTATCATGGCCAAACTGATTGTATTTCTTCCATGCGGCCCAAGGTGCAAAAAAACCTCCAGGTTTACTTTGCCAAAGGGTGGATTGTGGCCCTAGATAAGTTGCAAGTTGAGGCCACTTCCTCTTTGAGGAATGCTGATGACATCCCTTACCCTGCAAATCTGATAATCACTCCAAATCCCAAGATCCAGGCCATTAAGAATGATGACTCTCCAGGTAGAGAGGTTGAAAACACAACTGCTAATCCTCCAGTGGAAGGTGTGGTAGAGAATCCAAACCTGAATCTGACCTCGAAAAATTTGGCATAGGCCTTGATTCTTTTCAGTATTATTTTTCTTTTATTTGTAAATGCCCCCTGGAAGGGCCTCTTTTGTATCCTTAAACCTTTAATTTATGACATCAAGCTATTTGAAGTATTTGATTTTGCTGATTGCTTAGTAAGCCATGTAAATGGTTTATTTTTATCTTGTCGTGACCCAAATGCTAATGCTAATGCACTTTGCACATTTAATTAAACTTTTATTCGCTTTTTAGATGTCATAATTTTTCTTTTATATGAGTGACCCTGGAGTCAAGCTAAGGCAGAAAACTCAGCTTAAGGCATACTCGTGCCAAAAACATGGTCTAGTACCGCAGGATTTTTACTTTTTATTAATGCCTTAATTTCCCATTCTTGTTAGTGACCCGAGGGCTAGGCTAGGCAAAAAATTCAGCTTAAAATATACCCGTGGTAAAGACATGGTCTAGTACCACATGACTTTTACTTTTTATTAATGCCTCGCTTTCCCTTTTCTATTGGTGACTCTAGGGCCAGCTAAGGCAGAAAGTTCAGCTTAAGGCAAACCCATGGCAAAGACATGGTCTAGTACCATGGGATTTTTACTTTTTATCTTGGAATGCCTGGTGTCTCATGGATGGATCGGAGACATAAAAAAGAGAAAGATGGCCAGAGAACGAATATCAAAGTGTAAGCTAAAAGAAATACTTCTTTAAATTAAACACATTCCACGGTCTAGCTACAGGCCTTTCATCCAAATCTTCTAATCGATAAGCCCCCATTCCCACAATGGACGTTACCCGATACGGTCATTCCTGGTTAGGACCAAGCTTTCCCAGAGCGAGGTCCCTGGTATTTACCAGGACCTTCCTCAATACTAAGTCTCTCATGACAAATTACAAGCATTTAACGCCCTGGTTATATCCCTGACAAATCCTTTGTTGATAGTTCACCAACTTTACCAAGGCTACTTCACCATTTTCCTCAACAAGATCTAAGTGCCTTCCCAATAATTGTCTATTTGCCTCTTCCTCAAACTCATCAGTTCGGGAAGTGGGCAACCCAGTCTCCATAGGTATCATAGCCTCTACTCCATTAGTCGTAAAGAACAGCGTTTCTCTCATAAACCTTCTCGGGTTGGTCCGATAAATTCACAACACGCTTGGAAGCTCCTTAGTCCATATTCCTTTAGATTCATCCAATCTTCTTTTTAGTTCATTCATAATGGACTTGTTGGTGGCCTCGACCTACCCATTGCTGTTAGGATAAGATGTAGTCAAATATCTATTAGTTATCCTGAGTTCCAAGCAATACATATGGAAAGCTTTACTATTGAATTGGAGTCCGTTGTTTGAGAAGAGAATTTTAGGCACTCCAAACCATGTCACAATGTTTCTCAATACGAACCGCTTCACATCTATGTCTCGAATATTGGCCAAGAGCTCAGCTTCTACCCATTTCGTGAAATAATCCGTTCTAATGAGAAGCCAATTCCTATTTCCTATGTCCCTAGGGAAGGGTCCTACTCTATCCAAGCTCCATTGTACAAAAGGCCACAGACTAGTAATTGGATTCAAAACCCCTCTGGACTTAGTCTTTCCTGTAGCCTAGCTTCTTTCCTCTCCACCATAGGAGCTTTAGACTTAGTCTTTTCCTGTAGCTAATCATCCTCTAACCTCTTATACTCCTCCACCCTCTCCATGAGTTTTTGCATGTCAATGACCAGACTAAAAGTGAGCAAGTTCCTTAAATCAGAATCCATGGGGAGTCCAAACTTGAAGGTACTAGCCATAATTCCCCCATTGTCTCCCCATATCTCATTATATAACTCCTAATAATAATTAGAATATGCCTTAAGGGTCTCCCCCTTCTTTATGGACATCGAGATCAGGGAGTCAACAGGCTTCGGGACCCTACTACAAGTTACAAACCGGCCTTCGAATGCTCGGATCAACTCATCATAACTTCAGATGGAACTCTTTTCTAAATCGTCGACTCATTATAATTGGCCCGAGGCTACATGGAAAGAATCTGCACATTAACGCCTTGTTCTTTAGAGTAGATGGTCATGTTTTGGTTGTAATGGCTGACATGCTCTACGGTGTCCGTCTTACCATTATAATTTGTGAATATAGGTTTATCGAACCTCCATGGAATATCTATACTCTCTATCTCCTCCGAGAACGGGGAGCGTGAGATTTGTTGTAACGCTCTACTCATGGCATTGTTTCCCATGTTTTGAGGAGTTGAGGGCTCTCTACGATCTCAGACAGCTAATCGGGGGAAAGTAGGCTCCCTACTATATTCCCTTCATGGAGGAGTCGCCATTCTTTTGTATCTTCTGGATGGTAAGACTGTCCTATCCGTGTCCCTCTACAAGAGGGGGGACTTTCTTCTTTCTCATTCACTTCGGTGATACCTTACACTATTCTCCCCTCTCAGGAAATGATCCCGTACGGGGCTAGGAACCCTTCAATTTTGTAGCACTTACACTTTCAACCTCTTATTCTCTCGATCTCTACAAGAGTGAAAATGTCCCGCGGTGTGAGTGACTAATCTTTCCCATGGGAAGGGGATTCCAATTCCCTACTGTGATTCCGAGTGGACTGTTCCCTTGCTTCCCTTCTCAATTCTGATTGTAATTTCCTGCTCTCGAAGACTGATTCTTTTAAGGCACTTGGTTTGCCATCTTTTCACTTCAACTAGCTCTTAGACCTACTGCTTTGTTAAACTTCTCACAGACGACGCCAATCATGGGAGTCAAAAACAATGAACAACTTTTCGTTGAGGTTGTAATAAGATCTGCACAACTAATTTCTAAACGGAGGCAAAAGATCCACAATAGGAAGTCTAAGCAACAAATTATTGATGAAAAGTGACCGAATCAAACATATATAAATGCTTGGGAACGAAATTCCCTGGATACATGGGGTAGATTCTATAACTAAAAACTCTCAGAACTATCTCTCTCTATTCTTTTTCTCTCCTCTGATTTTGTAGCACTTGCACTGTCAACCTCTTATTCTCTTGATTTCTACTAGAGTGAAAAGGTCCCGCGGTGTGAGTGACTAATCTTTCCCATGGGAAGGGGATTCCAATTCCTTGCTATGATTCTGAGTGGACTATTCCCTCACTTCCCTTCTCAATTTTGACCATAATTTCCTGCTCTCAAAGATTGATTCTTTTAAGGCACTCAGTTTGCCATCTAGCTCTTAGACCTACTACTTGGTGGAACTTCCCACAGACGGCGCCAATTGTATGGATCAAAAACAATGAACAACTTCTCGTTGAGGTTGTAATAAGATTTGCAAAACTAATTTCTAAAGGGAGGCAAAAAATCCACAATGGGAAGTCTAAGCAACAAATTATTAATGAAAAGTGACTAAATTAAACATATATAAATGCTTGGGAATGAAATTCCGTGGATACATGGGGTAGATTCTATAACTAAAAACCCTCAGAACTATCTCTCTCTATTCTTTTTCTCTCTTGTTCTTGACTACACTTATTCTCTCTAATTTTGCCAACCCCTCTCTCTTGCCTCTCTCCTCCTTTAATAACCATTTTACTATCTTCCCTCTTTTTTCAATTGGCTTGCACCCAGTTGGATTTGGGGGGATACTTGTCCCATCCTTCTTCTACTTTGCCATCTTTTGATCGTGAAGGATGACTTCTAGGGATGCTTTTACTGTTTAGGCCAGTCATTCGACATTGAATGTGGCTACAATTTTTCAAAAATAAAAAATAAATAAAGGACGCCACTGAGATGCAAGTGAAAAAGTGTTCTAAATATGTCACATGCTGATATAGGTATGACACCAAAAATAAAGTTTCCGTACATTCTAACTTTTCACCGACCATTATCGACATCCAGGCTGAATAAGGCGTATAAGATGGTCAGGTGTACCACCACAATGGTCTTGTACACCTGTTGGATTGAATTATATTTTTATTGTATGTGTTCTGGTGAATTCATTTGATAGGTTTTAGAGGATGAGATCCACCAAATTGAACCATTTTTTTTTTAATCTTAATTGTGTGTTTGTTTTCAAAATTTCATTTTAATTTTTTGACCAAATGAGAACATCCCAGTACTAAGAGAATATCAAGGAAAAAAATGAAAATTTGATTGAGAAAACGAAAAACTAAAGTGAAGTATTAAAATTTTTATGTAGCGACATTGAAAAAAGGACCTTTTTTTTTTTTTTTTTTTATAAATACAATAGAGTTGAAACCTATAGTTTGCTCCATTCAAAGATACCAATTGGTTTATGATATAGCAGTATAGGTAACTAGATATCTTATTTGATGACAAAATACTATACAAATTAAGCTATATGGAACCCACCCAAAAAAAAAAAAAAAAAAAAGACCTAATGCTGAATGCATTAAAATTTAAAACTACATCGTTTTGAGATGAGTTGACTTTTAATGGACAGTTCTTTCAAATATGTATGAAAGGTTTTTTTTTTTTTTTTTTTTTAATGATCCATAACATTAGGGGTTGAAATTAAATTTTTGAAACTTTAGAATATAAAATAAAATAAAATAAATCAAATTTTTAGAGTATATAATATGAAATTTAATCTTCAAACAAAATCTATAACATGGTTAAGTTAAAGTAAACTTGGTTAATAATTTGAATTTGCTTAGAATGAATAACCTGGCCAAATTTTTCATACAAGTGGTAGCATTGTTTTGAAACCCGGACTAGAACATACGGTTTGACCGGGAAAACTGCAAACCTCTCAATTTTGCGATTTTTTTAGTTTCAAGAACCGCTCTATAGAAAAAAAGCAAGGACCCGTGTTAACTGTGGTCGGACCGTACGGTTTTGAGAATCGTGACCAGTTTTTGAGGTTCGGATGGTTCCTTTTTTTGGGAAAGGTTTCAGCCAATACTTCAGCAGTACTTTGGGTTTTTTCAGATCTGGAACCAAATGAAGGGAGAAAAATAAAAATAAAAATAGAGAAGAAGAAGCAATAGAGGAAGAAGAAGACAACAAAGAAGAAGGAAAAAAGCAAAAATTCACAGGTCAAAAAGATGGTGAAGCAGGGGGTGGCTCCACGAAGCAGTAGCTTCTTCTTCTTTCTTCTTTTTCTTTTTCCTCTTCTTCCATTTCTTCTTCTTCTTCTACTTCTTCTTCTTCTTCTTCTTTTGCTGCTTGTCTCCACTCCTCTGTAATCACCAATCTCTTCTCTCATTTTTTTTTTTTTTTTTTTTTGTAGAACACCACTATGTAACTTATGTTATATGTGGTTTCTCTTTCTTTGTTTTGTATTTATTTTTGAAGTTTCCTAAGCCTTCACGTGACTACTGCCTAGCACTTGTATTGGAAAGGTTGAAAACTTTGAATTTGTAGATAGAAAATGAGCCAAATGTTCAACCATGACTTCTTTTCAGCTTTGAGCCCAATGTGATGTGACTTGACAATAATAATAATTATTGTACTACTAAGCCTCCAATATATGTGTATTGCCAATTTGCCACATGCCTACAAGTTCTTATATTATAACTAGCCTCATCACACGCACTTTGCGCGTACAATGAGACTTTTTTTTTTTAAGTCGTAGTAGCCAAAAAAAAAAAAAATTCTATGTTTTTTATTACATATATAATTTTTATTTTGAGAACCATCAGGAAAGTAGTCCTGTTTTGTAGGCAACATTTTAGTGAGAGTTAACAATGTATCTACTTATAAAAAAAAAGTGTTTATATCTATTTAATTTTTTTTTTTTTATATTTAGTTTTGTTTTCCGATAAACATGGGGTGTTTTTTTTTTTAAGAAAAAAAACAGCAGTGGGTTTTTTAACTTATTTTTCTATTAAAAAAAAAACAATAAACGTATAGTTATTTTGAAGAAGTGGGTTAGTGAAAGAGTGTTCCTATTTTGTAAGCAACATTTTAGTGCAATGTAGATATGTATTTTTATCAGACTATCTTTTACTTCTGTCTATACTTAAACTTAGGGAAATAAAAGTATTTTGGACAAAAAAAATCCGCTCCAAATAGGAGAAGCCCATTAAATAGTAGTATAGATAATTATTATACTACTGCAATTATTATTATTATTATCATTATTATTATTATTATTATTATTATTATTATTATCAAGGTTTTACTAATTAACATATAAATAAAAAAAATACTATATCTATATTTGCTTAAGATTTGATATTTTTTTTATTTTATAAAAATTATGATGTGAAAAATATATTTGAAATATTGATCTTTATTTTAATTAAACTATTTTAGTTAATTTTTCAAATTATACTAATTTAATATATTTATTTATATTTTAAATAATTATTAATTAATTATGATATTATCACGGTTCGACCTCAGTTCAACCTCGGTCTAACCTTTAAAACCTTAAACCTGATCTTCTTAAACAGGTCATTGAACAGTCCGGATCTGAAAACCATGAGTGGTAGTACTAATATTAAACCAGATAATACAAGGATGTTGTAAGCGACCTAATTTGTAATGTTGAAGAAAAAAATGTTAAATTACAAATTGTATCATTTAACTTTAACCAAAATTTAATTCAGTCTTCTAACTTTATTAAATCCTCTAATTTTCAAATTATTTCAATTCAAGCTTCCCATTCGTTTATGTAAAAAAATAAAAAATTTTATAAAAAGAAACCATCATTAAGGATCCTCTTAAGCATTAATTTGGTAGAACAAAATGCTATTGTTTATAGGATCCCTAATGGAGATTAACAAGAGGCCTAAATAGAATAAACTTGAAAGTTAGAATATTTAATTAAACAAAAGTAAAGATGATAACTAAACTGAAATTTCTTCAAACGTAGAGGTGCTATTTGTAAATTTAGCCCCCCAAAATAGAATAAACTTGAAAGTTAAAATATTTAATTAAACAAAAGTAAGGATGATAACTAAACTGAATTTTCTTCAAACTTTAGAGGAGCTATTTGTAAATTTAGACACCCAAAAAAAAAATGATCCATTATTAAAATTATATGAAATACTTTTTGATGTATTTTAATAATTAAGCTGTATTAAAATTTTAATAATATTATTCTTAAAGGATTTTAGATTTTTTATTTATTTTTAATAAGTTTGTCTCCATCTTGCAAGATTTAAGCCTAATTGACGTTAGATGTTTGAGCACATGCATTTTTTTTTTTTTTTTCAACAAAGTATTTAGATTGACTATTCCCTCAAGAATATTAGGAAGAATCCCTAAGAGATGGCTCCAAGATGCGAGCAAGAGGAATCAAACCATCTCATAGATATTATGAATATCTATGAAACCTTAGGAAGTTAACAACCACTAAGAAAGAGAGATACCTGGTTTATTCCTGCATGTTGAGTTAGAATGTTCAGGGCTCTCTACTCCCAAAGAATCGGATGCACTTCTGGCCAAGCTCGTCTCTGTGATCTCAGAGGCAACTGAAATAATGCTACTTGGTTTTTTACTTTTGCGATCGTACTTGTCATGCAAAGTTTTCCAAGCTTTTTTAGCCGACTCAATTTCCCTAATCTCAGAAAATGCTTGCGGTCCGCATGTAATCTGGATCACATGTAAAGCCATGGCATTCTTCTTTTTCCAATCCTCGAAAGTAACTTTACCATTCGCTCGGATAGGATCTTTGTCGTATGTACAAACAATCTTCCAAACATCTTGAGCGATCAAATAGGTTTTTACCTTAAAACTCCAATCCTCATAATTATCTTCGGCAAGGGGTCCAAGGACTTGGAGAACATCAGAAATCAAGGCAGACTTTGTTTCCATGTTTAATCTGTGAATGTATCCTCGTGGTGTTAGGAGAATATTTTGCGTAGGAATATCTGGTTTTATATATATATATATATATATATATATATATATATCATCCATGATATTTCTTTGGTTGAATTCCTAAGATAAGGAGCATGTATCACGAGGTTGTTGTGTGTGTGGTGTGGGTTTGAGAATTGGGATAGGGTTTAGGTGGGGAATTGATTATAGGACTGGCTACAAATTTGATTGTAGCCTAAAGTTACAGTTTTACTTAATATATTTTTATTAAATATAAATTTTAACAAATTCATTATTAGACTACATTTTTTTTCCTTATATTCTCTTTATTTGCAAAATTTCTAAAAGATCAAAGATCAATAACTATGATATTAATCAATTGTTAAAATTACAAGCTTGTGTAATCTAAAATTATGCATAAAAAATTAGTTTCTGAATCATATAGTAAATATCTAATTGACATAAAATTTGACTATTTGTTAAAAACATAAAAAACATACGATCTAAAAGTTATATTTCAAAATATGTAGTAATATTAATTATTTGGGAAAATTACACTTCTTCCACCTGTCGAAAAACACTACTTTGCCTACCTGTGATTTAAAAATTGGCACTTTATTCACTTGAGGTAAGTTTCGTTTGTCTCTTGTTACCCATTTCTGTTAAAAACATGGGCAAGTTTGTATTTTTGCTACCTTTTTATGTCTTTCTCCTCTCAAAATATAAAAATTAAAAAGAAAAACCTAAAAAATCAAGATAAAAAAAAAAAAAAAAAATCCTAAAAGCTAGGTTTTGTAAAAATTAAAACCAAACTTTGTAGATTTTTTTTTTTTTCTAACCTTTCAAGGAATTCATTGTCTAGAGAATACTAAGTTATGATTTTAGCTTACAGGGTCAAAGCAAGTAGTCGTTCGCTTTCTTGATGCCATGCACTAATGCATTAATCCTGGTTAAAGAGACGGATACCCCGAGTTCAAACTTCAAAGCCAAAAAGACGGAGGACAAAGTTTGTATTTGCTTCTAATTTGGGCACTATTTTGCTACGCACGTGTGTCTAGAGAGAGGGGAGTTTCCAATTCAAATCAATATGCTATTAAGGCCTTCAAAGTCAATATCGAAAACTTTCAGATTGTAAGGCCTTCCATTGATATATTTGAAGCAGAGAATAAATATTAACCTATGCATTTCGAGTTCAAATATTTTGAATTCACAAAATTCAAATCAAAGCATGACCTCAATTCAATGACTTAGAAGGTCCTCGAGTATTTCCTTATCTCATATTGATTGAAGATATTGTCACAAGATCCTTGAAGCATGTATTATTCGAAACAAGAAGACTCTTGGACTTCAAGCAAGGGACAATGAAAAAAAGAACTAAAAGTTAGGTTTTAATTTTTACAAAACCTACCTTTTAGATCTTTGTTTCTTTTGATTCTTTTAGTTTTTTATACTTTGAAAAGAGAGAAATGTAAAAAGTTAGCAAAAATACAAATTTATCTATATTTTAAACAAATGTGGATAACTGAATACAAATAAAGCTTACCTCAAGTGGTAAAATACTAATTTTTAAACTACAAATTAGTAAAGTGTTCTTTAGACAAACTATAAGTGGGAAAAATATAATTTTTTCTAATTAGTTTAAAGGAAATTGTTATGTTAAACTACAACCAAGTTTGTTTGCAGATAGACTGACAGGAAAAATTTTCTATTTTCAATTTCAAACCGTATCAGCCGTACCCATGCTTAGGCTGGAACAAAAACACGACTATTTCGTTCCGCTCAAAATAATGGGTCATACCAAGACGTAACGGCCATTCCGGAAAAAATACCAAATATTGGCCGGAAAATGAAAATCGACTGGTAAAGTGTAAACTGTAAAGCACCAAAGAACAAAAAAAAAAAAAAAAAAAAAAAAAAAAAAAAAAAAAAAAAAAAACGATATCCACGATCCTTGCTATCGCTTCCACTTTTCTGGCAGCGACGCCACTTCACTAATCATCTTCCATCTCCTCTATCTTTGGTTCTTCTTCATCTTTGTCTTTCGTCCAGACTTACACCACTTCTGTTTCTCTTCTTACTTTTACTAAATATTGTTTCTTTGAACTTTCTTTGCCTCTTGTTTTTATCAAAGAAGAGACTTTGCCTTTTGTTAAGTGTGGAGGTGTGCCTCGACACCACCCACGTGAACTTGGATTTCAAATAGATTTTCATTTTTTTTTTTTTTTTTTTTTGGGATACTTAGAAGACACAAGTTTGAAAAGCCTTTGGCAATTCAAACTTGTATCACTTTTTAAGTTAAAATTGTTACCATTTAACGACTCAAAAATTTATCTGATCTAGTTTAGAAACTCACTTTACAAAACACTCAATATTAAAGGTTTTATTTTAATATTCAACACATTAAAATAAAATAAACAATACAATAAACAACAACCATAATCATCAATACATCAAAATACTTTTAAAACACCCAACATTAAAAAATTATTTTTTGTTTTGAATTTTAAGCTACAATAACAATCCATTGTATCTGAAAGTCAAATTTATTTAACTTTAGTGTCTTTGCTGTAAAAGTTGTTTTAAGGAGATTGGTTACTAAATTGCCTTTTTAGTCAATTTAGCAACCTTATTGCTAATGCTCTTAAGGATATAAGGGATCTGCCATTTACAACTACAAACTTGTATTATTACTATTACTAATATAATTATCACCACTAAATCTATTAAGTATTGTAAGGTCACAATTTGAACCTAAGCCCAATAATTGGAAGGGTATAGGCCCAAAGAGCCTAATACAATAAATTAGTAGAGAGTGGGTTTGAAATCTACTTTCTTATGAGCTTAGTTAACAATGGTAGTGGCCCAAGATCACAAAACAATAATGATGGACTATTTGTATGATGAAAACTTGTCCTCGGACCTGAGCCGAGGAGCTTGTTCTTGTATTTCTCCTTTCTTAAGATAGATTACAAATATTCAATTTACAGTGTTTTTCTCTCTTCTTTTCTCCGATCCCCCTTCCTGAATGTCTCTTCCCTCTTTTATATCATTCTTCTTCTTCTCAACATTCTCCACGTATAGATTAGATTACTGATTTGGACACTTGTCCCATCAGCCTTTCCTTAAAGTCTTTGGAAGTAGTTGTAAGGTTGAACACTGATGCTCAGGCATCACTTCCTCATTAGTGTGGCCAGAAGGTTAGCTACAGAATATTTAATGCGATGGTAGTAACTTTATCTTAGATATTTCATAGTCTTTTTTCTTATCTTGTGCATCCATGATGTATACTCTAACCTACAGGATCTCTTAGAACATTGGTTTTGGACGGCAGGACACACCTTTCTACCTCGGCTTTATTTAGCTAAGGAAGGATTCCTCCTTGGACCACCTTCTCAGATGATCTTGGTCAAACTTTGCTTCTTCACTTACCAATACGACCTCCTAGGTAGATATTTCCCCATCTTCAGACAATTTAATGTCCTCGGATTGAGCCTCTGGCCCAATAGGCACATATACGTGTAATATTGGATTTATCATCCCTACAATAGCCCCTCGAGATTCTTATTTCTAGCTCCTCGGGAAGAAAGGAGGATCTCGATATTTCTCACCATAATTGTTCCGTGCCCATCATACATCATATCTAACTGTGCATATGCCTTTTC
The DNA here is from genome assembly GCA_032878915.1 of Castanopsis chinensis. Taxonomy (NCBI): domain Eukaryota; kingdom Viridiplantae; phylum Streptophyta; class Magnoliopsida; order Fagales; family Fagaceae; genus Castanopsis; species Castanopsis chinensis. Next base: position 300,296 of record JAVQMG010000021.1, read on the forward strand.
AACTGCCCGAGGCACATTCCTGACGGTTCGACACATGAGACATGTCCACAATTAAATTTTTGCGACTTTATGTCCCCTACGTTGTACAGCGTGATGTGAATCCAACGGTTATGGATTTTATCAAAACCCGGGCGGGAATTTTCCTGTTTGTAGCTCCTCCTTGATATAAAAATTGTCTAAATCAATTTCTTATCTCACTTTTGCACTCATACGCTGAACTTGCAAGTCTATCCAACCTACTCAGGCCTTCACAGCTTCAAAGAACTAGTTCGAGGAGAGTGGTCTGTCCCGTGTAAATATACATAAATTTCCTCCTTTATTTTCCTTTCATATACTTCTCTTTTTTCTATCTTTTTCTCGTTGGCTCTTTACCATTTTATTACCTTCAAGCCTCCGTAGGAAATGGGTAGATTTGCTTCTTTGGTAGATTCCAAGGAAAAAATAGAGGAGTTTAAAACTCTGTATAGGATTCCACTGGGGGTGTCCATTAGGTATTGTAAAGAAGGAGAGTGGCATGAGCAAAGGCGAGAGGGAGAAGTAGTAATCCCAATGATCGCCTTATAGAGGGGGGAATAAGAATCCCAATGGGCACAATTACTAGGGAATACCATAGGGCTCACCGATTAGCTCCCACCCAATGTGTCTTAAACGTGTTTAGAATATTAGGTTGTGTGGATGCACTTAACGAAAGGATGGGTTTAGAACTTACCCATCACGATGTTAATTAGATCTACAACCTTCACTATCTAAAGGGGCAGGGGTACTACCTAAAGTCTAGGTATCCTGAGGTCAAGCTTATCCAATGCCTCCTCGATTCCAAAAAAGGCCTAAACAAGGATTTTCTGATCGTGTCTGGGGAATGGCACGATGGCCTACCCTGGCCAACAAGAGAAGGGACACCAGGTGGGGTTCTAGGTTTAAGTTAATCATTCCAAATCACCCCTCTTTCTCTTTATTACCTTCTTATGTTTGTATATATAACACTCCTTTGATTGAAATTGTTTTTCGTTAATGATTCGTAGATAAGCACATTGCCATTCCGAACTTCAGTCTTATCAACGAAGCAAGCTTGGACAAGATCTTGAAGGCTGAGATATTTGTTCATAGCGACAGTCAACTCAAAGTGGTGCATATGATCCTTGGATATACCTCTATATCCAAAACCTTTCTAGCGCCGAAGTGTGTCATTAGGGCCAGGGCCCCCTACCTGCACCGCATAAGTGTTGCTGCCAAGGGTTTCCTTCTTGAGGGCGCTCCTATTCCTAAAGGTACTCTAATCACACAGCCCATACCTGAAGGCATCCCTACAATACCTCTTCCACCCCAACGTACAACTAGTGAAGCGACCTCCTCCCAGCCTATCATCAAGGAAGAGGAATAAATTTTTGAAGTCTCAAATTCTGAGGACGAATTCAACGTTTTCAACCAACCTACTTCCCTTGGAAGTCCGGCTAGTGATCTCGGCACTTCATCTCAAGAGCCAGCAAGTCTTTTACAAGAAGAAATCATTGTCTCGAATACAATGCCAATCGAACGCAAGCCCCGTCAAAGCCTCCGAGACCTAATGGAAGCTCAGGTGAAGGGTCAAAAGCCAAGTAAGATGGCCAAGACCAAATCTCCTTCCCCTAAGGAACAAGAACAAGGGAAGTCCAGATAGCCCAAGCTTCCCTCCCTTCTACCCACCCAACCCCAACGTACCAATTAGGTTGATCTAAAAAAAAAAAAAAGATCAGCCTAAAGGCAAAGATGTAGTAAAGGGGGGAAAGAGTCTTCCTCCCAGGGAAGTGGAGCCATAAAAAAGGGCCAAGCAGGCCCGGATATCTTAGAAGGCCTTAGAGAAGAGGGTCGAGGTTCAAGCCCCCGCACCTGTTCTAGTCTGGGCTCTAGCCATGATCCTAGACGATCATGCTGCCACTGCCAACGCCTCTATTAGAGGTTCTAACCCAGGTACGGCGGCATGCGTGGCTGACGCATTAGAGCAGGCCCTTTTACTGCTTGAGGATATGGCTGAGCTGAGGTAGATGAGGAAGCATGAAGTCTTCATGACATTGAAGAAGGAGCTTGCCATGGTAAGATTTCTATCCAACTCTTCTCCACCTTTCACTCTTTTTTTTTTTTTTTTACTTTTTATCCATACTTAGTTTTTCTGACTTGACTATGCCTATTTGTTCCTTTTTATTTTTGGGAATAGGCTGTTCAATCTGCTCATAGGGCTGAGGAGATAATTATCAGCTCACACAGAGCAATGAAGTATGATAAGGCCAGGCGAATTACCGCCCAAAAGACCTTTGAGGTGGCAAAGAAGAAGCTGTAAAAGGTCATCACCTAGCTAAACTTAGAAAAAAGTGAGAAAAAATGAGCGCCGAGGCAACTCTAAAGAAGATAGAGAAGCAGGCCGAGACTCAACGTCTGCAGCTTCGCCAGGCCAACAACGACTATGCACTGGCAAAGAAACAAATAGAGACCCTCAATAAGAGTCTGAGGGAGTCTGAGAAGGCTAAGGAGGAAGTTAATAAAGCTAGAGAAGAAGCAATAAAAGCTAGAGAAGAAGCCATAAAAGCTAAGGAAGAAGCCGAGAAGGCAAGGGATCAGGTCGAGCAAGATGGATATAAGGCCGGTGTGGCTGAGACCGAGGAAAACCTCAAGTTGGAGGTCTCGGAGGTATGTAGGTATTACTGCCTCTAAGTGTGGAATGAGGCACTTACCCAGGCTGGGGTTGATGTCTCTTCTATCCTCTGGAGGACAAAAAATTATTACTATCCCTCAGTCATCCGAGCTTCTGCTCCATCTGTCCCCAAGGCTGACGCTGCCTTCTAAGGAGCAGATGCTGGAAAGGATGGCTCAGTTGAAGCTCTTCTTTCCACTAGACATCGGTCCGAGGAGGTTAAGCAACCTGAGCCACTAGACAGCCAACTAAAATACTAAAAATGTGGCCCATAATGCTACTCAACCCCCCACTGCACTTAAGGAGCCTGCCAAGGAGGAGGGAGCTACCCAATCAATGGAAATTGTCCTAGCAACCCTTCCTATCACCACCAAGGAGGACCCAAAGGGCAAAGGGCTTGCTTTTGACAACACGGCTCCTAACTAGCCTTCAAAAACTTCCAAGGGCAATCTTGTGATAAAGACAAAGCCTTGACTTGTCCTTGTTTGTTCATTCTTTAAGATTTAGTAGTTTTTCTTTTTTATGATGATTGGATATCCTGTAAGTAAATTTCCTTTTTAAAAGGCTTTAAAATTAATGTAAATGCCAAGTTTTTCCTTTATGTGTATAATGTTTGTATCTTTTCCTTGTATAACTTCTATTTTGCTTAGTACCTAGTTAGTAGGACAATGTCATATGCCTAACTTTGTCATTTGCATAAGTGATAATTCATTTCTAATTAATCAACAGAATCAAAAGTTAGTTAGTCAATCAACTTAGCAAAACGCCTTTGTAACTGCAAGATCCATACATCACAATAGAATAATCATTCACATCATTCACTATAGACTTAATAATCTTGAGGAAATAATCAAGTATTGACCAGACTACAAATAGGTTTGATATACTTAAAAATGCTTTAAGTGATGCTTATGAACTCTCATCTGCTCAAATCACTGTTTTGGGAGTCCCCAAGATATGCGATCAGAATGGCTGAACATAATCAAGATCAACCTTAGGTGTTAGTTGACCCAAAATGGATGGTCCAAGGAACCAAAGAATTCTATTTAACACTTAGGAAAATATTGTGAACTATCAATTTACTCAAGGTATGTGATCCGAGGAGCCAAGCATAGCCAATGTTCTGTTTGATACTTAGAAAAATAACTTACAGTATTAATTTACCCAAAGTAGATGGTCCGAGGAACCAGACATAACTAAGGTTTTGTTTAACACTTAGGAAAATATTGTAAACTATTAATTTACCCAAGGTATATAGTCCGAGGAGCCAGGTATAACTAAGGTTCTGTTTGATACTTAGAAAAATAACTTACAATGTTAATTTACCCAAAGTAAATAGTCCAAGAAATTAGACATAACTAAGGTTCTGTTTAACACTTAGAAAAATAACTTATAGTGATAATTTACCCAAAGTATATGGTCCAAGAAACCAGACATAACTAAGGTTTTGTTTAACACATAGAAAAATGTTATGAAATATCAATTTACCCAAGATATGTAGTCCAAGGAGCTAGACATAGCCAAGGTTCTGTTTGATATTTAGAAAAATAACTTACAGTGTTAATTTACCCAAAGTAGATGGTTCGAGGAACTAGACATAACTAAGGTTCTGTTTAACACTTAGAAAAATATTATGAAATATCAATTTACCTAAGGTATGTGGTCCGAAGAGCCATGCATAGCCAAGGTTCTGTTTGATATTTAGAAATTACGAAATATTATAAACGACATGTGATAAGGAGGACTTTTATTAATAATAATACTTTCATAAGTTATTTACATTCCATGGGCATGGTACAACTTTTTCATCTAAGTCTTCTAGATGATATGACCCTATCCTTGCTACCGAGGTAACACGATATGGCCCTTCCCAATTGGGCCCTAACTTTCCCCGTGCCGGATTTTTTGCGATACCTAACACTTTCCTTAATACGAAATCCCCTAGCACCAGTGGCCTCAACCTCACATGTGAGTCATAGCCCTGTTTGAGCTTATGCTGATAGTACTCTAGTTGAATCATGGTATTTTCTCTTCGTTATTCGACTAAATCCAAACTTCTTCCCAATAACTCATAGTTATTATTTGGAGTGAAAGAGCTCATCCTCAATATTGGGAAACTGGTTTTAAGAGGAATTATAGCCCCAGCCCTAAAGGTCAATAAAAAGGTGGTCTCTCCTGTGGATCTTCAAGGTGTAGTACAATACGTCCATAAAACGTGTGGTAACTCTTCCACCCATTTTAAGTCTTCCACCAAGATAACCCGAGGTAAACTTTGTGTTGAGGACGTTGCCAATGTGGCAAGAGAGTCTGCATGGGTATTTCTACTTTTGGGGACTTGCACTAAGATGAACGACTCAAACTTTAATTGTAAATGTCTTACTTGGTTTAAATATTCTTGCATCCTCAGATCCTTGGCCTCCAGTTCCCCTTTGACCTAGCCTACAACCAACCTCGAATCCGAGAACATTTCCACCATCTTTCCTCCCATCCTTTGAACCATGGTCATCCCTACTAAGAGAGCCTTATACTCAGCCTCATTATTCGTGGCTGAGAAGTTCAACCTCAAAGATTTCTCAATAACGATTCTCTCTAAAGAGATCACAACCAGCCTCACTCCTGATCCTCTTTGATTTGCAGCGCCATCCACATACACTTTCCAGAGCAGGGGTTCTTTCAGGGAGATTGTGCCAACTAATTTTTCATCCATGTCCAACATTTTAGCATTTTTTTCTAATGAGGGCTCAGCAAATTTAGCCAGAAAATCGGTAAGGACTTGGCCTTTCATAGAGGTACGAGGCATATACTTGATGTCAAAAGCTCCCAAGATGGTACCACATTTGGCAATCCTTCCCGTGTAGTTGGCACTTCGAAGTATTGACCTAAAAGGAAGTTGAGTCAAAATAACAACTGTATGAGATTGGAAGTAATGAGGAAGCTTACGTGTAGCATGCACCATTGCTAGAAGAGCTTTTTCCAACAGTAAATAATATACCTCGGCCTCATGTAATGACTTGCTCACATAATAAACTGACCTCTATACACCACTATCAACTCGTATCAGCACCAAACTAACAACATGATGAGCCACAGCAATTTAAGTGAATATAACTTCATCCACCTTGAGTCGAGACATAATAAGTGGTCGAGAAAGATATTCTTTAAGCTGTTGAAAGGCTAAAAAGCACTCTTCAGTCCATTCAAATCTCTTCCACTTATTCAACAACTGGAAGAAAGGCCTACATCTATCCGCGAACAGAGGAATAAACCGGTTTAAGGCAGTAGTCATCCCTATCAACTTTTGAAATTCTTTGGGATTCTGAGGTGGCTGCAGGCTATTAATTACTCTAAACTGTGCAAGGCTAACTTCAATTCCATGGTGAGTGACCATATAACCCAAAAATTTACTTGAGCCTACACCAAAAAAAACATTTAGAAGCATTAAGGCGCAACTTGTGTTTCCTTAGTATCTGAAAGGTGTCCCCTAGGTCTCTCACATGTGTGGACGCCACTTTACTTTTCACTACCATGTCATCAACATAAACCTCAATAGTTTTTTCCAGTTGTGGTTTGAACATTCTAGTCATCATCCTTTAATAAGTAGCCCCTGTGTTCTTCAAACCAAAGGGCATTACCTTGTAATGATAATTTCTTATAGAAGTGACAAAGACTGTTTTCTCCTGATCATCCAAAGCTAAAGGTATTTGGAGATAACCTTGAAAAGTATCTAGAAAACTCATCCGAGGATGCCAAACAGTGGCATCCACTAGTTGATCTATACGTGGCATTGGAAAAGGGTCTTTGGGACAAGCCTTATTCAAAACTGTGAAGTTCACACATACTCTCCACTTCCCATTCTTCTTTTTCACTACCAGTATATTAGCAAACCACTCAGGATAAAATACCTCCTTAATAGCTCCAGCCTGTTTAAGCTTGATCACCTCTTCTTTGACAGCCTCATAATGCTCTTTGGATAAATGACGAGGTGGTTGTTTCCTCGTAACTACAGCCGAATTAACGTTCAGATGATGGCAAATGAAGCTCGAATCCACCCCAGAAGCCTCATAAGAGTTCCAGGCAAACACATCAATATTTCCCTTCAAGAACATCACCAAGTCTTCCCTCACCTGGGGAGGCAGTTGAGACCCAACCTAAAATTACTTCTCCTTATCACTATCTATTACAATTTTTTCCAATTCCTCGCACTTTGTCCTTTCAGCCGTAACGCCAACTAATGGTGGCTCTTTTGATTTCTACAAACTCTGCCTGGTCGATGCCGAAAACTCTGCCTTAATTTGATGCCTAACAGCTGCCACCATGCACTGCCTAGCCATCGGTTGGCTGCCCCTTAAATTTTCCACCTGGTCAATAGACAGATATTTTACCTTTGAATACAGGGTAAAGGAGACAATTCTCATGACATGAAGCCAAGGTCTCGAGATGATGGTTGTGTAGAGGGAAAAAGTATCTACCACTATGAAGTTGACATCTACTATCTCCGTCCCAATTTGCACTAGTAGCTTGATCTGACCCATTGGTATAGCTTCTTTCCCAACGAAACCTATTAAGGGTGAATCATAACTAGTTAAGTCCCCCAGTTTTAGCCCTAAACCCTTATAAAGATCTAGGTACATAATTTCCACCCCACTACCTTGATCGACCATCACTCATTTAACGTCATATCCTCCTATCCTGAAGGTAACCACCAATGCATCATTATGTGGTTGTAGAGTACCAGCCTTGTCATCATTAGAGAAACTCAGCGTTAGTCGGCCCTCCGTTGTGCTCCTTTTGGGTTCGGGGCAGCATTCCCTTTCAAGTGGCTGGGCTACAGATATTACCCTAGAATAGTGGAAACCAACTCTTCCTGGTGTGGCAAGAACAACATTGATTGTGCCTAGAGGTGGTTTTGAAGAATTATCCCTTTAAGACCCTAACCCAGTTTGGCTTTCCTACTGAACCAGATGGTATATGAATTGGTTCAGCTTACCTCCTTGCACTAGCTGCTCCAAGTGACCCCACAGAGTTCTACAATCCTCTGTTGTATGCCCTCACTCTTGATGGTATTGACAATGAAGGTTTTGGTTACGCCTCGTGGGATTCCCTCCCATTTTATTTGGCTACTAGAAAAAAGGTTCATTCTTGATTTTCTCCAGGATTTGATGCACTGGTTCTTGAAACAACAAGTTAACTGCTTGTGGTGCTGCATCAACCCTAGACTGCCTAGAAAAATCTCGCCGAAGACAATTATTATTGAATCGGTCCGACCGGAAGTCCCTTTTATCCTAAGAGACCACATTCCCCTTGCCTTTACCTAATTGTTGATCCTCCTTGACCCGCTTATACTTGTCAATGCGGTCCATAAGCTAGCGTACATTATTAACCGACTTTCCTGTTAGTGATTTCCTTAGACCATGCTTGGTAGGCAAACCGACCTTGAAAGTTCTTATGGCCACATTATCAAAATCTCCATTAATCTCATTGAACATCTCCCAGTATCTACCTGAATATGTTTTCAAAGTTTTCTCTTCTCACATAGTCATAGACAACAAGGAGTCCAAGGGCCGAGGAACCCTACTACAAGTAATAAAGCGGGATCCAAATGCCCGGGTGAGTACCTTAAAAGAATCAATAGAACCCACCCCCAAGCCGTTAAACCATCTCATTGCTACAAGTCCCAGACTAGATGGGAACATCTCGCACATCAAAACTTCATTTCTGGAGTGTACGGCCATCCTTTGGTTGAAATGGCTCACATGCTCCATAGGGTCTGTTTGTCCATTATACATGGTGAATGTTGGCTGAGTGAACCGCCGAGGGAGTTTGCCATCTTCAATACTACACGTGAAAGGTGATTTAGCAATTTGGTTCAACGCCCTGTTCATGGCATCGTTTCTCAGGCCTTTACAAGACAAACTTTTCTATGGTCACGTAGGCTGTCCCCTTCACACGAATATGATTCACTAGGGGGAGTCCTTGATCTGGGCCTATAGCTGCTGTTTCCATCATCGCTAGAAGAGGGGTCAAAAATGGAGGGGGTTTGTTTTCATTGTTCATGGCATAGTTTCCTCTTCAAGTGATCAATCTTTAGCTGCATGGCTCTAGCACGATCTGTATGAGAGGCACGACTCCCACTCAATGATTGACTCCTATTAGTATGGGCAGTATTCACACTCCTCTCCTGGTCTCTACCTCGCTCAAGATTAAGGGAACGCTCCTAACATTGGGACCCCATATACTCAACTTGGTGAGGACCTGAACCTACCATAGTTGAACGTTAGGCTCAATAAATAAAATAAAATAAAAGATTTCCCACAGACAGCGTCAATTGTAAGGTCACAATTTGAACCTAAGCCCAATAATTGGAAGGGAATAGGACCAAAGAGCCCAATACAATAAATTTGTAGAGAACGGGTTTGAAATCTAGTTTCTTATGAGCTTAGCTAATAACGGTAGTGGCCCAAGATCACAAAACAATAATGATGGACTAGTTTGTATGACGAAAGTTGTCCTCAGACTTGAACTGAGGAGCTTGTTCTTGTATTTCTCCTTTCTTAAGATAGATTACAAATATTCAATTTACAATGTTTTTCTCTCTTCTTTTCTCCGATCCCCCTTCCTAAATGTCTCCTCCATCTTCTATATCATTCTTCTTCCTCTCTACATCCTCCACATATGAATCAGATCACTGGTTTGGATACTTGTTCCATCAGCCATTTTCTGAAGTCTTTGGAAGCAGTTGTAAGGTTGAACTCTAATGCTCAGGCATCACTTCCTCATTAATGCGGTCAGAGGGTTAGTTGTAGAGTATTTAATGCGGTGGTAGTAGTTTTATTTTAAATATTTCATAGCCCTTTTTCTTATCATATGCGTCCATGATGTATACCTTTACCTACAGGATCTCTTAGAACATTGCTTTTGAATGACGGCCACACCTTCCTACCTCGGCTTTATTTAGCCGAGGAAGGATTCCTCCTCGGACCACCTTCTCGGATGATCTTGGTCAGACTTTACTTCTCCACTCACTAATACGACCTCTTATGCAGATATTTCCCCATCTTCGGACAATTTAATGTCCTCGAATTAGACGTCTAGCCCAATAGGCACATATAAGTGTAATATTGGATTTATCATCCCTACAAGTATTATCTAAGTTCATCAATTTTCTTTTATTTATTATTAATGAGCTAACATTTTAATCATAAAGTTAACATATTAAAGTATTATCTAGAGCTTTTTTTTTTCCTAAATACTTTTTCTTATATGCTTAAAGCTAACTTTCTTTTTTTCTTAAATACTTTACTGGCTTTAGCAGGTTTTGCAGGTCCCATAGTAACATTTTTGGTCAAGAGATAAAGTTAACTTATTTGTGAGTCTCGCGTTATAGTTTTTGTACAAATATTAGAGTTTTGATTATTGTGGCTCTTACCCTATTTTTTTTGACGTAAATGCACTTTTGGTCCTTACATTTTGGGCTATTTTTTTATTTAGTCCCTAAACTGATTTTGCTCCTTGGTTAATCCTGATTTTTTAAAATCATTTTTAAAATGGTCCCTACCGTCAACCCAATAATAGAAAAATTAGTAAAAAAATTAAAAAAAATATAAACTGAAAAAATTAAAAATCAAAAACAAAAAAGAAAAAACTTTTTCAGATCCTCTCTTTCTCAGTGTTTATGTTTGTATCTTTCTTCCTTTCATTTCCTTTTTTTTTTCTTTTTTCAAATCCTTTCTTTCTCTGTCTCTTGGTGCGTATTTGTGTTTGTATCTTTCTTTGCTCAAGCTTTCAATCCCTCTCTCTCTCTTAATCTCTGACATTTTCTCTCTCTCTAATTTTTGGGTTTTACTAGTTTTTCGTGGGGTGGTCGGTAATGGAGGTAGAGATCGGTGGTTAGGGTGGAGATCGGTGTGGTTGGGGTGGTCATGGTGGAGATCAGTAATCCATGGGTCTTGGATTATGGGTTTGGTTGGAGATGGAGATGGAGATGGAGATGCCTAGGTTTGGTTGGAGAGGCTGAGTTTTTTTGGGTTTTAGTGGGGGTGGGCTGTGGCCGTGGAGATTGGCGTGTGTCTTGGATTTGTGTTTACAAGTTTGGCTGTAAGTGGGATTTTTTCTAGGTTTCTGTAGGGATGGGTGGTCGGTAGTGGAGGTGGAGATTGGCGTAGCTATGGAGATCAGTGTGGCCATGTTTGTGTTTCGGAGATGGAGATGTCTCGGTGGGTTTGGTTTCATGTTTATGGTTTTTTTTTTTTTTTTTTTAATGTGGATTTGTATATTTATTTCTTGGATTTATTCGGTTTGATTTACTAGAGATTTATGGGTTTGAGTTCTTGGATTTATGGGTTTGATTTCTTGGATTTATTCGGTTTGATTTACTGGATGTTTGTGAGTTTGATTTCATAGATTTATTGGGTGGTTTATGAGTTTGATTTCTTGGATTTATTAGGTTTGACTTACTAGATGTTTATGGGTTTGAGTTCTTAGATTTATTGGATTTGATTTGAGGAAGAACATGAAGCATGAAGCATGAAGCATGAAGTTCATGTCTTGGGAAAGAAGAAGAAGAATGTTCTTCTGAAAAATAATGAAAAGGAAAAGGTGAAAAAATTTAAGGTGATTTAAAAAAATTTATTTCGTTATTTATTTTTTAATTTTTTGATATGACTTTTTTATTTATTAAAATGTTGATATGGTATTTATTAATGTTATTCTATTAATCACATCAGCATCTAGCATGTCACTTATGCACTCAATTTACCACTTCTGATTTTTTTGTTATTGGATTAACAGCAAAAGTTATTTTAAAAATGATTTTAAAAAATTAATAACTAACCTAAAAATAAAATCAATTTAAAAACCAAATGAAAAATAACCGAAAATGTAGAGGCAAAAGGCAATCAACTTAATACAGATATGGTATGGCACACATTTATTCAGACTGCAAGCTGTCATGTGGGCAAGATGTGACGCGAGGCAGCATTTCTCATGAATTCAAGATCCTCTCTCTCCATCACATCATTCTAGATGATAGGTTTTGACGTGAATGAATGTGTGCCATATGTGGACTAAATATCACAAGTGGTAGCAACCTGTCACGAGGGCTTGATGTGACGCTAGGCGTGCATTTCTCATGAATTCAAGATCCTCTCTCTCTCTCTCTCCCTCTCCCTCAGTGGTACCCGAACCTCAACGGAAGTGCAAGGCTAGCGTCACATCATGCTAGATGATAGGTTTTGACGTGAATGAATGTGTGCTACATGTGGACTAAATATCACAAAGTGGTAGCAACCTGTCATGTGGGCATGATCATGCTAGTTGATAGGTTTTGACGTGAATGAATGTGTGGCACATGTGGACTAAAGATAATGAATGTGTGCTACATGTGACCTAAATATCACAAAGTGGTAGCACCCTGTCATGGGGACATGATCATGCTAGATGATAGGTTTTGACGTGAATGAATGTGTGGCACATGTGGACTAAGGATAATTCTGTTTTTTTTTTTTTTTCTGGGCGAAAGAAAGGATAATTCTATTTCATATTACTTTTTTCTCCATTAATAGTTTCATTTTATATTGTGTAGTTTTAATATTGTATGTAGCAGGGTTTTTTTTTTTTAATTTGGTAGATTTTTTTACCTTTTTTTTCACATTTGACGGTTTCATAATCATATTACGTAGTTCTAATATCACAGATGACAGTTTTTTTGCCACATTCGGTGGTTCCCTTATTTTTTTCTCACATTTGATAGTTCCATCTTCATATTGTACAATACCAACATCACATATGACAGTTTTTTTGTCACATTTAGTGGTTTCCTTACTTTTTCCTCATATTTGACGGTTCGATCTTCACATTGTGCAGTTCCAACATCACATATGACAGTTCTTTTCTCACATTTAGTGGTTTTCTTACGTTTTTCTCACATTTGATAGTTTCATTCACATTATACAATTTCAACATCACATTTGACAATTATTTTGTCACATGCTGTAGTTCTTTTTGCTTTTTCACATTTGACGGTTTCATTATCATATTGTGCAGTTTCAATGTCACATTTGACAGTTCTTTTGTCACATATAGTGGTTAATTTTTTTTTTTATATTAAATTTGATGGTTTCATTGTCATATTAAGCAGTACCAATATCACATCTGCTCTATTTTTGTCACATGTGACAGTTCTTTTGTCACATATGACAGTTTTTTTGTCACATTGGATGGTTCCCTTACTTTTTTCTCACATTTAATAGTTCTATCTTTACGTTGTGAGTTCTAACATCACATGTGATAGTTCTTTTGTCACATTCGATGGTTCCCTTATTTTTTCTTACATTTGACGGTATCATCATCACATTGTGCAGTACCAACATCACATTTGACTGTACTTTAGTCACATTCGGTAGTTCCCTTATTTTTTTCTCACATTTGATGGTACAATTCTCACATTATGCAGTACCAATATCACATATGACTATATTTTTGTCACATTCGATAGTTTCCTTATTTTTTTTCTCACATTTGATTGTTCCATTGTCACATTGGGTAGTACTAACATCTTATTTGACCGTACTTTTCTTACATTCGGTGGTACTTTAATTTTTACTCACATTTGATAGTTTCATCGTCACATTAGGTAGTACCAATATCAGATTAGGTAGTAGTAACATCACATGTGACCGAAATGACCCTAAAAACTTTAGAAATGACTAAAATACCCTTGAAACCTAAAAAATGACCAAAATACCCCCAATTTCCTCTAAAAATACTAAAATATCCTTAGAACCTAAAAAATGACTAAAATACCCTTAGAACAAAAAAATAACCATAATGTCCCCCATTAACTAGAGAATGTTTGAAATACCCTTAGAAACTAAAAAAATGACTGAAATACAACTAAAAAAATGACTGAAATGATCCTAAAACTGAGAAAAGGACTTAAATACGCTCGAAACATAAAAATGACCAAAATACCCCCAATTAATTAAAATTATCTTCTAGTTAACACTCTATTAATACTTTTTTTTTAAATCTTATAAAAGTTTGATTATTTACTTCTACTAATTTTTATTTTTATTTTTTCACACTTTTTTGCCAAGCATCTGGTATGAGTCACGTGACCTGTCATCATCAATAGCACAATTACATTATGCTTCCAAAATAAAATTCCATACTTGAGATGTCATTCCTTTTTGCCCTCTTTGCATTTGAGATATTTTAAAATATTTTGAAATTTTAAAATTTTATTTTGATAATATATATAGGATTGTATAAAGAGTCTTAGTGTGTATATTAGTCTCTCACTCTCCCTACCTTTCCAAGTGACTCTTTGGCATGGATGGCTCAAATTGTCATTGTTTATCAATTTTAATAAAACCAATGACTATGATTTTTTATAAGTTCCAAAATATCATTATTGTCGTGTTAGAGTTAGAAAAAATACTTTAGATTTTTTTTTTTTATATAATAAAATTAAAGGGCAAATGGGTCAAAATATGTTTCATCATTCTATGCTGTAAAATAACCTTAAGAAAACATAATAAATTAAATAAAAAGGTTATAAAAGATGATTCATGACCTCACACACAGGCTTTGATGAAACCACACATAAACCTTTAATATATGCTTAAATGTTTACCAAAAATGCTATAGATTTGACACGATTCTTTGGGAACTAATATAAAGAAACCAATACAATAATCTACTAATAAGTCTTGCATCATTACATGGTGTTGAGATAGACCATAACATTTAATCTAAAGCTCCATTGAGTGCATGAAAGCATATCACTTTTTAGGGATGCCAAATATAACATCACCACCTATAAAAGCTATTACAAAACGCTTGGGAAAAACAACAATTAACTATATCACTTGGAGGTGAAGCTTCAATGTCATCCTCTACAGCTCAAGGGTGCATAAAGTTTAAGAGAAATTTCTAAGGGGTAAACACATAGGAAGCTTAGTTGCTCTAATACAATTACAACATCGCTCTATGCAGAGACCCCAAATATTTATATCAGCTCAGTACAAACAATCAACTCTCACTTAGCAATAGTGATTCAATGTCATCCTCTAAATTAATTCTTGAAGGTTCCCCAGGTTCAAGCAGGCAAGTAAAACATAAAGAAATCATCTGAGGAGATTAAGATTCAGAGTTAGTTGAGAGAGAGAGAGAGAGAGAGAGAGAGAGAGAGAGAGAGAGAGCGAGGGGGGGGGGGTATGCACTTACCATGCATATAGATGCGCATACAATACTAAAACCTTTGTAGTTGAAAGGAGCACTACTAGATAAGAACCATACTGAAATAACAATTTAACTTGTTAGCAATACATATGAATTGATTCTAACTCTCACCTAAACAAAAGATGAGTTAGTCCACTCAAAAGTCAATGGACTCATTACAAGCGGTGATAACAAACTTGATAATGATTCCACACTAGCCACAAATCCTTGTGCTTTTCCCTGCACAAACAATTGAGCATGCATGTCAATGGAGTGACCATGGTTCAAGTGCTTTGTAATGTATTTATCTCAAGAAGTAACTCAATACAAAACAAGTTATTTTGATATAGGAGAATCCCATATCTACTTTTATTTCTTTTTCGTTTGGCGTACTCTTGAAATTCTCTATTAGTCAAGCGAATGTAGCAATTTCATTTGATAACCAGAGATAAAAAATTGAAAGAGAAAAATAATTGGACCAGTTTGCCAAGAAAGCCGCCACTTTAAACTCAAAACTCACTACTATGTCAGCTGATATGATTCGTATTGAACACATATTAATGAATCTACCTGATTTTTCTCAACTGAGTTCAAAGTTCAATCTATTAAACTAGAAAACATCTAGGTCTAGATGAGTAGTGTGACATATGACATGATAGCATTAGCTTTCCTCAAACAATGTTATCTAATTAAGTAGCCTCACTCTACGTATGACAATACCGAGAATACAAAAACCAAGTCTTTCTTTACATTGGCAGTAAGAGTAGAATTTTTTTTTTTTTTTTTTTGGGTGGAAATCATAATTTTCCAGAATGAATATCAAGAACTATGGAATGCAGAACTGTAGGTAATGGGATAGGTATTATCCAAACCTGATCGTTTGAGCTCGATACTCTTGAAATAATAGCATAAGTCTACATGTAATTTGACAGGAAAAATTGAAAAACCATTAGAATTAAAAGGTGAATTGAATAGCCACATTGAATATTATTTTATGAAAGAATTGAGTATTAAGCTATTAGGATTATACGCTGAATTTTATCTTATCTTCAAAGACTTTGAAAGGATTATAAGCTATTAGGAATCGAGTATTAAGAGGCACAGTACACTCAATTCCAGAAATCATAAAATAAACTTGATAATTAAAAATTTTCAAATATGAAAAATATTGTGCTCATTAAGAGGGAAAACAATAAAAAAGAATACAACCCTAAAAAATTGTTTTATTTTTATAACCACGATGCCTTAGCATTGTTTTCTATGTAGAAGACAAATTAACAACCATTACAACACAAACAGGAATAATTGTTATTTTGATAATTTCAAAGCAACCAAGTAGAGGATTTAGAGAAAAATTGTGGCATATGCCAGCCAACCAGATAACAAAATAACATACTAGCAAATATGCTACCTTGATTGATGGCTAAAAAATAATTCACATCTTCAGTATAAGGGTATATCAATCTATTAAGTAAATAAAAGGGAACTTTTTCTCTATAATACACTTCACCTATGAAATAATTGAATTGAATCCCACGTGCTTCAGAATTTCTGAGAACTCATTTTTGTCAAAACCAAAAGTTGCCTTTAGATAGTACTAGACAGGTAGTAGCATAACTATCAAGTCATTGAATCAAAAAGAAAACATTGTTTCACGGACAATCATTACTCAACATCATGGATTGGTTAAATTGCAATTATCTTATAAGCAGATAAATCTAGCACTATCTTATCCTAAATTATTGATTAATAAGAAAGGCATCAAACCAATACTGAAAAACCCTTTCAATTATTTTGGATTTAAAACCAATAACCCAAATAGCTAAATGTAAAACAATTAACCCAAAATAACAAAAAACCTAAATTATATTTAACACATTTTTTGTTGTTTAAAAATACCTATACTGGAAGCAATTATTGCGGTTTTCTTTCTACGGCCATTGGTAGAGGAAGCCAAGCATTGCATAGATGCATATTTTAGTGATTTGAAGTAAAAGAAGAAGAAGAACACCTGCTAGGTTTTCAATTTGAGAGATAAGAACGCGAGAAAGAAAAAATTAAATGACTCTCGTTTGTTTGTTTGTGTGTTTCTTGCTTTTATACATTACTTGCCAAACTGGTTACTGATTTTCCATTAAAAATAAATGGACGGTCAAGATTAAAATGTGTCAATTCTATGGTCCAAATCTAAGTGGGTGCCATACCCCCAAATAAAGAGGTGGTATGGTAGAATGACCCGTGGACTAAATATCACAAGTGGTAGTAGTTGGGGGAATTAATAATGTTGGATAGTCGTTCATTCAAAATTTAATTAGACTACCAGACTCACATGGTGTAGTTAAGATCTTTATTCGTGGGATTGCTGAAATCAACAGTCTTTTGTGTCCGGTTGTAAAAAGTTTGTCAAATGTGGATATTTGTCCTAGACTTGTAGATATACCAAAGACTTATTTAAGTTGACCATTGTTGTAGTTGTTAGTTGTTATTGTAGTTTGTAATAAAGAAACAAAAATATCATTTCATAAATTAATCTAAATACATAAATTTTAGATATTTAATTTGATTTCTTAAAATAAATTAATCTAAAAGTATTAAGAGAATATCAACGTACTTGATGAGGTCGAATTCACATGTTCGTCCAGACATAATATGATGATAATGAGTTCAAGACCTGTAAAACAATAACAATGGTGTTTCTCTCTTTTGGGTCACTAGTGTGGTGTCAACCGATGAGCCTTCGATGACAAAGTTAGATGATGGTTGGGAGAAATAATAATAACTGAGAGTGTATTTCAATGCGTATGAATGTGAATTTATACATTCTCTTGGTTTTGATGTGGTTTATATAGATCTTTGTTTTTTCTAGTCGTTAAAAGCCTTCAATGGTGGCCTTAACTGCTCTTGTAATGTCTCTGATGTCTTAATGAAGTGATTAATTATCTTGTTAACAATCATGTATAATGCTGCGTGACAGGCCACAAATGCGTTGACCCCTTGTGATAACTTAGATTAATTAATTAGTCCAGTTATTAATTAATCAAATTAGCATGCAATATCACGTGGCAGCACAAACAAATCACCAAAACTAAGTAATGCAGCGGAAATTAAATGACACGGTGATTTGTTTACAAATGGGGAAAACCTTACGGCAAAAACCCCACCGAATGATTTAAGGTCACCACTTCCGAAACTCCACTATTATCACAACAAGCAGTTACAAGCAATTACAAGCAAAGAATCCCAGTACCTTACCAACCTACAGTTGAACTCTTACCCCAATACCCAATTGGACTTGTTCTGTAGTGACAGTTTCTCCTTTCAATGCACGGCTCCCAAGTACGTGACTAACTAGATGCGCGGATCCCAGTACGCGACTTCAAACACCAACTAGAGAGAGAATTGTTGGCTGCAAAGTTTTTCAAATCATCAGAGATGAACTAGGGCACGAACTTTGTCTTTCAGATCACAAATTGCATGAACAAGAAGTTCTGAATGAATGTGCAACTTCCATCATCTTGATGGCCCTTAAAATAATCCTTTTATATGTTTAGGGTTAGGAGAAAAGAAGTCCCAAAGACACATTCACGGATTGGACTTGAAACAGAACTGAAAATCTATTTTCTTTAATTCTCGACAGATAGAGGTGTCGAGGATCTGTCGAGAAGCTGTCGACGCTCGGGGCAAAACAGCTTCTTAAATCTCGATAGATGCATATGTCGAGGTAGGTGTCGAGATTTAGTAACTTGCACTTCCTTGCTTGTTCCTTGGACAGACTTTGATGGCTTCAACACTAAATCTTGAAACACTGTTTCTTGAGGTGTTAAACACATCCTAGATCTACCCAATTACAAGTAAAGTGCGTTTTGTCTAAGGATAAGCCAATTACATAAAATAGCGACATATGGTAACAACCACTTGAACTATATATGTCCTAACAATCTTCCCCTTTGGCAATTTGTGACAAAACCACAACAAACAAATGAAAATATGAGAGAAGTCATAAATCACTCAACTCATACTCACTTGTTACATACAGTAAAATCTATCCTAACACAAACTCTTGAAAAACTTTGCAAGAAGAGAGTTTATGGCAAGTAGACTTTAACAACCTGTATTTCTGAAACACTTATAAACAAAACACATCAAGGCATCTTTGTGTGAAACAGAAATAATAGATTGCATACAAGTAAAGAAACATGTGTATAAAGACAGAGAGGAAACAACACATGTAAAGGTAGGTGAAAGAAAAACATACATCATCATATATAAGAAGATAATAAATACAATGTATGTCAATACATGATCAATGTATCTCTGAAAAGATGAAAAAGAAAAAAAATACATATGATCACCTCACTACATCCCTCAATCCACACTCCCCCTAACAAAAATGTCATATGCTAACACTCCCCCTAAGCATGACTACTCTCATACAGACCAAACTACTCCCCCTTTTTGTCACGAGTGACAAAGGGTAGGTCATGTAGACATCTCATCCGAAGAGCTCGTATCTCCATCATCATCATCGTCAGAAGCATCATCGTCATCGCCATCATCATCAGCCTCAGTCTCAGTCGACACATGAGGTGACGGAGGAGAAGCCTCTGGTGCAAAGCCGCCCATGGTCGCCTGTCGCCTAGCGATGCGACCAACACGAACGTTCACCTGAGACAGCTCTGTGGAGAGTGTATCTAGGCGAGCATCCATGCGCTGAAGCTGCGCCATGATGTCTCCTAATGTGACGTCGCTCGAAGAAGAAGAAGCAGATGCTCGAGCGGATCTAGAGGTAGTCGGACGAGAGGAAGGAGTGGCACCGTCGGACTGTCTCAATCGAAACTGTGTCTCGCTACGTTTTACGGTAGCGGCGTCTATGGCAGACATGACATGGTAAAGATCGAAAGAAGGGAATGGGACGGAAAAACGGCGAAGAATCCTCGTGATAGCGGAAGGAAAAATGAGCTTATCACGGGTGGCCATATCTCTATAGACATCTATGATGGAAAAGATAAAGTGAGAAGGAAAGTCTATAGAGAGATCCTCTAGGAGGGACAACAAAAATCGAGCACGAGGCTCTGTGATAGAGTTGTAGTGAGAAAGTATGTGCAACACAAAAGTCATCACCATGTTAAGGAAACGAGGACCTTTAGCAAAAAGTCAACATGGTGTGTACATATGATCTCCCCAAGAGGAAGGATGCTCACAGAACGCCGAGATCATCTCGTCTTTGGACACAGTCCATAGACGCTCACAGCTAGGGTAATCAAGATGATCCACCCTAGGAACATGAAGAACCTTAGAGACTAACTCTGGGGTGACAGCAAAGCGCGTACCTCGAACGCAAGAGTAGAAAAGAGGTACTGAAGAATCGATCCCGTGTATGTTGGAGTAAAACTCCTGTATCAACACGAGTGGACATGTGACCGAGACGTCACACAGTGACTCCCAAGCCCGACTGTGTATGACATTGGGAAGGTCGGTGTCGGCAAAGTCTGCCAGGACAACGTGGCGTTCCGAATAAACACCTCGTTTAGAGAAGTTCTCCGAGAAGTCCTTATGGGCTTTCTTATCACGGAACCGGATAGAAAGAGGAGTAGTATCGGAAGAAGATGATCCCTTAGAACGCAGAGGGTTCTGGGATGGAATGGACTTACGTTTAGGTGCCATAGACACTACTAATGCAAACATAGAGAGGGGGGAGAAAAAGAGACACACAGAAAAGTTCCAAACAGTTTCAATATAAGTAGAATATACTGAAAAGAAAGAACGTATGCATAGAAAATGCATGAACATGTGACATGCAACATAAAAACATCATGGGCTCAGCCCAATCCAAACCTAACAGCACACAACAGATTTGCACACATCTAAATGCATGACAATACAATGAGAATGCTAATGTGATGCAATGCATGTGGTTTTGAAGATCAAATCTCAAAAACCAACTCAACAATTTCATGAAAACCTCAAAAATTTTGAAAAATCCCAAAAATTTTCAAAAACACAAAACCTAGGGTTTTAGAAATCATGAAATGCATGAAAATGAGAGATAAGACGCTTACCAAGGGATGAGAATCAAGAAAAAAACTTGAGAAAGCCTTGGGAAGAGGTTTGAAGGGAGTTGGAAGTGTTTTGGAAGAGAAAACAGGTGCTTTCGAGCGAGAGAGGTCAAGCGAAGTGACTGAGAAATCGCGAGGAATCAATATATAGACCTTCAGTAATTCTCGACAGCTGCAGGTATCGAGAGGTGTCGAGACTGCTATCGAGACAGCTATCGAGAAAAAGCACTTCGACAGATGAAGCTATCGAGGTCATGTGTCGAGAAGGAAGAATCAACCATGAAGGAACCTCGATCGATCTAGAAGCTACCGAGAAGCTATCGAGCAGACAGAAAGTTTCTCGATCGATCCACCAGGTGTCGAGGTATCTATCGAGAATGCGATAAGAAAAAGTCTAAGAAGCTCGACAGACAGCTATGTGTCGAGAGGTATCGAGGAGGTGTCGAGATGCCTTTAAAAACAGGTTTTTCAGAAAAAGAAAAACACAGACATTAATGCAATCATGCATGCAACTCAACCAAAGATCCAAGCAACACATTAAGCTCTCAAAAACATCTCTCAACAAGAATTTTGATGCACATGTATCTCAAAACATGCACACACACACTAAACAAGTCTAACCAATTTTATATTTCAAAAACAAGTCCAGACAGTTTAGTGAGCATACATTAACGTATGTAAACCTTGTGATGGCCAAATCACATTGTACCTGCACATGTATCAAGAATAGCAAAGAGTGTTGCGTGTTGTGTGTGAAAACATCGTAAGATTGCATAAGTGTCTCAATGCTATGATAATTTGAGATATGAGAAAATCACTTTAACTCACACATAATCACAACTGTTTGATGGGGACTATCACCTTCGAGGTACATCCTATAACTCCCACATCTCCTAGAAAACACGCTTGCAACCATATTTTAAAGCATTTTTGATCTTTTTGCTTTTTATATCTTTGCAAATTTTCTTTTAACAAGCATATCATGCATGGGCATACAAGAGAAAGAAAAGAAATACTCAATTATGTTAAACTTTTGACATTGTACTTTTGCTATGCCGAAGCATACAAGATGTCATTGACATTGCACTTTTGCTATGCCGAAGCATACAGATGTCATATTATGATTGGCGAGTAACAGTGGTGAGATGGTTATTTATGCCTTTCTCTTAGGATTTTCTAGTTCAACCTATCAAAAGGAGTGATATGAGTGTTAAGAAGAAGAGATTACTTAACCTTACTCATCACAAACAAAGAGCTACAAAGCTCACTTGCTTAGTTGTGCAGAAGAATGCTCATCTAAGCTACAAGTGATACAAAGTTTAGAAAACTCTGTTTCAATGGCCATTTCAAAAGTTCACATGAACTAATGCACACAAACCTACACTGTTTTTGTATTTTTCAATTTTTCAATTTTTTTTTATCAGAAAAACAAAAATAAAACACAAAACTGAAAACACACAAACAAAAACATGTAAACCAAAACAAAGCATAAAACTAGACTGACTCAAAACAGTAAAGAACCACACAAATAATGCAACACACAAAAATAGGAGAGAGAAGAAAGAGTGACTAAAATCACTTAGATCCCTTTGCCTTCCACACCTTGGAAGAACCTTTCCTTTTGGTCGACTCTTCAACCGGTGAAGAGGGAGAAAAATATGAACCGTTCAAGTTCGATAGGAACATGATGGCTTTAAGAATGTCTCCAAGAGGAGCGAGAGAAGACTGAAGCTGATTCTGGCTCCCAGATGCTATCATGCCATTGCTCTGTTGAGTGGTACGCCACTTATAGCAATTTGGTCAAGTGTGACCGGCAACACCACAATGATAACAGAGATGTGGCTTCTTCTGTTTGGGCTTTTGAGAGTTAGCCTTCTTATTCCTAGGGTTTCTAGATTCCCTTTTCTCAATTTTAGGGGGTGCTCCTAGGATGGACTTGCCCTTGTCTATGTTCTCACTAGCTAATTCAGTTTTAACATTCTTATCTTCATTTTCAATGTTATTAGCAGGTGGAACAAGCACAGTAGTACTAGCAGTAGAAGTATTAGAGAGAGAGAATTCATACCCCAATCCAGTACGGTCTGAAGAAGATCTCTGAGCACTTAGCATCTCGTCCAGCTTTGCACTTGACGTCCTCTCCAGTTGTGCTCTGACTTGAAACAGCTCCGCTTCAAGCTTCTTGGTCCTCTCAACCAAGAAATTGTTTTCGAACCTCAGTGCTCCAATGGTTTGATTCGCTTCATCAACCTTTTTGGACAACTCCTCACGGTTGAGTTCCACATCACTGAGCTTCTTGGTGGCCAGCCTATAGAGTTTCTCATACTTCTCAGAAAGCTTGTACAGTTTCTCATAAGCGGTGTGGATATCATCTTGATCATCCATAATCTCACACTTGCAATCCACCAATTCTTTCTCTTCATCCACTTCTTCAGTAATCCCATCAGTAGGATTAACAGTGGCAGTGAAGGCATTCAAGATTCCGTCGTCTTCATCTTCGGAATCGTCCTCGGGCTCCGTGTCGCTTAAGGTAACAGCAAGTGCCTTGCTCTTCCCTATGCTCTTAAGATACGTAGGACACTCTTGTTTCATGTGTCCGAAGCCTTGACACCCAAAACATTTTGGCCCAGCGGGAACAGTGTACTGACCGCCATCCTTGACATCCTTCTTCCCTTTATCATAATTCTTGAATTGTGAAGAACTGGATTGTCTACGGTCTTTGTTGACGCCCTTTCCATTTGCATTCTTCATGAATTTCTTGAATTGCCTTGTGATGTAGGACTTCATCTTGGAATCTTCATCATCTGAAGAATCATCCGTATCACTGCTCTTGGCCTTTAGTGCCAAGCTCTTGCCCTTACTTGACTTGCCTAACCTAGTCAGCCCTAACTCATAGGTTTGCAAGTTTCCAACCAGCTCAGTCAGAGGAATTCTGTCAATGTCCTTTGATTCCTCGATCGCCGTGATCTTAGCATGGAATCTCTCGGGCAGCAATCTGAGCACTTTCCTCACTATCTTGGGTTCAGGGATGGTTTCCCCAAGATTGAAGGCTGAGTTTACTATATCCTTAAGCTTGGCATAGAACTCATCAAACGACTCATCCTCCTCCATCTTAATTTCTTCAAAGCGTGTGGTGAGCCTTTGTAGCTTTGAGTCTTTGATAGCCTTGGTGCCCTCATAAGTTGTCTGGAGGATGGTCCATGCTTCCTTAGCAGTTTCAGTTGAGGAAATTTTCTTGAACTCCTCATTGGTGACTGCACTAAATAGGGCATTCAATGCTCTGCTGTTGAAGTTTGCTGCCTTGATCTTAGCATCATCCCAATCGGCCGGCGCTTCTGTAGGCTTGGTCCAATCTATCTCCACAGCTTGCCACACCTTCTCATCTAAAGACTGCAAGAAAGCTCTCATGCGTACTTTTCAGTATGCATAGTTAGTGCCATCAAATAAAGGAGGTATAATTAGAGATTGTCTTCTATCCATGACAGCAGGGGTCAAATGGATTACACACAATAGATTAAACCCTAATCAGAGTGTGCTTACTCTGATACCACTTGACAGGCCACAAACGCGTTGACCCCTTGTGATAACTTAGATTAATTAATTAGCCCAGTTATTAATTAATCAAATTAGCATGCAATATCACGTGGCAGTACAAACAAATCACCAAAACTAAGTAATGCAGCGGAAATTAAATGACACGGTGATTTGTTTACGAATGGGGAAAACCTTACGGCAAAAATCCCACCGGGTGATTTAAGGTCACCACTCCTGAAACTCCACTATTATCACAACAAGCAGTTACAAGCAAGGAATCCCAGTACCTTACCAACCTACAGTTAAACTCTTACCCCAATACCCAATTGGACTTGTTCTGTAGTGACAGTTTCTCCTTTCAATGCACGGCTCCCAAGTACATGACTAACTAGATGCGCGGATCCCAGTACGCGACTTCAAACACCAACTAGAGAGAGAATTGTTGGCTGCAAAGTTCTTCAAATCATCAGAGATGAACTAGGGCACGAACTTTGTCTTTCAGATCACAAATTGCATGAACAAGAAGTTCTGAATGAATGTGCAACTTGCATCATCTTGACGGCCCTTAAAATAATCCTTTTATATGTCTAGGGTTAGGAGAAAAGAAGTCCCAAAGACACATTCACGGATTGGACTTGAAACAGAACTGAAAATCTGTTTTCTTTAATTCTCGACAGATAGAGGTGTCGAGGATCTGTCGAGAAGCTGTCGAGGCTCGGGGCAAAACAGCTTCTTAAATCTCGATAGATGCATGTGTCGAGGTAGGTGTCGAGATTTAGTAACTTGCACTTCCTTGCTTGTTCCTTGGACAGACTTTGATGGCTTCAACACTAAATCTTGAAACACTGTTTCTTGAGGTGTTAAACACATCCTAGATCTACCCAATTACAAGTAAAGTGCGTTTTGTCTAAGGATAAGCCAATTACATAAAATAGCGACATATGGTAACAACCACTTGAACTACATATGTCCTAACACTGCGTTTGTTTGTAAGGGCTCATGCATTAAATGCATGTTTATGGTGCTTTGGGGGTCGTTTGGTATGGTAGTTTAATCAACACTTTTCATTTTTTAAACAACATTACACGTATTTCTACACACTTTTTTACCTACACGTATTTTTTTTAAAAAGAAACAACGTTACCAAAGTCGTCCAACAACAACTGCTTTAGTCGTCTAACTTACTTTGGTCGTCCAATGACACTTTTGGAAGATACGAATTTAGTGGTTCATCAACACCTATAAAGTTGTATGCACATCTCACTACTTGATTGCTTTTGAAAAATATATAGGACTCAATATTTCTTTTTTGTTCTTCAAAGATTAGAAAATTTGGATTTATAACAAAACCCCAAAAATTTGAAATTAAAAAGTCAAGAAATGGTGGAGGGGGGGGGGGAGGGGAGATAGTAGTTTTTTTTAAAAGTAAAATATAGGACTCATATATATATATACAAGATAAAAATTATACTCTAGTCTAATCTAAGTGTATATGTGTGTAAAGTTTTTTTCTGAAAACTTGAATCTCAGCTCTTGCCCCCCACACCTCATAAGTACTTATACTAGTGGAGTGATTATCGTAACAAAAGTGTGGAGTAACCATCGGACCAAAAATATGTGATATGACCCATATTGAAATACCGTGCAAAGAGGGGAAAAAATTGGAATAAATACTCAAACACAAAAACTGCCGGGATTTCTATTCTTGCAATAAATAACTGATGTGATTATGTGCATAGTGTAAAGCTAAAAAAAAAAAAACAACAACTTGGAAAAAATAAGACACAAAAGGTCTCTGGTTTGATGCAGCTTTTTTCCATGAATATAGTCAGCCAGGGGGGAAATTATTGTGTACTCCCGGAGTACCATAAATATGTACTCCCTCCTCTCACATGAATGGTGGGTCCCATTAATTAAATTCATAGTATGACTTACCATTCATGTGAGAGAATGCAATACGCATTTATGGTACTCCGGGAGTACCGAATAATTTTCTCAGCCAAGGAAACCTTTTCCCCTTGATTTTCGGTTGCCAAGGAAGCCTTTTACTCTTATTTTTCGGTTGCACTTGGTTCCTAGATGGGAAAAACCAATATCTATAAATTTTTATTGGAAAACTTGCTAGAAGTGTGCGTAGTTTAGTCAATGCAATTTTTTCTTGAATTTATAACCGAACTGATAGGAATTAGTTTTCCCATAACTCAAACCGATGCACACCACCTAGGGTTGATTTTCTGACCTACATCAGTGTGGTTTTTTGTGATTGGTTTAATCAATTTAAAATATTAAAAAAATGTTTTTCTATTTTTATAAGTAAAAAATTAGGCTTCCAAGCCCAATATCCATACATCAACCTCTTCAAGACTTAAAGCAAATACAAACTTTTATTTATTTAGCAAGCTGTCAAAGTAAATGGACAAGCTCAAACTCTAATTATTTAGCAAGCAATCTGTTCAATGTCCCATTGTCCATATATTATATGTAAACCTGTTCATACATAAACGGATAAGAACTTGTTCATACATAAAAGGGT
This sequence comes from Castanopsis chinensis, assembly GCA_032878915.1. NCBI lineage: Eukaryota > Viridiplantae > Streptophyta > Magnoliopsida > Fagales > Fagaceae > Castanopsis > Castanopsis chinensis. The sequence continues at coordinate 327,300 of JAVQMG010000021.1, forward strand.
AAAAACTTGTACAAGTATTCATACATAAAACCTTTCAAACCTGTTCATACTTCATCATTTCTTAACTCAATCTCAAGTTCAAATTACTCATTAGTCATTACTTAATCAATGTCACAACTAGATCCGACAATAGCAATCAAGTCAATCAGGTCCAACAAGGCAACAATAACACTCATTACTCATTACTCAATTTTTTTTCTCACAACCAACCAGCTAATGTAACATCCCAAATTCAATAATAAAATAAAATAAATATTAAAAAAATAATCAAAAGCAGAGTAAAACTATATAAGAAACATTGATATTAAAAAAATTATATTGATTTCCCTGTACAATTTTCTTTTACATATAAAGATAATAACATAAAATAAAAAGGAATTCATTATGTTATTCTTAATATCAATATAAAAGCTAATTATATAATTAAAAAACTCTTAAAGCAGTGGTTACTGAATATTAAAATCAAAATTCTAAATAATGAGTGATTACCTCTTAGTGAAGTATTCAAGAGGAGAACTCTCTTAGTCTCAGTCTTCCTCAAAAATAAAAATTCTGAAAAGAGAAATATAGAGTGCAGACCGTCTCACTAGTCACTACTTAAAGCTCCATTAATACAAGTAACAATGTAAACTTGAAGTGGACTTGGAGAGAGAGAGAGAGAGTTAAGGGTATGGGTGAGAAAAGAATGAATTTGTCCAAGGGGTAGAAATAAAAAAATCTAGCACAAAACAACGCCATTTTGATGCTTTGTTTTTTAATATCCAAGTGAAACGACGACAATTTGTTTAAAAAACAAAAATAAAACCAAGTAAAATGAAGTCGTATTAATCCATACATATATCTATTCATTTGGCCCTTACTTCAGTTTTAGACTTTAGGTTAAGTGGTTGCACTGCACCAGCATTGGAATGGGCTTTGCCCTCGACTTGCTGTCCACAGCTCAATCAATGGGCCCCTATGGCAGGACAGTATTGTCGGTGTTGATCGGTTGGGTCGGCTATGGTAAGGTGCTGCACAACTCTACAACTTGCTCATGTAGCAAGTTGTGAATAATTAAGTAAAAGCGGTTGGTTCATGTGAGTCCGCAACTCCGCTACTCACAGCTCACTACATGGCAAAGTTATGGCAAAAGTTATAGTTTTAGAATTACTCATTTTGGTTAAATGAGTACGTTAGGGGAGCAATTGCCCCTGCTTAACCCTCCCTAGCTCTGCCTTTGTATAAGATCCAACCTTTGTTATATAATATATGGTTATACTTGAAATTTATTAAAGCTTTTTGGGTTTACAAATTTTGTGCAAGTTACAAAAAAAAAAATTGTTATATCTTATTAACAAAATTATGGTCATTTTATTTTCTTTATTGTGAATTCCAATTTTTTTTATATATATATTTTAGAAGACTCTCATTATATAAAAGATTTATGATCAGTTAGAATGAGATCCACCCCTTCTATAATTACTTTTTTTTAATCTTAAATTAGAATATTAGATTATCATATCTTGAAATACGTATATAAGCGATACAAACATAAGATTTTAATGTAAATCTTCCATTGTTGATATTGTATTTTGTCCAACCCCAATTCGCATGTCAAAATAAAGACCAAAAATTCAAAAATTTGAAAAAAGTGTGGATGCCCCCCCCAAAAAGGGAAAAAAAATGATGATGGTTCCCCTTTTCTTTTTTGGGTAATTGCTGCGACTTAAACAATGCTCTCAATTGCAGGATTATCGTGAATTAATAACTCGGTAAGTCCGAGGTCAAATCCACAAGGAAAAGGGAATTGATTAGCAAACCACAAGAGAATAAAACTAAAATAATAAAGTTTAATTGAAAAGATTTTTTATGGTTTAATGAAGTTAATTTATATTGAGAGAAAATAACAATATATTAAGGCGCTAATGTTTTGGATCCACACACAACACATCTATTGGTAGTCTTAACAATATTTATTTTATATCTCAACTAAAATTCATACGAATGATGATCTTAGTCGGATGATTTGACAATAAAAACTCAAGAATTAATTGTCTAAGGTAGTTTTATGACATTGATTGATTTTAGGCAAAACAAAACTAGTGAATTAGTTCGCAAGGAATATTAAGCAGTTAACGTGCTCGGAGTCTACAATAAATCAAAGGATTATACAGAACTAAACACTTTTCTAAATGAGTAAAACAATCAACATCATAGAAACATAAGCATTAAAACCAATAAATAATTATTAAGAACATACCAATAAACGGTTGGGTTTCACCCTTTGCTTTTGCAAGACTTCTAGCAAGCCATAATACAAATAAAACTCTAAAAACTATAAAGAAACTTCAAGAAAACCTAAATTATGTTCTACAGTAGCTGTCTCTTGAATTTTTCCCTAAAGAGCTTTTAAATAGGTCAAGGAATTCTATTACAAGTTGAATTCCCGTTTGGAGAAAATTCCAGATTTTTAGGCTTCACTTAACTGACATTTTCGGCTCATTTAACTTCAGAATTCGGACTTTTAGTACACTACAAAGTTTTAGCCCTTTATCTTAACTTTCTATCCCAACTTGAATCATCTCGATTGGACATCTGAGCCGAAGGTTATGCTCAAAATACTAACTGGTGCGCAGGCTGAAATCCTAATCCGAATTGGACTTAGATTTGGTGCAATTTTCCTTTGACTTCTTGTTCCAATTGGATTTGAATTTAATTGGCTTGGCCTTATTTGACTTCATCAAAGCCCTTGTAAAAGTAAAGTCCATTATCTTTTTTCTTTGCACAAATCTACTTCTTTAATTTCATTATCCTACAAAAGACAAATTCATGCATTAAAATTCAATTATGCACAAAATTAATTATTCAACATTATTCCAAAACCAACTATAAAATGCATGAATTAACTTAGAATAAGTATGATAGTGATTTCTAATAATGATATAAATATGCAAAATTAAGTTATTATCAATAATCGTACATTGGATCCTTGGCAACGTGACTCTTGTGTGCATGTGTCTCTAGGGTGGGGTGTGTGTGTGTGTGAGTCCTTTTTTCTTATTTTTATTTTAGGAGTTGCCACAAACCATTAGTTTTTTATTAAGTGTGATTAGTCACCTATGAGTCTAATTCATTTTAAGTTGCCTAATTAACTAAATCAATTTTTAGAGGGTTCCTTAATTAAGGCAAACAGAAAAGTCTCAAACCAAAGATCTTGTTCTCAGAAGTTTGGTTATGTGTGGGAAGGTGTTAGGCACCCCACAATTTCTATCCGAATATAGTACCTTATTTTAATTATTTCCAATGTTTTATTTTTTTAATGAAGAAATGGAATGCTTAGAATTTTTTACTTTTGAAAAGGTTTGCAAACAATATGTACATATATATATATATATATATACACACATGTGAGTAATTATTTACAATATAATTAACATGTGAATATTAACTCTAATTTAATATTTACAAACAAAACATGTGAGACATATACACAAGTAGCATATGGAAGTGCATACAAACATAATTACAAGAACATGTGCGTAGGATATTTAATATATAGATAGCATGTGAACTAACTATTATAAATAAACAAGCTATAACACAAAAGAAAAAATAGGGAGTTGGAAGAGTAGCACCCTTTTTAAAATAAATACAACAAGATCGAATAGTGGATCAAAGGGTCACAACATTTGAAAACCCTTTTGACAGTAATTGAGGCCAAAACCCTAACCGGGTATGGTTAAAATGTTGACTTTTTTATCCAACTGTCTGATTGAGTTGAATTTTGGACCGTCTCGCAGGGAACAATTTTTTCTTGAAACAATAGTTTACGGGTCAAAATCGGAATTAAAATAGATGAGATATCATCAAAATACCAATAACCCTAATAAAATCTTCATTTTTTTGTTCAAGAAAAACATGGAATTTTTTGCTCGACTTCATGTAATAAACTGTACCGATTGGGAAAGAACTAGAGTGATTTTGCTAGACCATCTTGAAGAACAAGGTCTTGGCCACTTCTCATAGAAAGGGCTCGGATTGGAAGATACAAATTGTTTGAGGAAAAATATCACTGAATTTTTTAGCACTCTGCCACCTTCCTTCCAAGCGCGATATCTCAACGACCGTAGCTCCAATTAGTCAAGGTTAGAACAATTGGAAACTAGACATCTAGAGCTTTCTAAGCATATAAAGTTTGAAGAAAACTAAGCTAAGAAAGGCCTTTAAACAGCTATACAAGTATCGGACCAGAAACCAAGAAAAAGACAAAATAGGCTTGATAAGGTGGCAAAAATGGGAGGCTAGCTAGGTCTAACATGTTACACCTAGCTAGCCTCCCATTTTACCTCATCCCCCTATAAATACCTTCTAATTTTTGTGAAAACATATAGAGTTTTATGGAGAAAAAGAGAGAAAAATAGGGGAAAAAATAGAGAAAGAGTGGAAGAATTCTAAGGAAAATACCCTAGAAACTTTGAAAAAATTCTTTTCACTTGTAGACTCGGCACTTTATATCCCTTACGATTTGGGCCCTTATTCCCTAATAATGTTGTAATTCTAAAGCCCAAAGTTGGTTTAGGGCCCAATCAAATTAAAATTGACTTGAGGAAGTATTTTTGGAAAATATAACTCTTTTTATGAACTAAATAAGCTATTTTTGGAAAATAAAGACTTTGGAAGCCCTAGGGCATACGTACGCATACACATTGTCTAGGAGCCCAAAGTTTTCTACATTAAAGTTTGATTTTTGGAACGAATCCCACATTGTCTAGGAGCCGTTCCAAACCCCATTTTCAAACTATAAAAGGCCATACATAGTAGCTTTTCAAAACATAGAAAATCCTAAAGGAAAACACAAGATTCACTAGAAACAGTGAATCAAAGGGGGAGTTTTTCACAAAACATTCTCAAGTTAATATTTTTTTAATCAAGGCCTTTTTTGGCCTTGATCTTTGAGTTTCAAGTTTATTAATCATCTTTTGTTTGATTGTGAATAGATTTACTGAGGGAAACGGTGAAAATCAAGCTAAGGAGCTTTGTTGCTTTGAGGTACAAGTTCTAGTCTCTTTTCTCTTCTACTTTTTTGTTTGTTTGTTTGTTTGATATATATAACATGCTTTTTTAGTTTAGGGTTTCCTTGCTTTATCGTTTCATGTATGTTAGGCTATTAGTTTAAGCCTTTTGCTTTGTTCTATGTTCTTGTGTTTTCTGGGTTAGGGTTTAGGGCATGTATGCGTACACATGCTTATTGCATGGGCATGCATACATGAAGTATGTGTACACATACAACTGGGCTGTGTACGCAGACCCTATGTATGCGCACACACACTCGTGCCCAAAAACCCTAATCTGAACCTTTTCTACTCTTGTTTCTTTATTCTGTTTGTATAATATGCTTCTATTTTTTCCTATTTTCATGCTTTATATGTCTCCACCTCCATGTTTTGTTATCATTTGTCCTTCACATGCTAGATTAGGGTTTACCTTCAATTTTGTTGATATGCCATAAACATGCATACGATATGACCATGCATTGATGCATAGGTGCTATGGTGTAGCAAGGTAAGTGAGGTGAGTCATGCATTCATATGAACATGCATTTGTGTGGGAATATGTCTTTGACGATAGATATGAACATGCTTGGTTGGATGTTTAGATACCTAATACATTCTTGTTTGATGCCATGTCTATGTTTTTGCCTTGAGGATGATATGCTTATTTGCTTGCTACCTTCAATGTGTTTTGATTTGAGATGCATGATAGATGTATGCTAGGCTTCCGATATGATATGCTATGGTAGATACATGTTAGGGTTTGGGATGAAATTCCATGTTTGTTTTCTTAAATGTATGCTAGTGTGTGTGTGTGTGTGTGTGTGTGTGAGAGAGAGAGAGAAAGAGAGAGAGAGAGAGAGAGAGAGAGTCTAGAATAACAATATTGAATATGCTTTTAACAAGATTAAGATGTAAGACACAATGAGCGGAAGCCGACCCGTGGGTTGGCTGGGGTTGGGTGCCTAGCATCTTCCCATCTTCATACCTAAACTTCGAACACTTGCTTTGGTAGTAAGATCAATCATTCCATGAAGGGCGCTTTATATATGGTTTCTGGACCTAATCTAGGTGACAACTCCATATTTTCTCCACTCCGGTCCACTTGGCCGATGTGTACTAAAAGTGCAACCACAAAAAAAAAAAAAAAAAAAAAAAGAAGAAGAAGAAGAAGAAGAAGAAGAAGAAAAAGGAAAAGGAAAAGTGCATAAAAAAAAAATGGGGTGCCTCGTCAAAAGAAAATGTTTTTTTATAAAAAATTTGTGACCTAAAAATTGCAACACAAAAATTCCTCCCAACATCAAAAACCCCTTTGAGCCGAAACACATATCCCTTTCTTCCTAACCCAAGTCGTTTCTCCTAATTAGAAATGGACTTGAGATTGCTAATAGATGATTAAAAAAAAAAACACACAAAAAATGGTACTTTTGAAAACCAGAAAGGGCAGTCTACGCCAAAGGAGAGCCAAAAAAATTCAGAGTGAGAAAGCCTACTAGATTCAAAACCCGAAAAGGAGGTCTAAGCAAAAGTTAAGGCAAACAAAAATAAATAGACACATTGTCCTTGAACTACTTGATGACCTGATCCTTCTAAAAGGAGGTACATAGGCAGCCACATCCGGCTTAGTCACAACTCATCAAAGATTTTTTTTTTTTTTTTTTTTTGAGGAAGTGAAAGAAGCAGCATGGCATCTTTTGGAACGAATCCCACATTGTCTAGGAGCCATTCCAAACCCCCATTTTCAAACTATAAAAGGCCATACATAGTATCTTTTCAAAACATAGAAAATCCTAAAGGAAAACACAAGATTCACTAGAAATAGTGAATCAAAGAGGGAGTTTTTCACAAAACATCCTCAAATTAATATTTTTTTAATCAAGGCCTTTTTTGGCCTTGATCTTTGAGTTTCAAGTTTATTAATCGTCTTTTGTTTGATTGTGAATAGATTTACTAAGGGGAGCGGTGAAAATCTAGCTAAGGAGCTTTGTTGCTTTGAGGTATAAGTTCTAGTCTCTTTTCTCTTCCGCTTTTTTTTTGTTTGTTTGTTTGTTACATATAACATGCTTGTTTAGTTTAGGGTTTCCTTGCTTTATCGTTTCATGTATGTTAGGCTGTTAGTTTAAGCCTTTTGCTCTGTTCTGTGTTCTTGTGTTTTCTAGGTTAGGGTTTAGGGCATGTATGCGTACACATGCTTATTGCATGCGCATGCATACATGAAGTATGTGTACGCATACAACTGGGCTACGTACGCAGGCCTTATGTATGCGCACACACACTCGTGCCCAAAAACCCTAATCCGAACCTTTTCTACTCTTGTTTCTTTATTCTATTTGTATAATTTGCTTCTGTTTTCCTATTTTCATGCTTTATATGTCTCCATCTCCATGTTTTGTTATCATTTGTCCTTCACATGCTAGATTAGTGTTTACCTTCAATTTTGTTGATATGCCATAAACATGCATACGATATGACCATGCATTGATGCATAGGTGCTATGGTGTAGCAAGGTAAGTGAGGTGAGTCATGCATTCATATGAACATGCATTTGTGTGGGAATATGCCTTTGATGATAGATATGAACATGCTTGGTTGGATGTTTAGATACCTAATACATTCTTGTTTGATGCCATGTCTATGTCTTTGCCTTGAGGATGATATGCTTATTTGCTTGTTGCGTTCAATGTGTTTTGATTTGAGATGCATGATAGATGTATGCTAGGCTTCCGATATGATATGCTATGGTAGATACATGTTAGGGTTTGGGATGAAATTCCATGTTTGTTTTCTTAAATGTATGCTAGTGTGCGTGTGTGTGTGTGTGAGAGAGAGAGAGAGAGAGTCTAGAATAACAATGTTGATATGCTTTTAACAAGATTAAGATGTAAGACACAATGAGTGGAAGCCGACCCATGGGTCGGCTGGGATTGGGTGCCTAACATCTTCCCATCTCCATACCTAAACTTCGAACACGTGCTCTGGTAGTAAGATCAATCATTCCATAAAGGGTGCTATATATATGGTTCCTTGACCTAATATAGGTGACAACTCCATCTTTTCTCCACTCCGGTCCACTCGGCCGATGCGTACTAAAAGTGCAACCATAAAAAAAAAATAAATAAATAAAAAAAATAAAAAATAAAAAAATAAAAATAAAAAAATAAAGAAGAAGAAAAAGGAAAAGGAAATGTGCATCCAAAAAAAATGGGGTGCCTCCTTAAAAGAAAATGTTTTTTCATAAAAAATTTGCAACCTAAAAATTGCAACACAAAAATTCCTCCCAACATCAAAAACCCTTTTGAGCCGAAACACATATCCCTTTCTTCCTAACCTAAGTCGTTTCTCCTTATTAGAAATAGACTTGAGATTGCTAATAGATGATTACCCAAAAAAAAAAAAAAAACACAAAACACAAAAAACAAAAAAAATGATACTTTTGAAAACCAGAAAGGGCGATCTACGCCAATGGAGAGCCAAAAAAATTCAAAGTGAGAAAGCCTACTAGATTGAAAACCCAAAAAGGAGGTCTAAGCAAAAGTTAAGGCAAACAAAAATAAATAGACACATTGTCCTTGAACTACGTGATGACCTGATCCTTCTAAAAGTGGGTACACAGGCAGCCACATTTGGCTCAGTCACAACTCATCAAAGTTTTTTTTTTTTTTTTTTTTTTTTTTTTTTTTTTGTTGTTGTTGTTGTTGTTGTTGTTGTTGTTGTTGTTGTTGAAGAAGTGAAAGAAGCAACATGGCATCTTTTGAACTATGCGATAACCTAATCCTTCCAAGAGGAGATACGTAGGTAGCCACACTGGCCCAGTCATATCTTTTTCGAAGATATACACCATCTTTTGGAGATATAAGGTGGGCAGAAACAATAATGTCTTGAACAACATGATGACCTGATCCTTCCAAGAGGAGGTACGTAGGTAGCCATACCCGACCCAATCACATATTTCGAGGCACACCATCTTTAGAAGGAATAAGGTGAGAAGAAGCAAGACTAGATCAAAGGATAGAAGTTTAGACCTTCGGGAGAAGTCCTCTTCATAAGTCCACCAGTGGTGTGACTCAAGTTGAGAACATCTCTACGGAGTAAGATACATGGACAATGGGACAAGCCATAAGCAGAAAAGGGGATTGCCAACTGGACCAAGTATATACTTCGGTTTATGAGAATTGATTACATTTGCTTTTCTTATGTAATCTTGTCAACTGAATTTATCATTTCTTCATATACATACATATATACAAACACATTCATAGATAAATTCTTTTATCAAAAGACATTATACACCCATTTTCTTTCTAACCATACTTGAGATTGCTAAGAGAAGATTACCAACAAACAGAAAAAACAAAAAACACAAAACACAAAAAATGGTATTTTTGAAAACCCGAAAGAGCGGTCTACACAAAAGGAGAGCCAAAAAAATTCAGAGTGAGAGAGCCTGCTAGATTGAAAACCTAAAAGGGAGGTTTAAGCAAAAGTTAAGACAAAAAAGAAAAAAAAAAAAAAAAAAAAAAAGAATAAAAAAAGACATAATGTCCTTGAACTACATGATGACCTGATCCTTCTAAAAGGGGGTTACATAGGAAGCCACATTTGGTTCGGTCACAACTCATCAAAGAAATATTTTTTGAAGAAGTGAAAGAAGCAACATGGCATCTTTCGAACTACGTGATGACCTGATTCATCCAAGAGGAGATACATAGGCAGCCACACCGGCCCGGTCACGTCTTTTTTGAAGACATACACCATCTTTTAGAGATATAAGGTGGGAAGAAACAATAATGTCTTTGAACTACATGATGACCTGATCCTTCCAAGAGGATGTACGTAGGCAGCCATACCTGGCCCGGTCACATATTTTCAAGACACACCATCTTTAGAAGGAATAAGGTTAGAAGAAGCGACAAGAAAAGATAAAAAGACAGTATTTCAGACCTTTAGGAGAAGTTCTCTTCATAATTCCACTAGTGGTGTGACTCTAGTCTAGACCATCTCTACGGAGTAAGATACATGGACAGTGGGACAAGCCAGAAGCAGAAAAAGGGATTGCCAACTGGACCAAGTATATACTTTGGTTTATGAGAATTGATTACATTTGCTTTTCTTATGTAATTTTTTTTTAGTGCATACGTCATTCTTCATGTACATACATATATACCATACACCCATTTTCTTTCAAACCATTTTCACTCCAAAAATTTACATGATAAATTAGATAATGATCTTGAAATCAAGGATTATCTGGACATAAGTGGAATACTACTAACCATGTCTGATTGTTGCCGCGAGAAAGTCAGGGTCGGTGCCAACATCTTGCAGTTTTGTCAAGGAATGGGCAAAGGAAGGATGAAAAGCCAATGAAGCTCTACAAGACTACAAAAAACCCACACTGTGACAATTTTTTTTTTATGCGGTCTTGACATGCATTTATCTCCATGAATAGTCTTCTCATGTGATCTGACCAGAAATCCTGAAACGAGTTCTAGATTTTTATTGGTCCCATCTCTTAAGACCACTAAAAAATTCTCTTACCACCAGAAGCTACAAAGAGAGCACACTGGGGCAGTTTTAATTTGTGATCACTCAAATTCATGAACCCGGCTTCCCCCACGCTTCCAAGAAATCCCCAACTCAGTCAAAGCACACACTAGGGCAGTTTTATTTTGGGTGTTGTGGGCACAGCGGTTTTCTCCTTAGGAAAGAAGAGTACGCCTTGGCTAAATGGACTGGAGCGGAGAAAATATGGAGTCGCCACCTAAATTAGGTTTAGGAACCACAAATATAGTGCCCTTATGTGGAAGGACTGATCTTACTATAGACACTTGATTTTACACCCATGATTTAATCAAGTAAGATAACTAGAATGACCAATTATATACTCATAATTCATGATTGCATTACATGCATTAATTTGATCATTTCATATCATAAAAATGTTCTTGAGATTCTAATGGTCACAACGGTATGTCCAGTTTCCAAATCGGACCGTCGGATTGAAAGATATCGCATGATCAAGTTTGCATGGTCAGCATGCATTGTGTATAGGTAGAATCAACCACACATGATTAATTTAAATTAATTCTGATTGGCTAGACAATTAAAATTAATGAAATAATTTTGTAATTGGTTGTTAGTTAGTGTCAAAAATAGGCTTGTTTGCATGGGAATAAAGGGGATAAGTGGATAACAATAAAATTGTGAATAATCAAGACTTTTAAAGTATTTATCTACAAAATAATCATTGCTGAAAAGACCTAAATTATCAGAAAAGGATTTTAATTTTTAGAATATGGATTAAAAACACGTCTAAGTGCAAGTCCTGGCTCTAAAAGTCTCAAAGAAAGAGTCCAAAATGGACTGAAACTTAAACGAGGGACTGGCACCCAAAAGCGCCATTCGGCACTTTCCAAGTGCCAATTGGCACAAACTCGAGCCCCGGCCCAAGGGCACTTGGATTAGGCTAAAACACATCCTTTTTTATTTTTTAGAGAAAAGGACACGTCCTTGTTCTTATTCTGATCATCTAGCTAATTTTTCGAACACCCCAGCCTCTCTAAATAGAGGTTGCATCTCAAAGTTCAACACATTTTTTCACACTCTCTGATTTCCCCTCTTTCTGACTCCCTTTTTTATTATTTTCTCTCTTACGTTAAGGACATTCTGGGGGCTCTAGCCTTCAAAATTTCTTTTTTGTAAGCAAGGTATTTTAGGCTTCAAAGATAATTGAATAAATTTCTATGAACCCTAAAATATTACCTCAATAAGAAGAGTATGTCCATGCAAGAGGTGATTTTTGTTTACCCTTCTTTTTCTGTATTTCTATTTTGGCAATGGATGAGTAGATATTCTTTTTGTTTTAATTTCTAATGTTCATACCATATGTAGCTAATATTTTTTGTTGAAATATGTTTTTAACGCTTTTGTTGACATGATTTACTTTTTTGAGTTTCAAAAATTTGCGTGTTATCACATCCTTTTCAAAAAAAAAAAAAAACTGATTTTTATCTTAGATGCAAATCTGAATTTTTCAAAATCAAAAAAATTGATTTGCATTTTCATTAGAAGCAAATCTGAAATTTTCAAAATCAAAAAAATTGATTTGTATCTTAGATGCAGATTTGAACTGTTTTTCTAATGCAAAAAACAGATTTGTATCTTCCTTAGATGCATTGATTTTTTTTTTTTAACACAAAAACAGATTTGTATCTTCCTAAGATGCAAATATGATTTTTTTAACACAAAAACAAATTTGTATCTTCCTTAGATGCAGGTCTAAATTTTATTTTAATACAAAAACTGATATGTATCTTTTTTAGATGTAGATCTGAATTTTTTAAACATAGCAGATTTTGAAATAAAAAAAGAAAGTCATAAGTAGTGATGTTTTGTTTGATGCAAGTAGCGTAGGTTTATTTCATGAGTGTGGTCCTCTTATAAAAAAGAAATCTTTTTCCTATTTTATTTCATATAAAAAATAGATCTGATTTTTTTTACAAATCTTGATTTTCTAACTTACAAAATGGCTCTGATTTTTTTTACATACAAACCAAAAACCAATTTTTTACTTTGTTCCAAAACAAATTTAATTTTTTTTAAGCAAAAAACCTTGTTTTTATTTAATAAAAACAGATCTAATTTTTCTTCACCAAAACTAATTTTTTACCTATACAAAAATAGATCTGGTTCTATTTTTAAAGAATCGAATCAATTTTTTATTCACAAAAACAGATTGAGTTTTTCTTAAAAGAAGAGGACACATTCATCAATAGATTTATGCGACTTAGTTTAGGGTTAAAGTTGGTCATATATGCAACATATGAGTCATATCATGCATTAAGGGTATATTGGTCATGAGAGTCTAGAAGACCAAACTTTGTCTGGGCGAAATGGGTGCCTACACCTTCCCATTCCATAATCTAGCCTCCGAATTTAGTTCTTCTGGATAGATAGGTAGACCTAGGCTTTATCTGTCTTTTTATTTTTGGGTAGATTGTAACTAGGACAAAAAGTCATGTAATTTTTTGGTAGTTTGTAATTAGGACCCAAAGCCTTGTAATACTCAATTCATCAAGTTTAAAATTTTTTTATCCAATTAATGATAATGGAACATTTCAGTCATGTAAAGTTGCATTTAATTTAATTTTTTTTGGTATAAAAAAATAAGTGGTGACTCCACACCACTTACCCAAAAAGAGAGGTGTCTTGAAAAAGCACCCAAATCTCTTTTTTGAAAGCGCCATGGAATTTTCCCAGTCTCTCATAGTGGCAACTCTGCTAGGGATGTCGAGGGCTAAGCTTCTTGTTAGACTTAAGTGACCAAATATATACCCGTCTTTTGTATGGTTTTCCATGATATTGTTGTTTGTTTGCTTATTTGTGTCTTGAGATGTTGTATGATATTTTGTTGTTTGTATTGTTTGTTAAGAGCTTTCCCTAACTGTCATATTGTATGCCATCAAAACAACAAATATGTATGCACTCCTCTCAACAACATGTAGTGGTAGTAACCATGGATTACTGGTCATCATTAGATTCGGGTACCCAGTGGCAAACTCACCAATTCATAGCCTAAAGTCACTGGATCATTTCTTGTTGACTGTAAAGGATAGACCATGTCGTCCAGACCAGCGCAATGTTCATTACATTACAAGTTGGGAGGTGTAATGTCCTAACTATGGGAAATAATGAAACAACAAACTCACCCTACAACGTAATGACTTAGAACCTACCTTAACGCTAGTCCATGTCAAAATTGCATTGCATGTTATATGTGTTTGTCTGATTGATTGATATAGATGGGGACCTAGCTGTGATTAACCTAACCAAGCCTTATCTTAGGGAAGAATTTGGTCAAGATCAGAGGGAAGGCTCCAAAGAGAACCCAAGACCGACACTCAAGCTAGTAGTTCCAATTTCAAGCCCGTCACTCCCATCACGGTACCGAAGCCTGTAAGCATAGAGGACACTCTGCTATTGCAACACCACAATCCCATATTTGACCTACAAGATAGCTCAAGCCATAAGAAGACTGAAGATCCCATCACCATGGCACAAGAGGTAGAACATCCGAACACTAAAGAACCCATAAACACCCAAGAGCTGCTAAAAACCACAATAGCTAGTCCAATCCAGCTAGGGGAACACATGAACCTCATGGTACAACAGTTTCAAAGCCTCAAGAGTGGCCAAGAAGAGAACAGGAGTGACCATAATTCTCCAACCTTGGAGAGGGAGAAGAAGATCAATGAAAGAATAAATAAGGTAGAAGAGATGATTAGAAGAGCCCAAAAGATGGAAGACCTCATGGACTACCAATCTCTTTCACTATTCCTAGATGTGAGATTGCCTCCCAAATTCAAAATGCCAACCTTGGACAAGTTTGATGGGACTAGCTACCCAAAGTCCCATCTAAAGATGTATATGAGAGCCATCATGCAACCTCTAGGGGCAACCGAAGAACTACTTGCTCAAATGTTCCAAAACACTCTAATTGGAGCCACTCTTAGGTGGTTCCTCAACCTAGAAGATACTAGAGCAAGGAGTTGGGAGGACATCCACAATGAGTTTCACAAGCAATACAAAAGCAACATCAAAGTGGCTATAACAAGAAGGGATCTAGAGACCACAAAGCAAGAGCCGAAAGAATCCTTCTCTACCTTTATTACCAAGTGGAGGTCTAAAGCCGCATAGATGATGAATAGACCAAGTGAAGAAGAACAATTAGTTATGGTTGTAAAAAATTTATTACCTGTATACCATAAGAACTTGTTTGCCCAATATTTTCCTAATTTTAAAGTTTTAATTGCTGCTGGAACCCAAATTAAAGATGCAATAAATAATGGCATTATAAAGAATGAGGACCCACCCAAGTTTAAAAAGAATTTAGGATCTAGTTCTAAAACTGCAAAAGTTTCTAATATCCATAGAAATGATCCTTATCGACTGATTGCACCTATTGCACCTATGCAAATATCACAAGGGCCGCCCTCAAGACCTAGAAGGGATTTCATGAGTTGTATATGCCTTTAAGCCAAGTATTTGACAAGCTAAAAGCAAAAGGGTTACTAAAACCCTTAGAGCCAAGACCAATTCAAACCCACTACCTACAAGGTTTTATGTGAGTAAGAGATGTACCTACCGCCAAGGCCTTGACCATGATACTGATAAGTGTTTTGGCATTCATCATGCAATTCAGGAAATAATTGACAACAAAGTGATTTCGCTGCCTATAAGGCCTAGCATCACTTATAGCCTTTTGCTCAACCATAATTTTGTGAGAGGACAAGGATGAATTCTTTGATGACTGAAGAAGAAAGTAAAGAAGACTCATCTGAACTGATCTACGACCTGTCCGAGTGCTTTATGATGACATGGGAAGAATTGATGGGTAGGACATCCACTACAGGATAGGATATATGGAGTGAAGATATACCGGAAACCACAGATTACCCAATGCCCACAAATGAGGGGAGACACTTCCAACCCTAATCAAATTACCCAATAACCACAAATGGGGGGAGACACTTCAAACCCCTAAAAAATAACCAAGCATCCACAAATGGGGCGAGACACTTCAAACCCTAATCAAGTAACCAGACATCCATAAATGGGGGGAGACACTTCAAACTCTAATCAAATAATCAAGCACCTACATATGGGGGGAGACACTTCAAGCCCCAAGATACCGATCCTAAGGACCTAAAAAAAATTGCCCACATTACAAGGGGGCAGACTCTTCAAACTCCCACCATTAGAGACTAACAACCCAGTAGAAGCCTTGAACAAGGCCACTCAACAAACACTTTCTGAAGAAGATGAGGTCCTCAAGCAACTATAGAAGACACAAGCCAATATATCCTTATGGGGTTTACTCATGGCCTCATACAAGCACCTCCAAAATTTGGTGGATTTTCTTAATCAAATCCAAGTCCCTACAACCACTACTTCTCAAGATTTGAATGCTATGATTGGGTCTAAAAGTAAGGAACTCACTATTTCCTACTCCAATAAGGATTTAACAAAGAAGGGGAAGCACCACAACGACCCATTGCACATTATTGTAGACGCCAAAGGCAAGAGGATTTCGATGGTTTTAATTGATGACAGAAGTGCCCGGAATGTGTGTCCTTTGAAGACTGCAAGTTGCTTGGGCCTAAGTTTTGAAGATTTCATGCCAACTAACCAGCATGTGAAGGCATATGACAATAGCAAAAGGGAGGTCTTAGGAACTGTAACATTGGAGCTCACTATAGAACCGATGATAAAAAAGGTGGAGTTCCAAGTCTTGAACATAGCATCATGCTTCAATATGCTCCTTGGACGATCCTAGATCCATGACACAGAGGCTGTACCTTCGTCCCTATACCAAAAGGTTCAGTTTCCACATGAAGGAGCCATAGTTACCATATATAGCAATACTTTGACTACGCCTAAGCCCATCTTTGGTATTGGTTTTGAGAAGGAGCCATTGACTTTGGATGGTTTTGAGATTGAAAGACCTAGCTTTGAAAGAAGGGAAGAGGGAGTGGAGAAGATTCCTATGGGCTTTGCTCCCTACAGCAACAACAATGTGGTAGCGATGATGAGGAGAATGAATAACCTTCTTAGGATGAACTTTGCGAAGATTGTGAAGAAACCTACTGTTCAAGTCCCGATGATTCCTACTGCTACACCACCTTGTGGGCTAGGCTATAAGCCCACTGATGATGACTTGTTAGAGATGGAAGTGAGACAAATGGCTTGTGCCAAGGCCAGAGCAAAAGGACTTCCTTGTCCTCTAGAGCTCCTAAAGCCCCTATACTCCAACATTGAATGGAAAGTTTGTCAAAGCTAAAGATAGCCAACATTTTTGGGGATTCCTTGAACCAAGATTTGATCCTGAGACCAGAACTATGATGCCTGGGTTTGAGCTACTACTTGATTGCAACAACAAGCTTCCAGAACTGAAGAGGGAAGATATAACTTGGGTTCCTACTGATTGGGCTGATTACATGGACCCCGATGCCATGACTACACTCCTTGGAGATGCCATTTGCAATATAGAAGAAGAGGAGTACTGGGAGGCTTGCCAACATGCCTTGAAAAGCCCATATGAAGCAAGAAAAGCCAATAATGAAGATGTGGAAGGGGGAGAAGCCCCTAGTGATGATGATGATGATGATGATGATGATGAGGGTAGCGATAGTGAGAATGATAGTAGTAGTGACAGCAACAGCAGTGAAAATGGACATGGAGATGACAATAGCCACAATGATAGTGAAAGCAACAATAGTGAAGACTATGATAGCTAATACAGTGGCAATGATTGGGGTGAACCCTTTAGTGATAGAGAATATGAAGATGATGCTCTCTATTATGAAGATTATGATGATGATGTAGGCTACTACGATGAAGATATTGAAGATGATGTTGAAGCCAACCGATGGAGCAACACTGATAGTGATCAATACAGGCTAGAAAATGTATTAGAGGCTGTAGAAGAAGAGATTGGAGAAGCCGATAATGTAGACTATGGATGCCTCTCGGATTGGAGCTGCATTATGGATGTTAGTTCAAAGTTAGGTCCTTGATATGACAAGCATGGTAGAGAGATTCCACAATTAGGATCATACTACGTTTCAAAACCTGGCTCACCAACCCCACATATCGAAAAAGAGGATAACATAGATGCTAGATTGGCCACTCTAGACCAAAAACTAATGGTCCACAGTCTCAAAAACATAACACTGGAGAGCCCTGAAGATGATAATACGAAGATGGAAGGAGGCGAGTCAGAACACCTCCCTCAACATACCCACTTGAGTAATAAAGGCAAGCAAGATTTGTTTGGTGAGTGGATGGACAACATAGAGGGCCTAGATGCTTTTGTGATTGAAAAGCCCATAGATACAGAGGTTGATGATGAAGCCACAAATTATATGGATGAAAATCCCATAGTACTAATGTTGAGGGAAGAAGGAACTTAACTAGAGCCACCTTCCACTGTTGAAGCCACGACCAAGTTAAAGAATTGGGCATGGGAGGGAGCCGCCCACCCTATGGAGGACTCCGTGAAGAAGATCAAGATCGTCAAGTCAATCACTCTTGCCACGAAGATCAAGACCATCGAGTCAGTCACCCCTGCCAAGAACATTGTTTCTGTCCCCATTAAGTTATTTCTACTAGAATTTATATTCCTGTTAATTCTATTTGTGATTGTATTCTTGTTGAGTCTATTTTAGCTAAGTCTGTTGAGTTTATTGGGAACTCTTTTCCTTATAATATGATTTTTGATTCTGCTTATTTGTTGGCTTCGAATGTTTTTATTTCTGAAATTGGTAAAAAAACTCTTAATAATGAGGAATTAAAACAAAGGCATCTAGAACCCCTAAAAGAAGAAACCCAACCCATTAACCTAGGAACTGGTGATGAATCTAAAATAATACAAGTGGAGAACACCCTAACCACTTCTGAGAAAGATGCATTAGTGACACTACTGACAGAATTCAAGGAAGTATTTGCATGGTCATACAAAGACATGCCTGGGATTGATATAGATATAGTACAACATTGCATCCCAACATATCTAACCATGAAGCCAGTCAAGCAGAAATTAAGAAGAATAAAGCCAGAGTGGACTTTTAAGATCAAGGAAGAAATCGAGGAACAGTACAATGCAGGATTCCTGAGGGTGGTTAAATATCCAGAGTGGTTAGCTAATGTGGTTCCGATACCAAAGAAAGATGGGAAAGTAAGAATGTGTGTAGACTTTCGAGATCTAAATAAGGCCAGTCCAAAAGATGATTTTCCATTGCCTCACTTTGACATCCTAGTTGACAATACAGTAGGCCATGCCTTGCTATTATTTATGGATGGATTTTCAGGGTACAATCAAATAAAAATGGCTATAAAAGACATGGAGAAAACTTCCTTCATTACTCCATGGGGGACATATTGCTACAAGGTTATGCCATTTGGCCAATGTGCAGCCACTACTTTGCTGCATGATTTGATCCACAAAGAATTAGAGGTTTATGTTGATAATTTTTGGTGCCCGACCTAAAAAACGGAGCGGAAAACCGCCGTTGTCATGGGCCTTCATTCGACCACCTGTCGTGGCAACGCTCACGCGCATAAGAAGCCCGTTGGAGGCCCCTCTCTCAGATGATTGGGTGTGCGCATGTGTAGTGTGTGTGGCATGGTTTGCATGGGGCTTCAGGTGCTCTTTCTCTCAGTGGAGGAATGTAGGTCTACCTTTGGCATTTGTGGTAGGAATCTAGACCAAATTTTAAGGAATTACCACAGGTAAGTGGAGTCACCACCAATCATTGGGTTTTTCTAAGGTGTGATTGGTCATCTGTTTCTAGTTGATTTTATTACTAATCCTAGGCTAAGAAAATAGGCATTTTTCATAATCTAATGGGAATGGCAAAAAAAGTATTGATTTTTAGGTCCAGAAGTTTGGTTATGTGTGGGGAAGGTGTTAAGCACCCCACAACGCTTGTCCAAGGACAGTCCTATGCTTTGATAAAACCTTAATTTTTAGAGATTGGTAGTAAAAACATAGTTTTGGCATTGGCTTTCAGGGCTTTGCATGCATGGGGGCTTTAAAGTTTGGCTTTTAAATGGGTGTGGTCCTAATCTACGCTTTCCTAAGGCTTTAGAGCAAAGTGCCAGATTTCCATGGCAAAAATTCGATGACATGTCCCCTTACTTTCGCAATGGAAATTAGGCATCACTTGGCCTTGGGTGACATGGACTGTGACAATCACACCGAAAGGTGCAGTCAAGTATATATATATACATACATCATGCACAATGCAAGCACACAGAGCAGGAAAGTAAATGCCTACATCCCTAGAGCATGGCCCAAAATAAAGGTGGAGGAAAGTAAATAGGGGTTGCCATACTCTATAGATGAGGACGAATGGTACACGGCATGATATACCTAATACAACCCATCTAAGAGAGAAAGAAGGGAGGTGGAAAGGGGGTTTAAAAGAGTACATAACCAAATGGTAGAAACTAGACCCCTAAACCTACTGAACACAACCGCTTTGCTTATATCGACATGCTTGCATCCTCGCCCCTTTTTACTTGCGGCTAGGAGGCCATGCCCTAGCTCCATGCATCCTCGCTCCATGTGTGTACATGCAAAGGAAAAGACAAGAAACCAATAGACAAGCAATGGAAAGAAAAGATGCAAAGTGCATACGAAAGAGGCGTAAAGCAAATAAGCACGATAGACATGGCAAGCAAACAAGCGAGAAGGCAAACAAGCAAGAAAAAAAAAAAAAAAAAAAAAAAAAGGTGGTGTACACAAGGGACAAATGTAGGTTTGGATCGAATGTCCATAACTTCATTGTGTTGAAGCATGGAAGACACACTAGCAAGCAAGGCTCATGCATGGACATGTAAGCAAGCATGTAAAGATGCATTGAAATCCAACGTGTGGCACAAACAAGCCTAGGAAGCACAACATCACACGGAGTGAAAAAGGGGAAAGGTATGCATGAAGCAACCAACATCATGGTGATGTATCATAAATGGTTACATCCAAACAAGGCCTCATAGGCATCGAATGTAACACGTAACCACAAACCCGCTAAAGGCATCAAGCGTGGCAAAACCTAGAACTAGAGAGGCTAACACAAGCATAAAGCATAGAGGCAAACAAGCATAGATAGGAAAAATAGGAATGATCCAAACCCTTTGATGTGGGCCTCGATGTACAGACGATGACAAAGACCATAGGGTCTACATTAGGTCCCAACCATTAGGCCAAATCACAAGAAAGAAAGATAAAGTGAGAAAAAGGGCTACAATAGCACATGGCATGACAAACAAAGCCTAGGTCTAAGCGTACAAACATGGCATGGAGCGCACAAGCACACAGAATATGGCATATAGCATGTAGAGAACATAGATCCAAGCACACAAGCATGTGAAAACATAGATCTAGACATATAGGCATAGAAATGTGCATGTAAACTTGAAACTTAGCACATAAACGTGGAAGAACATGAATCCAAGCATATAAGCATGTGCAAACAAGGATCTAACCGTACAGCATGGGAATAAACACATAAATACATAGATCCAAGCAAGGCATAGCCAACAACATTATACAAACATGTGAGCATGTAACCCTAACATCAACCTAGCACAAAAAGGGGGAAAAAGCAAAGGAAAACATGGCATGAAGCATAAAGCATGTAGATCTATACATATAGGCATGTAAGGATGTAAATCTAAGCATGAAACATGGAAAAAAGCATAAAAGCAAGGAGATTTAGGATAGAAACACAAATAAAGCTGACACCCTAGAAAGATCTTGACTTCCTATTTCTAAGCAGGATTGGAACTTGAAAATCCAACGGTCATATCAAAAGTTATGGCCCTCGAAAGTTAGCAGTGCATTTATCGATGCGTTATCCCGGTTTTCGTGATATCTCAGCCGTTCTAACCCCAATTTCGACCCATGAATAGTCGTTGGAATGAGAATTTGATAATTTTCACAATGGTGTTGATTTCAACCTGTTTTGAAGGCCGGATCAAAATTAGGGTTTTTAGGTCCACCAAAAGTCAACTTAGGGTCAAACTTGGTCAAAGTTGCCAAAAATCTTCGAGAAGCTCGAGTTTTGTGAAAAACCATGAAAAGTGTTGTTTTGTGAGGATTTTGACCTTGTTTGACCTCCGGTCAACCCTCAATTGACTAGGGGCATTTTGGTCATTTTATCTAAAAAAGGCACTTTGGGTGCTCTGATGTCCGGACGAGTTGCACTATGTCATTCTAGATTTTCTCACGACCCCATAGAGAGAAAATAATATTTTTGGATTTTTTGGGGTTCGGCATGTAAATCGAGGGCGGACAAAATACAATATCAACAGTGATATGATAGTGAAGTCCAAAGACCGTGAAGGGCATATGCCAGCTTTACGAAAGTTCTTTGAAAAAATTCGGTTGTACAAGTTGCGGTTGAATCCAAAGAAGTGCACTTTCAGAGTCACATCCTAAATGCTATTGGAGTTTATGGTAAGTCAAAGGGGAATTGAGGCTAATCCTGACAAAATAAAAGCAATTGTAGAGATGAAGCCTAGAAGAATTGAAAAGGAGATCCAAGGATTTTCAAGGAGGATACAGTACATCAGCGCCTAGATCACCATGACATGTGAACCAATTTTCTGATTGATCAAGAAGGAAGTTCATATAGTGTGGAATGAACAATGCTAAGAAGCCTTTGAAAAGATCAAGAATAATCTAATGAAGCCACCAATTCTTGTCCCACTGGTAGTTGAAAAGCCATTGTTGTTGTATCTCACCACTACAGATACCACAATGGGGGCTTTACTTGCTCAATACCTAGAGGAGACTAGAAAATAGAATGCAATCTACTACACCAGCAAGAAGATGTTGCCTTATGAAGAGAAGTATTCACCGCTTGAGAAGACATGTGTAGCACTTGTATGGGCAACCCACAAACTCAAACTTTATATGCTTGTTTACAAGGTTTTGATGATTGCCAGAATGGGTCCTTTGAAATATCTAATGGAGAAGCCTATGCAAGATGAAAAGATAGCTAAATGGGTTTTGCTTCTATCAGAATTTGATATTAAATATATGACTTAGAAATCTGTGAAGGAGAGAGCAATTGCTGATCAATTAGCCCAATGTTCGCCAGAAGATGCTGAAGAAATCCAAGGGGACTTTCCAGATGAAGATATCATGGGGATCGAGGTAGAATCGTGGAAGATGTACTTTGATGGAGTAACAAATCAAAATGGAAGTGGCATTGGAGTCCTCTTAATTTCTCCAAAAGGGATGCACGTCCCATTTTCTAGTAGACTTAACTTTCCTGCCACCAATAATGCCACTGAATATGAAGCTTGCATTATGGGGTTACGAGTAGCCCTAGGTCTTAAAATGAGAGAATTGGAGGTGTATGGTGATTTGGCTTTAATAATCTCTTAGATTCAAAAGAAATGGAAGATCAAAGAAGAAAGGCTGATGCCTTATCATGAATGTCTTCATAAGTGGGCCTTAAAATTGAACAAGATCCAGTATCAATATGTGCCAAGGATGCAGAATCATATTATAGATGTTTTAGCAACGATGACATCCATGATGGATGGGCATAAGGAAGATGAAGCTAGACCAATAGTGGTGGAACAAAAAGAAGAGCCAGCTTATTGTATGACAATAGAAGAGGATGAGGAGAAGAATAGAAAAGGTGAATGGTATTTAGACATCCTACGATACCTCAAGGATGGGACATACCCAAAGTCTGCAGATAAGAATGACCAATTGGCCATCAAGAGGTTGTCTACTAATTACATCATTTGTGGTGAGAGACTTTACAAAAGATCATATGATGGAAGTTATCTCCTTTATGTGACTGTTAAGGAGGCACAACAAATAATTGAAGAGGTTCATGAATCAAGTTATGGGCCACATATTAATGCACACATACTATTAAGGAATATAATGAGACAAAGGTATTACTGGATCACTATGGAAGCCAACTGTGTGGCTCATGTTCAGAAATGCCATCAATGCCAAGTCCATGGAGATCTGAAGCACATGCCACCCATGCCATTATATACCATGACATCGCCCTGGCTGTTCTCTACATAGGGGATAGGCATTATTGGAAAGATTTACCCCACAGCATCCAATGGCCATGAATTCATACTCATAGCCATTGATTACTTCACTAAATGGGTAGAAGCTAAAACATATAAGGTTCTAAACTTAAAGAAAGCTACTCAATTCATTCAGACCAATGTCATTTGTAGATATGGGGTACCACATGAAATTATCTCAAACAATGGGTTACATTTGAAGTGAGAAATAGAGAAGCTGCTACAACAGTTCAGCATTCAGCACCACAAATCTTCACCCTACCATCCTCAAACTAATGGAGCAGTTAAGGTTGTTAACAAGAATATAGGGCAAATCTTGAAAAAGAGCACAAAAAACTACAAGGGATGGCACCTATAATTACCTTATGCACTTTGGGGATATAGGACATCAATTCGTCTTCCATAGGAGCCACTCCTTATTCATTGGTGTATGAGATGGAAGTAGTCCTCCCTATTGAAATGGGTGTCCGTTCATTAAGAACAGTGCTAGAGAGTGAAATCCCAAAAGTAGACTGGTTGCAAAGCAGATATGACCAGTTATACATGTTGAGTGAGAAGAGGCTTAAGGCCTTGTATCATATTCAAGGTTATCACAGGAGGCTTATGAAAGCTTTTGACAAGAAAGTCAGAACCAGAGATTTGAAGATGGGAGATTTAGTGCTAAAATAGATTCGAGCCCCGATCCAAGACGCGAACCGGAAGTTCAAGCAAAATTGGGCAGGTCCATACATTATCAAGCAGATATACTCTGGGGGAGCAATAAGGTTGATAGATTTAGATGCAAATCCTTTCAGTGAGAGAGCCTAGGCAAAAGTTAAGGCAAATAAAAAATGAACTATATGATGACTTGATCCTTCTACCAAGGAGGTACGTAGGCAACCATGCATTGGTTCGGTCCCAATTTCCCTAAACCCACCATTTACCCATTAAGCAAAAAAAAGAGACATTTTTCCGAAGTCCAACCATTTCATTGAATCGTGCCATTACATAAAATCCAAAACCTAAACCCAAAACCCAAACCTTAAACCAAATACAAATAAAGAAAAAAAAAAACCCAAAAAACCAACACCTTTAATAGAGCCTTAACTTGAAAGTCCTAAATAATTCCTAAACTTAAGTGTTTCACATCTATTTTTTTTTTTAAATAAACATGTTCAAAGCCAATAATGAGATGGTCATTTTTTCTTCAATCTTTTCTCCTTTGGTTGTTCATTGCTTTCATCTATGTTATGTACTGTGTCATCTAGGTCCGTCCTTTTAAATTCATAGTTGCAGTCTCATGTCTTTCTCTGTTGTATTTGAGGAATTATTTTCTCATAGCAACTATGTCAGCCTCTTTGTCCACAATCTTGTTCAATAGCCAGTTAGAGTAGTCCGTGGTCATCCTTTGAAAGTGAACCTTAACAAAGGACTGATCCACTCGATCAGCCATCTCCAAGCCCAACAACATGTTCTTTATAGAAGTAGGATTTGTGTCCATAGGAGTAAAAAGTTTTCTTCTCTTTCCACCAGGCATTCCTTGCTCATATTGGAATTTCTTCAAGAGTTTGCCAGCCTTGTAGAAAGTTTCTTTCCTTAAACTAACTAAGAAAATATGATCTGATCCTGAAGACTGCAACAAAGGGGGTGGGCACTTCCACCAATAACAATTCCACCAAATGGAGGCGCTGGATTTCTTATTTAGAAATTTCACCCAATCACTCTCAGTTTGACATTTGGTTTTGAGGATAGTCTTACAGAGAAAATTGCTAGGACTATAATCGGCAACAGAACAATGGAATACAGAGTCCAATCCCAGAATTGCTAGGATTAAAATTGCTAGGACTAAAATTGCTAGGACTCTCCACCATGGAATACAGAGTCCAATCCCAAAAAAGTTTCTACTAAGATCAGAGGAACAGGATTATCACCATCTTTAATCTAATTCACAACACTTATGGCTCGAGCATCCAGAAAACCAGGCCTCCTAGAGCAAAGCAAGAATTTTCCCACAAAGCAAAGAGCTAAGCCAAAATTCTTCTGCATGTTGTCAGTCACACCATGAGTATGTTTATTGATCAACCTAGAAAGAACTATATGAAGATACCCTTCGATCATGCTGTTGGTAATTGAAGTAGGAAGTCCTAGAGCATCAGACAAATTTTCCCTATGCCTAGGATCACAAGAAACTGCTACTGATTTCTTGCTTGGATCGTAACCTAGGATGGTTGAAAGTTCTTCAATGGTGGGACAAAGTTCAGCAGTTTGAAACCGGAATACATGGTCTTCAACATCCCAGAACTTCACTGCAGCACGGAGAAAATCCCACTTGATCTTGATGTTCCTCAAAGCCTTGATTCCCTCTGGTTTAGAGGCTATAAAATTGGTCTTGGTGCTGAAATCAAAGCTACAAATCCATCTGTTGATATCACAAATGAGAAAAATTTTGTTTCTTTGTCGGAGGTAACTCTTGCTTGTGATTATTGTGTCTTGCTTATTTGTTACAGAAGAGATTACTAAAGTAAGCTACATTAGTTCTTAATCTAGTTTAAATAAGATTCAAAGAGTTTGTACTTGAGTAGGAAAGTGTTTCATGGTCACAAACGAAGAAAATATTTTTTAAAAACCTAAAAATGCAAAATACGTAACTAAAAAGCGTGAGGAGTTCGCCCACCATGGCGTAAGCACGGTGGCGTGATAAAGTGCCATTCGGAATTCTAAAAGTCTTCCCAATTGTTGAACGGCACTTAGCTCCACAACACTCATTTACACAATTGTGTGTTTTTGGGGACTCTTTTGATTCGTTTTTGACCCTTTTTAACACTCAAAAAGCCTTTTTTACTTAAACTGGGGCATTCAAACATGCCTTAATTATTTGTTTTCAAAAAAAAAAAAAACCCATCACTTGCATCACTATTTTCAAAAAGAATAGATCAAATTTAGATTTTTCAAGACCATGAACGCATCTCTCAAACTAGGGGCATTTGACCATGGCTCATTCATTTTCAAAAAAAGGGAGACCACCTTCATCATCACCTTTTCATAAAAGACCAAGATTTCTAGAAAATCATGTATTCATTTCTAAACTAAGGGAATTCGGCTCTACTTCATTCAAATAAGTGCAGTATCCATCAGAGCCAATCAAGATAACTTTAAATTGGTACTACAAGACCTTATTAGGAAAATTAAAAACACAAATTAAACATCATTGGGACTTTGAGTCCGCTTACGTGAAGACCTCCTCGACCCACCTCTAAAGGAGTCGCCTTTAGTGTTTCCTTCTTGACTGGCATAAAACTGAGAATTCTGTTGTAGGTTCTCAATCTCAAGATTCCTGATCCTTTCCTCTAAGGATCGTTTGTTGGCATCAGCTGATGCCATGCCACTCACTTGAAAAATCAACATCATCAGGATAACCAAAGAAAACCTCATGCCCAACAAAAATTTTCAATGACCCAAATTTCATGCCACTACAAATTTTTTCACACCCATACTCACAAAATTTTTCCATACACATACACACAAAATTTTGCCATGAAACTTACACATGTCAACAAATTTTCAGCATTCATCATGAATTTGTTCAACCAAGCCTACATAACAAATTTTTCACAATTTGAATGCCCCAAAATTCAAGCCAAAATTCATTCAACAACATCACATATTACCAACATTGCCAAAATTCATGACCCACCAACATTGTTTAAGTTACACCATGCAAAAAAAATAAAATTCAAAATGTCCCCAAAGCTAAGATTACAACATGACTAACCTTACAATGCCCCAAATTCCAACAAGAGCACACAACAACACAATGACAACATCTCAACATTCCAACAATTGAGATCAAAGTAGAGAAGCCCTTTAATTGACATTTCAGCAGATCAGATTGAAGTAGAGAAGCCATTTTATTGACGTTTAAACAGCTCAAATCGAAGTAGAGAAGCCCTTTGATTGACATTTCAACAGTTCAGATCAAAGTAAAGAAGCCCTTTGATCGACATTTTAGCAGCTCAAACAAATTATAAAAGCCTTTTGATCGTTATTTTAACAATTCAAGATCAAGTGGTAGGGAAGCCCTTTGATCAACATTTCAATAGCTCAGATCAAAGTAGAGAAGCCCTTGAATCGACCCTTCAACAATCAAGAACGAAGTAGAGAAGCCCTTCGACTGACATTCCAGCAATTCAGATCAAATTAGAAAAGCCCTTTGATCGACCTTTCAATAGCTCAGATCAAGGTAGAGAAGCCCCTTGGTCACCACAGCTCCGTTCTAAGGTAGAGAAGCCCTTTGGTTACCTTTCATCAAGATCAAGGTAAAGAAGCCCCTTAGTTACCTTTCATCAAGATCGAGGTAGGGAAGACCCTTGGTCGCAACAGCTCCAGTTCTGAGGTAGAGAAAGCCCCTTGATTACCATCCATCAAGATCGAGGTAGAAAACCCCCTTGGTTGCCACTGCTCTGGTTTCGAGGTAGAGAAGCCCATTGGTTACCTTTCATCAAGAATGAGGTAGAGAAGCCCTTTGATCGTCATAGCTCCGATTTCGAGGTAGAGAAACCCCTTGGTTACCTTTCATCAAAGTCAAGGTAAAGAAAGCCCTTGGTCACCACAGCTTCGATTCTAAGGTAGACAAGCCCCTTAGATGCCACAGCTCCGGTTCCAAGGTAGAAAAGCCCCTTAGTTGCCACAACTCTGGCTCTGAGGTAGAGAAGCCCCTTAGTTACCTTTCATCAAGATAGAGGTAGAGAAACCCCTTGGTCGTCAATAGTGCGGTTCCAAGGTAGGGAAGCCCCTTGGTTACCTTTCATTAGGATCCATGGTAAAGAAGCCTCTTGGTTATCTTTCATCAAGATCGAGGTAGAAAAGCCCCTTGGTTGCCACATTCAAGATCGAGGTAGAGAAGCCCCTTGATCAACCCTCCATATTCAAACTGAGATAAAGAAGCCTCTCAGTTGCCTCAGTTATCAAGAATCATTTCAAAATTCATCAGCTATCAAGTAGGTCAAGTATTCATAGTTTTCATTTTTGTCAAGTAGCAAGGCACTAGTTCTATGTTCCGAGATTTTAGATTCTAGGGCTAGGCAATCTTTGAAAATCCAACCTCAATTAAATCATGGCTACTAAAATCAATGTCTTTGTTTTACATGGACATTTGCTTTACAAGCTTTGTCAATGAGGGGCATTCTTGTAGACACTTGATTTTGCACCCACGATTTAATCAAGGAAGATTTCTAGAATGACCAATTATATACCCAAAATTCATGATTGCATTACATGCATTAATATGTTCATTGCATATCATAAAAATGATCTTGAAATTCTAACGATCGCGATGGTATGTTTGGTAAATCGAACCATCAAATTAAAAGATATCACATGATCAAGTTTGCATGGTCAGCATGCATTGTGTTGAGGTAGAATCAACCACACATGATTAATTTAAATTAATTATGATTGGCGAGAAAATTAAAATTAATTAAATAATTTTGTGATTGGTTGTTAGTTAGTGTCAAATATAGGCTTGTTTGCATGGGAATAAAGGGGACAAGTGGATAATAATAAAATTGTGGATAATCAATACTTTTAGAGTATTTATCTACAAGATAATCATTGTTGAAAAGACCTAAATTATCAAAAAAAGAGTTTAATTTTTAGAATATGGATTAAAAACACTTCTAAGTGCAAGTCCTAGCTCAAAAAGCCTCAAAAAAGGAGTCCCAAATGGACCAAAACTCAAATGAGGGACCGACACCCAAAAGTGCCATTCAGCACTTTTGGAGTGCCAATTGGCACAAGCTCGGCCCCGGCCCGAGGCCACTTGGATTAGGCTAAAACACATTCTTTTCAATTTTTTAGAGATAAGGACGTGCCCCATTTATATTCTAATCATCTAGCTAATTTTTCGAACACTCCAGCCTCTATAAATAGAGGCTACACCTCAAAGTTCAGCACAATTTTTCACGCTCTCTAATTTACCCTCTTTCTGACTCCCTTTTCTATTATTTTCTCTCTTATGTTAAAGACATTCTAAAGGCTCTAGCCTTAAGAATTTCTTTTTTGTAAGCAAGGTATTTTAGGTTTCAAAGATAATTGAATAAATTTCTTTGAACCCTAAAATATTCCCTCAATAAGAAGAGTACGTCCATGCAAAAGGTGGTTTTTCTTTACCCTTATTTTTTTGTTTTTCTAACTTGATGATGCATGAGTAGATATTCTTTTAGTTTTAATTTCTAATGTTCATACCATGTGTAGCTAATATTGTTTGTTGAAATCATCTTTTTAATGCTTTTGTTGACATGATTTACTTTTTTGAGTTTCAAAAATCTGCTTATTATCACATCTTTTTCAACCAAAAAAAAAAAAGACTTTGCAAATCTGAATTTTTTTCTGACTCCCTTTTTTATTATTTCCTCTCTTATGTTAAAGACATTCTAAAGGCTCTAGCCTTAAGACTTTCTTTTTTGTAAGCAAGGTATTTTAGGTTTCAAAGATAATTGAATAAATCTCTTTGAACCCTAAAATATTCCCTCAATAAGAAGAGTACGTCCATGCAAAAGGTGGTTTTTCTTTACCCTTATTTTTCTGTTTTTCTAATTTGATGATGCATGAGTAGATATTCTTTTAGTTTTAATTTCTAATGTTCATACCATGTGTAGCTAATATTGTTTGTTGAAATATGTTTTTAATGCTTTTGTTGACATGATTTACTTTTTTGAGTTTCAAAAATTTGCTTATTATCACATCTTTTTCAACAACCAAAAAAAAAAAAAAAAATCTTTGCAAATCTAAATTTTTCAAAAAAAAAAAAAAAAAAAAACTTATTTGCATCTTCATTAGATGCAAATTTGAATTTTCAAAATCAAAAAAACATATTTGTATCTTCCTTAGATGCAGATTTGAATTTTTTTAAAACAAAAATAGATTTGTATCTTCCTTAGATGCAGATCTGAATTTTATTTTAATACAAAAACTGATCTGTATCTTTCAAAGCAACAAACAACAAGATATCACAAAGGAAGAAATATAAACATGGCAACATCAAAGAAACATGTGGTTGCATTCTAGACATCAAGAACACATCATCCAACCAAGCATGTTCAACTCATCATCAAATATATATCCAATGCTTGTTCATGTGGATGCATGAAGGGGGGAGTTGCCACTTAGTTTTTGCAATGGTCTAGGAACCATGTATATAGCGTTCCTATGAGGAAGGACCATTTTATCTTACTACCAAATATGGGTTCAGAGTTTAGGTACACTCTTGGGAAGGTATTAGGCACCCAAGATCGCTCAACCCTAAAGTTTGCCTCCTATTATTGTGTCTTATATCTTAACCTTGTTAAAAGCATGTTCAATGCTTGTATTCTAACTCATATACACACTAGCTTACATCTAAACATACAACATGGCATCATTCATCCTAAACCCTAACCATACATCTAGTCATGGAATCTCATCACAAACCCTAGCATGCATCTATCATGACATCTCATCACAAACCCTAGCATACATCTATCATGGCATCAAAGCATATTCAAGGCAGTAACATAGCAATCAAATCAAGGCAGAAGCATAATCATAAGGAAAGATCCAAGCATTCATATTCATCTCTTACATCAACATAAGATCATATCACAAATGCATGAACATTTCCAATGCATGACTTACCTTTCACTTACCTTGTAGAAACACAGCACCCATGGCATTCATGCATGAATATGTGATTGGATGGTATGGTATCAAAGCAAGAAACAACATAAGAACCCTAATCTAAGCATGTGATTGCAAGCAAACATGTGAAAGAGGTAAACCATAGCCTATAGGGCCTAAAACATATAAAAAGGGGCTAAACAAAATAGACATGTGAAGGCAGAAACAAAATGAACCAAAATTTAGAGTTTTTAGGCAAAGACATCACAAATAATAGAACAGGTTTGCGTATGCATAATCAAGCCTGCATGCGCAGACTAGATCATGTATACATAGATCTTTGCCTAGAAAACCTATAAACGCAGAAATAGAGCAGAATTTTAAAACAACAATTCTAACACCTTAACATGAATTTTAAGCATACAAAAACTTAAACCTAACCTAGGAGGGCATATTAGAAAATATTCTAATGAACAAACAAAGCAAACAAGAGGATTTAAAGGCAGAAAATAAAGAAAAGGAAAAAGAAAAGTTTAAACTATATACCTCACACAAAAGCTTTCCAAGCTTGATTTTGACCATTCCCCTCAGTCAAATGTATTCACATAAGAGGATTGTGGCCAGAAAAGGTCCCAATCAAATAAAATTGACTTGAGGGTGTTTTGTGAAAAACTCACTTTTGATTCACTATTTTCTAGTGAATCTTAGGTTTTTCTCGTGGGATTTCTGTATGTTTTGAAAATGTACTATGTAAGGCTTTTTATAGTTGAAAAGAATGGGGTTTGGAATGGCTCCTAGACGATGTGGGATTTATTCCAAACCTTAGCCATTATTGTAGAAAACTTATCTTTCTTATGCTTCTGAAACCCTAGCTATGTACGCAGGAATGTGCTTGCATATGCATGCTTTAGCTTGCGAACACAAGCCGCGACCCAAATACGTAGGCCGAGGGTTTCTTTGGTCATTTTATTTCCAAAAGTAGATTTGTTTCTCATTTAAAAGGTTATATTTTCCATTTTAACACTCCTTAAGTCAATTTAACATTTGATTGGGCTCTAAACTAGCCTTCGGCCTTAGAGTTCAAGCTTCATTAAGGAATAGGGGCCCGAGTCGTAAGGGGTACAAAATGCAGTGTCTACAAGAAGAAAGATCTGTTCTTATGAGGCTATTATTAGAGATTTAAGAACAAGAGGGTTGTGCAATATTCTTTTTAGGAGCAATGATGGGTCACTTACTAGAGACTTATCCTTATGAGAAATGTTTCATAAAGATCCCCAACAATAAACTTTATGTTCAATTCCCACTTAACCATGTCCCTAGAATCAGGACAAAAAGAATAGACACAACCCAAGAAAGACAAGACCCAAAAGAAAGAAACTTGAAGACACAACAATGAAGACACCAAAAGATGAAAAACCTTGACAAAACATGGGCCTAGTGTCCCTATACAAACAAGAGTGGACCTAGGGCTCAAAACAAAAGACAAGACAAGGTAACCACTCTAGATGATACGACATGGGCCTAAGGCTCCAAAACAAAAACAAGGATGGGCCTAAGGCCCCAAGACACAATAAAGATGGGCTTAATGTCCCCAAACAAAACAAGGACGAGCCTAAGGCCCAAAACAAGGCAACAACAAAACATGAGTGGGCCTAATGCCCAAGAAGACACAAGATTGGGCTTAATGCCCCAAGAAAAAACAAGGATGGGCCTAAAGCCCATAACACAACAAAGGATGGGTCTAAGACCCAAGACAACACAAGGATGGGCCTAATGCCCCTAGAAAAGACAAAGGGTGGGCCTAATGCCTCTAGAAAAGACAAGGATGGGCTTAAGGCCCAAGACAAGACAAGACAAGACAAAACATAGATGAGCCTAAGCCCAAGACACAACAAAGGAAAGACTCAAACATCAATAAAAAAATGGGCTACTAGAATATGCCAACCTTTGAAAAAAAAATATTATTAAAGAAAAACTCAAAAGATTTCTTTTATTTTTGAAAAGTTTTATTTTGAAAGAAACTCTTTTTTGAAAACTCAATTTTATTTTTTTTTATTTATAGAAAACTCTTTTAAAAAAAAAAAAACTTTTTAGGAATTAATAATAAAAAAATCTCACTAAAAACTCACATTCTATTTCTTGAAAAAAAAATATTCACAAAGAAAGTCACTCTTTTTAATTTTTTTTTAATTTATATAAAAAAAAAAAAAAAAAAAAAAAAAAAAAAAACCTAACTAAAACCTCATACTTTTTTTTTGAATTTTTTTTTTTTGGGCGAAAACTTCACACATTTTTTTAGAAAAATTTTGTTTTAAAAAAAAAAAAACTCAAAAACTTGAACAATTTTTTTTTTTAATTTTTATTTTTAGAAAACATAAAAGACTAAAAAAGATTGATCCATTTTATTAGACCAACAAACAATTCAAACAAAGCATACACATGCACAAACAATTGGATATCCCAACATGGTTGGGTTTTAAGCTCATCTACGTGTGGGTAAGCTCCTTAAAGTTAAAGGAACAGATAAGTAGGTCACTCACAACTAGGTGGGCCATGATTCCAACCGAGGGCCTAATTGGACATGTGGATTGGAGGCAAACCATAAACGTACTCAAACCCATCATTGGCAATGCCACAAATTGTGAGTTGGTGAGATGAACTTCGAAAGACTTTGGCCCAAATGGAGTGTACTCATCTTTCCACTCATCACCAATCGGGGTGAAAGGGATAAAAGAACCAAGTGAAGTGTGTGCAAACCAATATTAAATAAGCCT
This sequence comes from Castanopsis chinensis, assembly GCA_032878915.1. Lineage (NCBI taxonomy): Eukaryota > Viridiplantae > Streptophyta > Magnoliopsida > Fagales > Fagaceae > Castanopsis > Castanopsis chinensis. Next base: position 361,363 of record JAVQMG010000021.1, read on the forward strand.
TTATTAAGATTAAGAAATAAGACACATTCGAATCAAATTCTCTATCCCTATTGATGTCGCCACTGTGGACACAGCAGTTTCCTCCTTAGGAAAAGGGAGTATGCCTTAGTCGAGAGGACCGAGGTGGAGAAAAGATGGAGTCACAACCTAGATTAGGTCTAGAAATCATAAATATAGCACCCTTACGTGGAATGACTGATCTTACTATTAGAGTATGGGTTCGGAGTTTAGGTATGAGAATGTAAAGGTGTTAGGTACCCGTAGACACCGCATTTTGTACCCTTTATGACTCGGGCCCCCATTCTCCAATGATGGTGAAATTATGAGACCAAAGGTTGGTTTAGTGCCCAATCAGATGTTAAATTGACTTGAGAAATGTTAAAATGAAAAATATAACTTTTAAGGAGTAAACAAATCTATTTTTGGAAAAGTAAATCCAATGAAACCTTCAGTATGCGCACGCAGGAATCAGCTTGCGTGCGTAGCCATGATGCATATGCACGTCGGCCCGATCCTATGCGCCCAAATAGCCATGCATGGTACCTTCTCAAAAACGCATTGAAATCCTAAGGGAAAAAAATAAGATTCACTAGAAATAGCAAATCAAAGATGGATTTTTTCACAAAACATCCTCTAGTCAAATTTCTTTTGGTTAAGGCCTTTTTTGGCCTTTGAGTTTAAGATTACTAATCACATTTTTATTGATTGTGAATAGATTTGACTGAGGGGAATAGTAAAAAATCAATCCTAAGAGTTTTTTTTTAAGGTATTCAGTTCTAAACTCTTTTATCTCTTTTCTATTTTAATTCTATTGTTTATCTTGTTTCTTTGATTGTTTTGTATTTTAATATGTTTATGTAGTTTAGGATTATGTAGTTGTTATATTTTAAAGCATGTTAGGATGTCAGATTTATTGTTCTAAAATTCTTCTCTGTTTGTCTTGCTAAGGTTTCTAGGCTGAAACCACCGTGCACATAATCTTGGTTGTATACACAGGCTTGTTCATGCATGCACATGATCCCGCCTAGAAACCCTAACCCTAATTTTTCTGATTCAATTTCTTATTTCCTTGTATAATATGCTTCTGTTTTAGTTCCTTTATATATATATATATGTGTGTGTGTGTGTGTGTGTGTGTGTGTGTGTGTGTGTGTGGTTTTAAGCTCCTGTTTCACATGTTTGTTTGTTTGCTTGCTTTGCACATGCTAAATTAGGGTTTAACATGCATTCACATAAGCATGCATCGTTATATATGATTTTGCTTTAATGATAAAAATAAACATGTTTTTTTGGTTGCGTTCTTCTTGAAGTATAGATGCAATCACATGTTTGCTTGGATCTTTCTATACCTATGTTGCAGCCTTTGATGTGATGTGATGACATGTATTATAGTAACATGCTAGGGTTTATGTTATGCCATGCTAGATGAATGCTAGGTTGGTTTGACATGTATGCTAGATGAATGTTAGGAGATGCCATGATAGATGTATGCTAGGCTTTTATTTATCGCCATGATAGATGTATGATTAGGTTTTTTTGGGATGATTGACGTCATGTTGATTTTTAGATGTATGCTAGTGTGTGTGTGTGACTATAGATGCAATATTGAGCGTGCCTTTAATATGGTTAAGACATAAGACACAATGAGAGGAAGCCAACCTTAGGGTTGGGTGGTTTTGGGTGCCTCTTCCTAAGATTGTACCTTAACTCCGAACCCATACTTTGGTTGTAAGATCAATAGTCCTTCCTCAAGAGAACCCAATATATATGGTTCCTAAACCATTGCAAAAACAATGTAGTGACTCCCTGTTGTGTCCACAGCACCCAACCCCAACCGACCCATGGGTCAACTTCTAGTCATTATTTCTTATGCCTCAATCTCATTAAAGACTCATTCAATATTATTATCGATACTCACACACATACACTAACATACATCTAGGAATCAACATGGCATCAATCATCCCAAAACCCTAACATATATCTATCATGGCAACTCATATCAAACCTAGCATACATCTATCATGCATATCATATCATCTCGTCCAAGGTAGCAGACATCAAGATATCACAAAGGCGGAAACATTGACATGGCAACATCAAAGAAACATGTGATTGCATTCTAGACATCAAGAACACATCATCCAACCAAGCATATTCAACTCATCATTAAATATATTGTTAGGACATATGTAGTTGTTCAAGCTTGTGAACATATGTCGCTATTTTATGTAATTGGCTTATCCTTAGACAAAACGCACTTTACTTGTAATTGGGTAGATCTAGGATGTGTTAAACACTTCAAGAAACAGTGGTTCAAGATTAAGTGTTGAAGCCGTCAAAGTCTGTCCAAGATACAAGCAAGGAAGTGCAGGATTTTAAAGCTCGATAGATACCTCGACAGATACATCTATCGAGATTTAAAGAAGCTGTTAAGCCCGAGCCTCGACAGCTGTCTCGACACCTCTCGACACCTCTATCTGTCGAGAATTAAAGAAAACAGATTTCCAGGTCTGTTTCAAGTCCAATCCGTGTGTGTGTCTTTGGGACTTCTTTTCTCCTAACCCTAGACATATAAAAGGATTATTTTAAGGGCCGTAAAAGCAAGCAACAAGCAGAATTCACAAGATACAAGTTGCTTCTCCTCTTTCATGCAAATTGTGATCTGTGAGACAAAGTTCGTGCCCTAGTTCATCTCTGATGATTTGAAGAACTTTGCAGCCAACATTCTTTCTTCCTCAAGTTGGTGAGTGAGTCACGTACTGGGATTCGTGCAAAGGAGTAAGCCGCGTACTGGGATCCGCGCATCACATTGGTTAGTCACGTACTGGGAGCCGTGCATTAAACTGGAGAAATTGTCACTACAGAACAAGTCCAATTGGGTATTGGGGTAAGAGTTCAACTGTAGGTTGGTGAGGTACTGGGATTCCTTACTTGTAACTGCTTGTTGTGATAATAGTGGAGTTTCGGGAGTGGTGACCTTAAATCACCCGGTGGGGTTTTTGCCTTAGGGTTTTCCCCATTCGTGAACAAATCACCGTGTTATTTATTTTCCGCTGCATATCTTAGTTTGGTGATTTGTTTGTGCTGCCACGTGATATTATCTGTTAATTTGATTAATTAATAACTGGGCTAATTTAATTAATCTAAGTTATCACAAGGGGTCAACGCATTTGTGGCCTGTCAAGTGGTATCAGAGCAAGCACACTCTGATTAGGGTTTAATCTATTGTGTGTGATCCATTGACCCCCGCTGTCATGGATAGAGGACAATCTTTAATTATACCTCCTTTATTTGATGGCACTAACTATGCATACTGGAAAGTACGCATGAGAGCTTTCTTGCAGTCTTTAGATGAGAAAGTGTGGCAAGCTATGGAGATAGGCTGGACCAAGCCTACAGAGGTGCCGGTTGACTGGGATGAAGCTAAGATCAAAGCGGCAAACTTCAACAGCAGAGCATTGAATGCCCTATTCAGTGCAGTCACCAATGAGGAGTTCAAGAAAATTTCCTCAACTGAAACTGCCAAGGAAGCATGGACCATCCTCCAGACAACCTATGAGGGCACCAAGGCTGTCAAAGATTCAAAGCTGCAAAGGCTCACCACACGCTTTGAAGAAATAAAGATGGAGGAGGATGAGTCGTTTGATGAGTTCTATGCCAAGCTGAAGGACATAGTGAACTCAGCCTTCAATCTTGGGGAGACCATCCCAGAACCCAAGATAGTAAGGAAGGTGCTCAGATCGCTGCCAGAAAGATTCCATGCTAAGATCACGGCGATCGAAGAGTCGAAGGATATTGACAGAATTCCTTTGACTGAGCTGGTTGGAAACTTGCAAACCTATGAGTTAGGGCTGACTAGGTTAAGCAAGTCGAACAAGGGCAAGAGTTTGGCACTGAAGGCCAAAAGCAGTGATACGGATGACTCGTCAGATGAAGAAGATTCCAAGATGAAATCCTACATCACAAGGCAATTCAAGAAGTTCATGAAGAATGCAAATGGAAAGGGTTTCAACAAAGACCGTAGACAGTCCAGTTCTTCACAATTCAGGAATCCGGAGAAAATGAAGAAGGATGTCAAGGATGGCGGTCAGTACACTGTTCCCACAGGACCAAAGTGCTTTGGGTGTCAAGGCTTTGGACACCTGAAACAAGAGTGTCCCACGTACTTAAAGAGCATAGGGAAGAGCAAAGCACTTGCTGTTACCTTAAGCGACACAGAGCCCGAGGACGATTCCGAGGATGAGGACGATGGAATCTTGAGTGCCTTCACTGCCACTGTTAATGCTACTGATGGGGTTACAGAAGATGTGGATGAAAAGAAGGAATTGGTGGAGTCCAAGATTGAGATTATGGATGATCAAGATGATATCCATACCGCCTATGAGAAGCTATACAAGCTTTCTGAGAAACACGAGAAGCTCTATAGGCTAGCCACCAAGAAGCTCAGTGATGTGGAACTTGACCGTGAGGAGCTGTCAACAAAGGCTGATCAAGCGAATCAAACCATTGGAGCACTGAGGTTCGAGAACAATTTCTTGGCTGAGAGGACCAAGAAGCTTGAAGCAGAGTTGTTTCAAGTTAGAGCACAACTGGAGAGGACGTCAAGCGCCAAGCTGGACAAGATGCTAGATGCTCAGAGATCTTCTTCGGATCGTACTGGATTGGGGTATGAATTCTCTATCTCTAATACTCCTTCTGCTAGTACTACTGTTTTTGTTCCACCGGCTAATAACATTAAAACTGAGGAAAATAATGTTAAAACTGATTTAGCTAGTGAGAACGTAGACAAAGAAAAGTCCATCCTAGGAGCACCCCCTAAAATTGAGAAAAGGGAATCTAGAAACCCTAGGAATAAGAGGGCTAACTCTCAAAAGGGCAAACAGAAGAAGCCACATCTCTGTTATCATTGTGGTCTCGCCGGTCACACTCGACCAAATTGCTACAAGTGGCTTGCCACTCAACAGAGCAATGGCGAAATAGCATCTAGGAGCCAGAATCAGCTTCAGTCTTCTCTCGCTCCTCTTGGAGACATTCTAAAAGCTCTTATGTTCCTTTCGAACTTGAACGGTTCATATTCTTCTCCCTCTTTACCGGTTCAAGAGTCGACCAATAGGAAAGGATCTTCCAAGGTGTGGAAGCCAAAGGGATCTAAGTGATTTCAGTCACTTCTTCTTCTTTCTCTGTTTTCGTGTGTTGCATTACTTGTGTGTTTCTTTACTGTTTTGAGTCAGTCTAGTTTTATGCATTGTTTTTGCTTTCTTTAACATGTTTTTGTTTGTGTGTTTTCAGTTTTGTGTTTTATTTTTGCTTCCTTGATAAAAAAAATAAAAAAAAAATTGAAAAATGAAAAATACAAAAACAGTGTGTGTTTGTGTGCATTAGTTCATGCGAACTTATGGGATGGCCATTGAAACAGAGTTTTCCAAACTTTGTATCATCTATAGCTTAGATGAGCACTCTTTTTGCACAACTAAGCGAGTGAGCTTTGTAGCTCTTTGTTTGTGATGAGTAAGGTTAAGTAATCTCTTCTTCTTAACACTCGTATCACTCTTTTTGACGGGTTGAACTAGAAAATCCTAAGAGAAAGGCATAAATAACCATCTCACCACTGTTACTCGCCAATCATAAATGACACCTGTATGCTTCGGCATAGCAAAAGTGCAGTGTCAAAAGCTTAACATCATTGGGTATTTCTTTTCTTTCTCTTGTATGCCCATGCATGATATGCTTGTTAAAAGAAAATATGCAAAGAAATAAAAAGCAAAAAGATTAAAAATGCTTTAAAATATGGTTGCAAGCGTGTTTTCTAGGAGATGTGGGAGTTATAGGATGTACCTCAAAGGTGATAGTCCCCATCAAACAGTTATGATTGTGTGTGAGTTAAAGTGATTTTCTCATATCTCAAATCGTCATGACATTGAGACACTTATGCAATCTTGCGATGTTTTCACACACAACACGCAATACTCTTTGCAATTCTTGATACATGTGCAGGTACAATGTGATTTGGCCATCACAAGGTTTACATGCGTTAATGTATTATAACTAAACTGTCATAACTTGTTTTTGAAACATAAAATTGGTTAGACTTGTTTAGTGTGTGCGTGCGTGTTTTGAGATACATGTGCATCATATTTCTTGTTGAGAGATGATTTTGAGAGCTTAATGTGTTGATTGTATCTTTGGTTGAGCTGTATGCATGATTGCATTCATGTCTGTGTTTTTCTTCTTTTGAAAAACTACTTTGAAAGGCATCTCGACACCTCCTCGATACCTCTCGATACATAGCTATCTGTCGAGATCCTCAGACTCTTTCTTATCGCAGTCTCGACAGATACCTCGACAGCAGCTGGATCGATCGAGAAACTTTCTGTTTGCTCGATAGCTCCTCGATAGCTGCTGGATCGATCGAGGTTCCCACTTGCTTGTTTCTTCTCCCTCGATAGCTGACCTCGATAGCTGCATCTGTCCACGTGCTTTTCTCGATAGCTTCCCTCGACAGCTACCTCGACAGCTCTCGACACCTACAGCTGTCGAGAATTACTGATGCTCTATAAAAGGGTCCTTCGCGATTTTTCAGGACATTCTCTCGATCTCTCTCGCTCGAAAACTCTCTGATCTCTCTCAAAATCTTTTCCCTCTCCCTCCAAACCTCTCTCAAGGCTTTCTCAAGTGATTCTTCGTGTTCTTCATCATTTGTTAAGCATTTTATCCCTCATTTTCATGCATTGCATTGTTTTAAAACCCTAGGTTTATGTTTTTGAAAAATTTTTAGGAGTTTTCAACATTGTTGGGGTTTTCATGAAATTTTTGGGTTGGTTTTCTAGTTTTAATCTTCAAAACCACATGCATTGCATCACATTAGCATTCTAATTGTATTTTCATGCATTTAGATGTGTGCAAATCTATTGTGTGCTGTTAGGTTTGGATTGGGCTGAGCCCATGATGTTTTTGAGTTGCATTTCACATGCTCATGCATTTTCATGCATACGTTCTTTTCATTTCAATATTTCATTCTATCAATATTGATTTGCTTGGGACTTTTCTGTTTGTCTCTTCTTTCTCCCTCTTCTATGGTTGCGTTAGTAGCGTCTATGGCTCCTAAACGTAAGTCCATTCCGTCCCAGAACCCTCTGCGTTCTAAGGGACAGTCTTCTTCTGACTTTACCCCTATCTCTGTCCGGTTCCGTGATGAGAAAGCCCATAAGGACTTCTCGGAGAACTTTTCTAAACGCGGTGTTCATTCGGAACGCCACGTCGTCGTGGCAGACTTTGCCAACACTGACCTACCCGATGTCATTCACACTCGGGGTTGGGAGTCACTGTGTGACGTCCCGGTCACATCTCCTCTCGTGTTGATTCAGGAGTTTTACTCCAACATCCACGGGATAGATTCTTCAGTACCTTCTTTCTATTCTTGCGTTAGAGGTACGCGCTTCTGTGTCACCCCAGAGCTAGTCTCTGAGGTTCTCCATGTACCTAGGGTGGATCATCCCGATTACCCTAGCTGTGAGCGTCTCTGGACTGTGTCCAAAGACGAGATGATCTCGGCGTTCTGTGAACGTCCTACCTCTTGGGGAGATCACATGTACACACCATGTAGACCTTTTGCTAAAGGTCCTAGATTCCTTAACATGGTGATGACTTTTGTTTTGCACCCACTCTCTCACTACAACTCGATCACAAAGCCTCGAGCTCGGTTCTTGTTGTCCCTCTTTGAGGATCTCTCTATAGACTTTCCTTCTCACTTCATCTTTTCTATCATAGATGTCTATAGAGATACGGCCACCCGTGATAAGCTCATTTTCCCTTCCGCTATCACGAGGATCATGAGTCGTTTTTCCATTCCCTTCCCCTCGTCCGATCACTACCATGTCATGTCTGCCATAGACGCCGCTACCGTAAAACGTAGCGAGGCACAGTTCCGATCGCGACAGACGGATGCTGCCACTCCTTCCACCCGTCCGACTACCTCCAGATCAGCTCGTGCGTCTGCTTCTTCCTCCTCTAGCGACGTCACGTTAGGAGACATCATGGCGCAGCTATAGCGCATGGATGTTCGCCTCGATACTCTCTCTACAGAGTTGTATCAGGTGAATGTCCGTGTTGGTCGCATCGCCAGGCGACAGGCGACCATGGGCGGCTTTGCCTCAGAGGTTTCTCCTCCGCCACCTCATGTGTCGACTGAGACCGAGGGTGATGATGATGGCGATGATGATGATGCTTCCGACGATGATGATGATGGAGATGCTAGCTCATCGGATGAGATGTCTACTTGACACTCTACCCTTTGTCACTCGTGACAAAAAGGGGGAGTAGTTTTTGTATGAGAGTAGTCATACTTAGGGGGAGTGTTAGCATAGGACATTTTTGTTAGGGGGAGTGTGGATTGAGGGATGTAGTGAGGTGATCTATGTATTTTTTTCTTTTCTTATCTTTTAGAGATACATTGTACTTATTCTCTTTATCTATATGATGATGTATGTTTTCTTTTTCACCTATCTCTACATGTGTTGTTTCTTTTCTGTCTTTATACACATGTTTCTTTACTTGTATGCAATCTATTATTTCTGTTTTACACAAAGATGCCTTGATGTGTTTTGTTTACAAGTGTTTCAGAAATACAGGTTGTCAAAGTCTTCTTGCCATAAACTCTCTTCTTGCAAAGTTTTTCAAGAGTTTGTGTTAGGATAGATTTTATTGTATGTATCAAGTGAATATGAGTTGAGTGATTTATGACTTCTCTCATATCTTCATTTGTGTGTTGTGGTTTTGTCACGGATTGCCAAAGGGGGAGATTGTTAGGACATATGTAGTTGTTCAAGCTTGTGAACATATGTCGCTATTTTATGTAATTGGCTTATCCTTAGACAAAACGCACTTACTTGTAATTGGGTAGATCTAGGATGTGTTAAACACTTCAAGAAACAGTGGTTCAAGATTAAGTGTTGAAGCCGTCAAAGTCTGTCCAAGATACAAGCAAGGAAGTGCAGGATTTTAAAGCTCGATAGATACCTCGACAGATACATCTATCGAGATTTAAAGAAGCTGTTAAGCCCGAGCCTCGACAGCTGTCTCGACACCTCTCGACACCTCTATCTGTCGAGAATTAAAGAAAACAGATTTCCAGGTCTGTTTCAAGTCCAATCCGTGTGTGTGTCTTTGGGACTTCTTTTCTCCTAACCCTAGACATATAAAAGGATTATTTTAAGGGCCGTAAAAGCAAGCAACAAGCAGAATTCACAAGATACAAGTTGCTTCTCCTCTTTCATGCAAATTGTGATCTGTGAGACAAAGTTCGTGCCCTAGTTCATCTCTGATGATTTGAAGAACTTTGCAGCCAACATTCTTTCTTCCTCAAGTTGGTGAGTGAGTCACGTACTGGGATTCGTGCAAAGGAGTAAGCCGCGTACTGGGATCCGCGCATCACATTGGTTAGTCACGTACTGGGAGCCGTGCATTAAACTGGAGAAATTGTCACTACAGAACAAGTCCAATTGGGTATTGGGGTAAGAGTTCAACTGTAGGTTGGTGAGGTACTGGGATTCCTTACTTGTAACTGCTTGTTGTGATAATAGTGGAGTTTCGGGAGTGGTGACCTTAAATCACCCGGTGGGGTTTTTGCCTTAGGGTTTTCCCCATTCGTGAACAAATCACCGTGTTATTTATTTTCCGCTGCATATCTTAGTTTGGTGATTTGTTTGTGCTGCCACGTGATATTATCTATTAATTTGATTAATTAATAACTGGGCTAATTTAATTAATCTAAGTTATCACAAGGGGTCAACGCATTTGTGGCCTGTCATATATATCTAATGCATGTGGATGCATGACTTACCTTACTTACCTTGCTGCGTCTCTGATCCTATGCATCAATGAATGGACATGTGAATGTATGTTCATGGTATTAAAGCAAGAAAAGAAAAGAAAACTCCAATCTAGCATGCTAAAGGCAAACAAACAATTAAACAGAGGAACAAAGAATCAAAATCATAAAAATGAGCCAAAACAGAGGCATATGACACAAGGAAATAAAGAAAAAGAAGCAGAAAAACTCAGATTAGGGTTTCTGGGCTAAAGTATGCATGTACATACATAAGCCTGCATACATAGGCTAGTTGTACGCATATGTATACTTCAGGCCTGCGTGCGCATACAGAATTATGCGTGCAGCCCCCAAAAACCCTAACCCAAAAACCCAAAAATGTAGAAACAAAGCAGAAACAAAAATTAAGGAGACTAACAACCTAACATGATTTAAAACGCGTAAACTGCATAAACCTAAACTAAACAAGCATATTAATATATATATATATATATATATATATATATATACATAAAACAAATAAATCAGTTAAGAACAAAAGGAACACAAGTTATAAAATATCCAAATTAAAGGAGAACCATGAAGAGAGACTCACCTTGCATATGGAACACAACTTGGTTGATATTTAACCGACTCCTTAGTGCCTACAACACAAAGTTTAAGTTGAGAGAACAAGAGAATTAAAGAATACAATAGTTTTTGATAATCACAACTTAAGAACAAACTTTAATTTTGAAAAAGGTTTTGAGAAATCAAATTGGGAAAATTGTTTCTGCCTTATAACTAACTAAAGAGAGGTTTTTAATTTATAAAAAAATGATAAGGGGCTGTGTGTGAGTTTTAGAAATGAGAATTAGGGTTTTAGAATAGATGGAGGCTAAAAAATAACTCTCTCTTGCTAGGGTTTTGATTGGAGACATAAGATGAGTATTTATAAGTTAAAATTAGGGATTTTGGGGCTTTTTAATTGTCTTTGGATGTTCGAAGGGTCTATGGGCTGCCCAAAATCAAAGCATGATATTTTGGGGCCTTAAAATGAAGTTTTAAAACCTAGAAAATCGGACTGCCAAGTTAGGCCAACTTCAAATGGTCATAACTTACTCAATATAAGTCCAAATTAGGTAAATTTATGTTCCAATTGAAGCCCAGGATGTCTACTTTCCACTAAAATAAACCTTACTGAAACATTCTTTGTGGATAAAAATTTATGGTCAAAATAGTGAGAAAATGTCATTTTTCAATGTTGATTTCAAAGCAAGGAAGTCAATACTGTACCAGAGGCTGTACCGGTTTGGCCAGCGGTACAATATATTTTGGGTATCAGCTAATACCGGTGTATCGTTTCGGGTTTACCGCTATTTTATATAACACACACACACACACACACACACAAAATCTCTAGAACCATGTTTACAAAATTATCCACTATTCTTTTTCCCCAAGAAGCATAGGAATTACAACACAAAGGAACAACTTTGCCGAGTCAACACAAAGTATAAAATGGTCTCATTTTTCTTTAGTAGAATTAAATAAACATAATGCTGAAATTGCATTTCATAATGAACTTGTAAAATTGTCTCTCCAAGGAATGAAACAACCCCCCTTATAACAAATGAAAGTAAACGAAAATTAATTAAAAAAAAAACACATAAATAAATTTTAGAGTATAGAAACTAAAAAAAAAAAGCAACAAAACTGAAAAAGAAAATAAATAAATTCTATGTTTTGCATCAAGAAATTATGAAAATGGCATGATGGAACAATTGCAAGATAATTTTATAAAAATGCCAATTTCTAAAACCTTATGCAAAACTTATATCATACAATGGCAACGATTTTCAAATTTGATTAAGGCAAAATTTTACCTGAGAGTCAAAAGCCAAGACTCGAGACAGAGAATGAGAAGCCGAGACATAACAGAGTGAGAAGCCGAGATAGAGCAAAGTGAGAGACAAAGAAGCCAAGAGATGAGAGACACAGAGCAATTGAGAGAGAGCATGAGAGAAAGAAAGAAAGAGGGTTGTGCGGCTAGGACTTAGGGTTAGAATTAGGTTTAGCACAATTACCGTATTGCCCTTGAAAATTTGTCAAAATTTCAAAACAAAAATAAAAGAAAGTGGCTTGGAGTGTTTCGGCCCAATATGGCCGGTACACATTCAGTACAGCCGGATTTTGTCGGTACAGTCGGTACTTGTCCGATATAGCTGGTATATTTTCTGGAACAAAATAGAGGGGTACTTGTATCGGTGCACTGGCTGGTACAGTTGGTATGGTACGGTATCTACTTCACTGTTTCAAAGCGATTTGAGCACTTTTGAATTGTATTACTTCCAAACAATTGTGAACTTTTTAATTACCCTTGGTTGACATATGTCAAGCTCATCATTGGGGCTAGGGACCAAAATTTATTAATGGGTACAAAATGTGGTGTCTACAGGTGCCATGATCCACTTGCAAAAAATTCACATTTTTAGCAACACATTATGCTTACATGCTTAGGTTTAATTTAGCCCGAACATAAATTAACCTATCCATTTTCCACATGTTCATGCATATTCATGCTTCACCTATCCTATCCTCATGTTCGTTTAATTGGTTTAACCCTAGCATAATACTTGCTCATGCCCACGCATAATACTTGTCCATACCTTGTCATAATACTTGCTCATACCCATGCTCATCAATCTACCCCTTTTTCTCATAATAATTCGAACTTGTCACTTCACATGCTTAGGTTTAATTTAGTTCAAGCATATATTAACCTATTTATGCACTTATCCGTATTCACATATCGATACCCATTTTTCACATGTCCATGCATATTCATGCTTTACCTATACTATCATCATGCTTGTTTAATTAACATGGTCATCTTTAATTACACATTAAATTTCATGCTTCCGTAATAGATAATAAAAATTCCAAAAAGAATAAATAAAATGCAAAAATAAAATCTGCCCCTAAATAACTTCACTTCTAGCACATATTCTTGCATACATATTCTTTTTGCAACTAACCCTTGAAATAGGAAAGTTTGAGAATTACCTCAAGGACCCAAAAAGTGAAAGGTTGGAAGAACAAGTAGACGAAGAAGCCTCCCTCCAAAGACTAAGTTGTGGAAAAAAATCCTAAGTAGTGTTTGGTTGGTGAGAAAATGTGCGAAAATGCAAGAAAATTGGAACAACAAAAGAGAGGAAAAGAAAGAAAAGAAAAAAATGAAGGAGAGGAGAGAGAGGGGTTCAGCCAAATGGCCTTGGAAACCCCTCCTCTTCCCCTTTTATAGGCCACTCTTCCACTCACATTTTGAATTTCAAATTTTCCTTTCCAAACCCTCGGATTTGTCTTTTAGTGCAATTTTTTTGCCTAACGAAACGGTAATTTTATGAAGTGCTACAAGCTCCATAAAACTTTGGGGAAAATATTTTGAAAGAATAAAACTCATCCAGGTTGGTCCAATTGTGATCCGAAAATGTCCACAATGCCCGTGCACTCGTTTTTAGTCAAAAAAAAATTGTTTGCTCTAGAATTGGAAGGGACAAAATACTTTATCTAATTCTTTGTCTAAGATTTATTGTGCAAATAAATATTAAACAAAGAATGGACAGCTGTCGATACCATATTTTGTCCGGCTCTAATTTACTCATCAAAACAAAGACCAAAAATTAAAAAACTGAAAAAGGTAAAAAATCAAAAAATTCAAACTAAAAAGGGGTGAAAAATAAATACAACATGATCAGATAGTGGATCAAAGGGTCACAACATTTAAAAATCTATTTGACAGCAATTGAGGCCAAAACCCTAACAGGATATGATCAAAAAGTTGACTTTTTAATCCAACCATCTGATTGAGTTGAATCTTGGACTGCCTCATAGGTCATACTTTTCCCTTCAAAACGATAGTTTACAAGACAAAATTAGAGTTAAAATGGATGAGGCATCACCAAAATACCAAAAACCCTAATAAAATCTTAATTTTTTTATAGGAAAAATAGGCAATTTTTGGCCTGATTTCACGCAATAAACTGTATCGATTGGGTAAGAACTGGAGTGATCCAGTTGGACCATCTTGAAGAAAAAGGTCTTGGCCACTTCCCATTAAAAGGGCTCGATGAATTCTCCCCCAAATTGGAAGATACAAAATTTTCAAGGAAAATTGTCACATAATTTTTCTGCACTACATCACCTTCCTTTCGAGTGGGATATCTCAACAACCATAACTCGAAATCTGTCACGGCTAGGACCGTTAGAAACTAGACATCCAGAGCTTTCCAAGCATATAAATTTGAAGAAAATGAAGCTCGGAAAAGCCACCAAACAGCTGCACAAATATCGGACTAGAAACCAAAAAAAAAAAAGACAAAATAGGCCCAATGGGGTGGCAAAAATGTTACACCTAGCTAGCCTCCCATTTTGCATCACCCCCCTATAAATAACCCCTCATTTTTGTTAAAAAAAAAATAGAGTTTTGTAGAGAAAAAGAGTGAAAATTAGGGAAAAATAGAGAATGAGTGGAAAGAATCTGAGGTAAATACCCTAGAAATTCTAAAAAAAATTTCCCCACCCCCCTCTCTAGGAAAACCATCAAACAAAAAAAGCATCTTCCATTTTTAGTTGTAATTTTTTGGGTAAGCTTGTAAGGATGGGGTAGTTTTTCCATAACTACACCCATCCCAAGGAAGAGACAGATGGGACTAAGTATGTCCAACACTTAAAAAAAAACAAAACAAAACAAAAAAAAGGTCCCAGAAACATCTTGAAGCAGCTTCATTTATACCTATCCATGCATGTTAGACGTAGTTACTATTCTTTGCAGCAGCCTTATCCAACAGACCCTTTGGCTCAGTCAAACCCCTACCTCTTCAACCACTTGTCACTACAAACGAGGCCCCCACCATCTCATGCATAATCGGACAAAATTCATTGTAAATTGTAGCTAAGTTAGTTTGAAGTCCGTGGCCTATAAATAGCCACTCTGTAACTATGGAGAGGCAGAACTTAGCCTCCTTCAGAAATCATTTCCTTATGTCTAATGTAAAAACCTTGCTTAGTCTAATAATATTAGTGAGCTTGTTTTATATAATCTTATGTTCTAGTTTATGTTTCCAAGTAATGTTCTATCGTTCATTAGTCGTTTACTTTCTTAACCAGCACTTCTAAGAGGCTTCTTTCACCCCCTTTGAATCTCTTTGTCTGTACATTTCTTCTTAGCTTCTTAGTATCTCTCTGTCTAAGAAGCTAAGAAGAAACTTACGGACAGAAAGATACTAAGAAGCTAACAAGAAATATATAGACAAAGAGATTTAAAGGGGGTCTAAGAAGCCTCTTATAAGTGCTAGTTAAGAAAGTAAACAACTAATGAACCATAGAACATTACTTGGAAACATAAACTCGAATGGAAGATCATATAAAACCAGCTCACTAATATTATTAAACTGAACAAGGCCTTTACATTAGACAAAAGGAAAGGATTTTTGAAAGAGGCTAAGTTCTGCCTCTCCATAGTTATAAAGTGGCTATTTATAGGCCACTAACTTCAAACTAACATAGCTACAATTTACAATGAGTTCCGTCCAATTACGTATGAGATAGTGGGGGCCTGGTTTGTAGTGGCAAATGGTTGAAGAGGTAGGGGCCTAGCTAAGCCAAAGCTCCTGTTAGATAAGGCTACTGTAGAGAGTAGTAAACACGTCTGACATGCATTGATAAGTTTGAATGAAGCTGCTTCAAGATGTTTCTAGGACCATTTTTTTAAGTGTTGGACATGCTTAGTCTCATCCGTCTCTTCCTTGGAATCATTCTTCATTGACATCAACATCTGGATCATGGTTATCATAATAAGGGTCATCGTGACCAATGAAAGGATTGGGCATTTCCCAAGGGTCTTTATGTGGTCATTGTTGTCTGTAAACTTCTAGAGTGCTTAGTCCTATTTCGGATAAGGTTCCCATATTAAGAGATTCTGCCTTTGTAAGAGCAATCTAACAACATGCCTAAGTGGTGTCCATGTGTAAATGAAGGGAGTCATCTAGGTTAGTATGCCAATGAATTTCTGGTAGGTGAAAGATACCTTCTGCTCGGATGTCCTTTTTTGAATAAGGCTTAGCAATCATGGATCCTATAGTAATTTTGTGACCAAATCTTGGATGTTCTATGATGAGATATTTTTCCCAATCTCCATTATGAGCATGATTCTTCAAAATTTCAATGAAAATATCTATTTTCACAAGAGAAAACAAGTCTATAGAATCTTTGTTCAAAATGAAGACATAGGTAATACTCATTGAGAAAGTACCACTTGTAAAGATAATGTATAACTATCTAGATGGTTGTCCAGAAGGCAAAAGGGGTTTCCCATGGTGTATTTGGGTCAAGATAAATAGCAAGAAAGTGATTGTGGTTTGGCTTAGTAATTATGAAGGACTTTGATGATTTTTTTGGATCTGGCTTCAATGGTCAAGGTCTTTATTTGGTCTTTCATATCTGAAGGAAGGTTTTCTATCATACTAAGAATATCATCAGGGGCTGAAGAAGACAAGTCTGAGGATGAGGATAGGTTTGTAATGGGATATACACACAAAGGTGAAGGAATAGCTGTGGTGTTAATGGTTGGTGGTTTCCTGGAAAGGTTCAGTGATTAGGTTATCTTTTCCTTTGATGTGCTTGACTTGGAAGGACCATTGTGAAAACCAATTTGACCATCTAAGTAACTATGGGTGAGCAAGCATTTTTTGTTTGAACTAAAGCATTTTTGGGAAGGAGGACATGTCCATTTCCACTAGAAAATTATGTCTAAGGAGATGAAACTGGAATTTTTCAGTTCCATGTTTTACTACATGAATCTCCTTAAAAATGGAATGATAGTGAAGTTCTGAAGGCTTGTATGCACCATTTTTATGTCCACAAATATTTCTTTTTCCATTAATTTCTTCAAAAAGGGTTGTTGCTTAGTACTCTTCACTTACATCCTATTTGCAAAATTTGTTTGCCTAGTCCTGGAATTTGTAGCGGGGGAAGCTTTTCTGCCAACTTTTCAATTGCTAGACTGCTTCTGTGTGACAAGAGTTCCATTCTGGAGGGATTTTCTTCAGGATTTGAGCTACACAATTCTGTATCTAGAAATCTTCGGGATGAAGTCGGACATTTAATTAAAAATTCCAAGAAACTGTTGTATTTGTTTGACACTTGTGAGCTTATCTAGAAATTCGCCAAGAGAGGCAGCAATGTGTGGCTACAAAGTGTATTTCCTGTCTGAGATACTTACTCCCAAAACTTCTATAGAAGACTATTCGATGACCATTTTTTTTTCTGAAAGCATTATCCCTTGAGATTTTACTAAACTATAAAATTCAGTGAGCAATTTTTCATGAGAATTCGTAGCTTTTGAGAACAAAAGAATATCATCCATATAGATTAATACATTAGCCAAGAGTGGCTAGAAAAGCATTACCATTGCCTTTTGGAACTGGGATGGGGCATTTTTTAGACCAAATGGCATGACTGTCCATTGGTAATGGTGATCTAGGATGCAAAACGTTGTTATGTACCTTTTTTATGGGTAGATTCCTAATTGCCTGGTTGAGATCTTGGTAATTAATTACCAATCTAAGTTTTCCTTAGATTTGCTCAACATACTTGTTGACATAAAATGCTTCATATGCCTACAAGGAGGTTGTGGGTTCAATATAGAGGAGGGTAGATAACTCTTGTTTGGCTAAAGCTAAATGTTTTGGTTCATTCCTCTGTGGCTGCCTTTTGTAGGTTTACATCTCTTTCTTTTTGAAGTGGAGGTGAATGAAAAAATCTAGATTCTTCCATAAAGGATTTGGATTTTAGAGGAGGAATTCATAATGGCTATTTGCACAACAATCATTGATGTTTTGGGTTCTTAAAAAGTCATAGTGGTCGACTATAAATAGATGAGGAACCTAAGTCCAAGTGAGGGAGTTGTTGTTTGTGTAAAAGTCCTTTTGAAGACCATCTAAGGCTAGGTACTTGGTGAAGGAGATCAAAACCTATAAGGAGGTCTCTGACAGTAAAAGGGGATCCAAGGACTTGGTGTCTTATGGTGAGAGTTAGCAAAATCATGATAAGGATAGGCTTACTTTTCTGGGTGATTAAGAATGTATCTCCATTTGCTACACAAAATATCTAGCTATAGGGCAACCAAAATTCAATGGGTAGAATCTTAGGATGGAGAATTGTTGCTGCAGCTCTAGTGTCAATAAAAGCAATAACTAGAATAGGTTTGGAGTAAGTTTGTAGGAGGATATGTACTTGGGGTATGGAAGTTGGGCTGTAAGGGGGGATGTAATGGGCTGAAATGTATAAATGGTTTGGATTTCTAGGTCTGAGGCATCATAACTATCCGAGTCTGGATCTTCTTCTGATGTGGAACAAGCCATGACTACTAGAGCTTGAGGAGAGTAATCATCATAAAGTGAAAAGAGTGATTCTACATCTAAGATGGGAGTCTCATCTGCATGGATATGTGTTTGTTTAAGGAGCTTTGCCACCTTTTCCTTTTTGGGTGCTTTTTTTTTTTTTTTTTTGCAAAATGGCCTGGTTTTTTGCAAACAAACTAGACTTTTGAAGCCTTTCCTTTAAATTGCTTTCTTCTAAGAAACTTCCATTTTCTCTTCCTGAAAAATTTATTTTCATGGTCCTGCATGGTATTTCTTTTTCGAAGGATACTTCTTGAAATGATTTCTTCTTTTCATTGAACAGTCACAGCTTTTCTCATAACACTTTATCTACAAGTCTTTCCTTTTGCAACTGTCTTTGAGTTTATTATGAACTTTTTCAATTTTTGAAATGAATTTTCTCTAGTTGCAAAG
Organism: Castanopsis chinensis; assembly: GCA_032878915.1. Taxonomy (NCBI): domain Eukaryota; kingdom Viridiplantae; phylum Streptophyta; class Magnoliopsida; order Fagales; family Fagaceae; genus Castanopsis; species Castanopsis chinensis. Next base: position 380,026 of record JAVQMG010000021.1, read on the forward strand.
CTTTTCTAGAGCAATGAGCATGTGTTGATAGATTTCTCCCAAGGAAGCTTGTTGCAAAGTTATTCTTTGGAGGTTCATCATGCAAAAAGTTTCATCTCCCAATTGATCTAGGAGGGAATTGAGGAAGGTGCGCTTGATGTTGACATGATCCATGCCATTGATAAAATAAAATATTCTTGACATTCTATCAAAATGCTTCTCCAGATCTTTTCTTTCAAATGAACATTTCATGGCCAGGAATTCTTCTCGTGCAACCTCTGTATAATGTGCTAGTGGGCCAAGAAATTCATTATGAAGGATTGTGAAAAAATCTTCTAGTGTTTGGGATTGGGCCGCCTGTCTTTGCCAAAATTCTCCAAAATTGATCCACCATTCTCTTATCCTTCTAGGGAGTCTTGCAACGCACTTAGCAATGACTTGGGCAATAGTAGAATTTGGAGTTAAGAGTTTAGCCGTGTACCATGAATACATGCTAAAAAATTCTTCATGCCACTTGGAAGGAGGAACATTATCAATGGTTAATAGACGTTTTAAATTTGTGCTTAACAAGTAGGTTAAACGAGTTTGGTTGTCAGGGACAAAAGGTGAAGGAGGAAAAATCGGCGGTGGCAGTGGAGGCGGTGGAGGGTGGAGGGTGGAAGACATCATCTTCTTCTACAGTTGGTTGATCTTCTAGTTGGTGCATAAACACTTCTTGTAGACTAAGATCAATCAAGTCTAAATCAGTGTTAGAAATTATAAGGAGCACAAAAGGATCTCTTGGATCTTCAAGAGTAAGGTTCTTTAGGAATAAGGAAATTGGATTTGGAGGATCAGAATCTACAACCAACTTATTCATATCTGGAGGTTTTGGAGAAGCACCAATGGTTGGATCTGAAGGCTGATATAATGATTCTTTGTCTTATTTACTAGGGGAGGGTTTATTTTGTGGCTTGGCTTGAGATTTTGGCTTAGGTGGAAGTGGGTATGTTTTAGGCGGGAGAATTCCACTTGCCTTAAAGGGGTTATAATTAGGATGTGTTGTGGCTAATTGTTGGAGATTTTTTCCAAAAGAGGGTGATGAAAATGGAGAGGTTAAAGGTATGGGCAAGTCTTTATATAATGATTGTCTAGGTTGGTAAGGGGTATAGACAAACATTGGGGAGGGTTGGGTAGCTGTCTTTTATGATCTTTCTATGGACTGAATTTGTGTCAGCAATTGCTTTCTTTCCTTTTCTTTTTGCCCTATAAGGGGAAAAGAAATAGACATATCTGTGACTATGGATGCAATTGTTGCAAGCTCTTGTTTAATCATCTTGATTTTTTTCTTTAAATCATTGATAAGAGACTTTAAGGATGACAAGGCATGGGCAACTGCCTCGACTAACTTCTGTTAGTTATCAAGAATTTTTTAAAGGGCTTTTTTTTGTGCTACAACATTTTCTACTTGCCAATTTAGAGCTACTTCTACTAGCGAAACATGTTTCCTTATTCCATTTAGGTTGGTTCCTACAGGATTTTCGATTTTCCAAACATGCTTTGTATTGGTTTAAGGATGTTCAAAACCTTCAAGAGGAAGAAAATCTTGTGAGTAAGAAGGTGAAGCATAGTCAAACATTTAACAAGATAAGGGTTTTTGTGTCTGGGTTTTACCAGGAGGAAGAGGTTGGCATCTAGGTAAACGGGGAAGAACTATCTGGTAATAAGGATTAGTGGATGTTTTGGTTTTTTATCATGATCTTCTTTGAGCACATTTTCTTTACATGGAGGAGAAGAAGGGTTTTTTTGCTTTCTAGTTCTAGGATAGAGAACATAATAACCAAATTTTCCAGAGGGTTCCCCAAGGATATCAACTTTTGGATCACCACCTTCATATCTTTCTTTCAAGATTCGTTAGGCAGATTTTTTCTTCCTTGTTCTTGGATGATCGTCATCATAGGTTTCTTCTTCTTTGCATTCTGCACAATCACAAATATCCTATCATATGTGGCTAGGGGTGATTTGCCCTCATAGCAGGGTTTTCCATCTTCATGGAATGCTTTAATCTTAAGGCCATCTTCACAAACATATGCATAGGTTGGAGCATAGCAATCTAAGTTGGGAAAACTGTCACATCTTTCTTTTCTAGTGGGGCCCTCAAAAATCTTATCTCAACTTCACCATTTTCTTTCCTGATAAAGAGAGGGTTGTTAGATTGGACTAGCTTAACTGCTTGGTAAAGCATTTCATATTTTGTAATCCATGATTTTGGAAAAAGGGAATCATTTGGTCTTTTGTGAGTTGTCTCGGGACAAACGTACACGTGGGGGTCATTCCTAGATCAACTTGGATTAACAAGGCATCATTATTTTGGGCCATGTCTGGGATTGTCATATCAAATGCATGATTTTGAAGCCTATAAGCAAGCTGATAGTGAAGTGGAGTACAGACACCGGGGGGAAGGGGGAGAGTCGCCGCCTAGTTTTTGCAATGGCTTAAGAACCATATATATAGCGTCCTCTCGAGGAAGGACCCTTCAATCTTACTACCAGAGACATGGGTTTGGGGTTAAGATACAGTCTTGGAAAGGTGTTAGGCACCCAAAACCGCCCAACCCTAAGGATGGTTTCCCATCATTGTGTCATATGTCTTAAACCTATTAAAGTCATACTCCAAACTTGTATCTAACTCACACACACACATTGGCATACATCTAACAATCAACATGGTATCAAACATTCCTAAACATACATATATCATGGAAATCAACCAAAGCCTACCATACATCTAATCATGCATATCATGGCATCAAAGCATTCATTACAACATAAACACTAATCATACATCTAATCATGTTTCATCACAAACCCTATCATCATATGATATCATAGCATATCCTAACATGCATCTAATCATGCTTCATCACATCACAAAGCCTAGCATACATCTAATCATAGCATCATATCATATCCATCTAAGGCAGAAACATATGAGAAAGCACAACTTCATCAAACAAGCATATTCATATCTAGACAAAACCCTACTCAAATATGCATGTTCATATGAATTCATGACTTACCATTACTTACCTTACAGTAACTTAGCACCTATGGCATTATGCATTGTTGGGGACATATTTTTATGTAATTGGCATATCCTTTGACAAAACGCACTTTACTTGTATTTGGGTAAATCTAAGTAGGTTCAAGATGATCATTACAAGTAGTTAAATTGAAGACATAAAGATTACTCAAGAACTGCCCAAGAAAAGTGCAAACTGCAGGTCTCGATACCTCCTCGACAGAATCTCGATCTGTCGAGATTCATTAAAGCTCTACATATGTTTCGATCGATTGAGCTTATGGGAGTCAGATTAAAGCCAGCAACGTTTTTACTCTAAAATGCTAATTGTTTATTAGTTTGTATAATTCTTTTTGGACTAGGAAAGCCCAAGGTTTGTGTAAACCTATTTGGAATAGGAGAGCCCATTAAACTCCTATTTAAAGGAGGTGGAAAAAGAAAAACCTAACCCTAGAGAGCTTCATAAGATTTTCTTTTTGAAACCCTATTTAAAGGAGGTGGAAAAAGAAAAAGAAAAAGAGTTCTTGCTGCGTTTCTTGTACGCCTTTGGGTTTTGTAACCAAGCAAAGTCTCTTACACCAATATTGAAGATCTTATTAGTGTTTCTATGTGAAGCTGCTGCAAATCAATTACAACAATCAAAGGATTGCTATGGAGTTAGTCACGTACTGGGATTCGTGCAAAGGAGTAAGCTGCGTACTGGGATCCGCGCAATTGGTTAGTCACGTACTTGGGAGCCGTGCATCAAGAGGAGAAACTGTCACTACAGAATAAGTCCAATTGGGTATTGGGGTAAGGGTTCAACTGTAGGTTGGTAAGGTACTCAGATTCCTTGCTTGTAATCGCTTGTTGTGATAATAATGGAGTTTCGGGAGTGGTGACCTTAAATCACCCAGTGGGGTTTTTGCCGTCAGGTTTTCCCCATTCGTAAACAAATCACCGTGTCTTTTATTTTCTGCTGCATACTTTAGTTTTGGTGATTTGTTTGTTATGCCACGTGAATTTGCATGTTAACTTGATTAATTAAGAACTTGGCTAATTAATCACTAGGGGTCAACGCATTTGTGGCCTATCAAGTGGTATCAGAGCAGGCACACTCTAATTAGGTTTTAATCTTTGATGTGTGATCCATTGACTCCTGTTGTCATGAAAACTCTTAATTGTTTTGATTTGCATGATCTTGTGTTGAATGATGATGATGATATTCATGATGCCTATTGCAAGCTTTATAATTTTTGTATGAAATCTCTTGAGTGTTCTACAAAATTAAAAGCTAAATTTAAAAAGGTCAAGCTTGAAAAAGATGATTTGATTACAAAATTAGATGAAGCCACTAATTTGAATGAGAATTTTAAAAATCAAATTTCATCTCAGGTGGACAAAATTAAGAGTTTGGAAGAGTAACTAGTTGAATTTAAAACTGAAGTTGAAAAATTAACTAGTGCCAAACATTTTGTTGAGCCTAACTCAAAAGAAAAGGATTTTTATATTCCCCCACTCAAAAGGAATAATGAAGAGTTGAAGGCTAATATTGCTAGGATAGACAAAGGTAAATAATCTAATGTTAACGCTGAAATTTCTAAACCTGTGTCTAAAACTCCTCCTAGGTTGAATAAAATTCTGAATTTGTCCCTACTTGTCATCATTGTCATATGGTTGGTCATATTAGGCCAAATTGTCCTAAGTTGATGTCTCTGTCAACCTCTAAGGTTAGACCTCCTTCTGGGAAGCCGAGTAGCTCTAAAACTGCTCATGTTTGTCACCATTGTGGTGTTTCTGGACACATTTGTCTTAATTGCTTTAAGTTGTATTCTCATAATTGCTTTAAGTTGTATTCTCATAAGCAATTGTCTAATCGGTCACAAGTCTCCTCTCAAGGACCTACACCTGTGTTTGGAGAGTTATTAAAAGTCTTGAGCTTTTTAACTCAATTTCAGGAGAATTTTAATTCTTCTATGTCCTTTAGTAGTCATACTAGAACTCGTGCCTTTTCATCTTCACAGCCAAAGACTAGTGCTGTGTGGGTGAGAAAGGAGCCTAAGACTTAAGTGTCTTTTCTATTTGTCCTCTGCTTTAATTCTTTCTATCTAAAGTAAGACTCTCTTTGCTTGATTTCTTATCTGCTTTTGAAATCATGCTTTCATGCATATGCATCTTTCTTTCATGCTTTCATGATTGTTTGTCTGTTTTTGTTTGGTTGTTTAGTTTTTATTTTATTTAGTTTTTAAAATAAATAAATAAAAAAGGAAAAAATTAGAAAAATACAAAAACAGTGTGTGTTTATATACATTGGTTCTTGTGAACCTTAAAATGGCCATTGAAATAGTGTTTTCTAAACTTTGTATCTCTTGTAACTTAAATAAGCATTCTTATACACAACTAAGCAAGTGAGCTTTGTAGCTCTTTGTTTGGGATGAGTAAGGTTAAGTGATCTCTTGTACTTAACATTCATATCACTCTTTTTGACGGGTAGAACTAGAAAATACTAAGAGAAAGGCATAAATAACCATCTCACCACTGTTACTCGCCAATCATGATATGACATCTGTATGCTTCGGCATAGCAAAAGTGCAATGTCAATGACATCTGTATGCTTCGGCATAGCAAAAGTGCAATGTCAAAAGCTTAACATAATTGGGTATTTCTTTTCTCTCTCTTGTATGCCCATGCATGATATGCTCAATAAAAGAAAATATGCAAAGAAATAAAAGCAAAAAGATTAAAAATGCTTTAAAATATGGTTGCAAGCATGTTTTCTAGGAGATGTGGGAGTTATAGGATGTACCTTGAAGGTGATAGTCCCCATCAAACAGTTATGATTGTGTGTGAGTTAAAGTGATTTTCTCATATCTCAAATCACATAACTTTGAGACACTTATACAATCTTGCGATGTTTTTCATACACAACATGCAATATTCTTTGTTATTCTTGATACATGTGCAAGTACAATGTGATTTGGTCATCACAAGGTTTACATGCGTTGATGTATGCTCACTAAACTGTCTTAACTCATTTTTTAAATATAAAATTGGTTAGACTTGTTTAGTGTGTGTATGTGTATGTGTGTGTGTGTGTGTGTGTGTGTGTGTGTGTGTTTTGAATCAAAATGCATGACATTTTTCTTGTTGAGAGATGTTTTTAAGAGGTTAATATAGTGTCTGGATCTTTGGTTGAGTTGCACGCTTGATTGCATTCACATTTGTATTTTTCTCTTCTTGAAAAACTGCTTTTAAGCCATCTCGACACCTTCTCGACACCTCTCGATACCTGGCTTATCTATCGAGATCTTCAATTACATCTTATCGCAATCTCGACACCTCTCGATAGCTATGTGGATCGATCAAGGAAGTTTCTGTCTGCTCGATAGATCCTCGACACCTTCTCGATCCATCGAAGTTGCCTCGATAGCTGTCTCGACACCTCTCGATCGATCGAGATACCCTTGTATGCATTTCATCTTTCTTTATTTTGCTTGTTTTTCCCTTTGTGTCCATAGCATCTTGTTTTTCTTTCTCTTGTAGGTCTATGGTTCCTTGTTCTCCTCGTTCCCTCTATATCTGTTTTCTGTCTTTCTCCAGTTAAGTCTTTTGGCTTTTTATACCCTTTGTCAATCGTGTCAAAAAGGGGGAGAAATTTGAGTTTTGTATGTCATTCCTCAGGGGGAGTAATAGACTTAGAGGGAGAATTTCATGTTAAAAGAGGAAAGTTTTTATTGTAACTAACTTAGGGGGAGAGTTTGTTTGATACACATTGATATTAATATAATTTTGTGTAGTGTATCTTTTGGTTTTGTAACCATTTTTACATGCATGATGCTTATCAAGTGGTATATGTGATGATGTATGTGTTTCACTCTTTATCTCACATGTGTTGTTTCTTTTCTTTATTTATACACATGTTTCTTCTTTATTCAACTTGTAATTATTTTCCACATGGTACCTTGATGTGTTTTGTTTAGTGCCTTTCAAGAAAGACAAGTTAAAGCCAAGTCAAGATTCCGAACCTTCTTCTTGCAGCAACTTCCAAGGTTCAAATCTTTTAGACTAGGCTTATTTATTCTTGAGTAGAATGTATTCTAGGACATTCAATGTACTCTTGTGGTTTTGTCACGGATTGCCAAAGGGGGAGATTGTTGGAGACATATTTTTATGTAATTGGCATATCCTTTGACAAAACGCACTTTACTTGTATTTGGGTAAATCTAAGTAGGTTCAAGATGATTATTACAAGTGGTTAAATTGAAGACATGAAGATTACTCAAGAACTGCTCAAGAAAAGTGCAAACTGCAGGTCTCGATACCTCCTCAACAGAATCTCGATCTGTCGAGATTCATTAAAACTCTACAGATGTTTCAATCGATTGAGCTTACGGGAGTCAGATTATAGCCAGCAACGTTTTTACTCTAAAATGCTAATTATTTATGGGTTTGTATAATTCTTTTTGGACTAGGAAAGCCCAAGGTTTGTGTAAACCTATTTGGAATAGGAGAGCCCATTAAACTCCTATTTAAAGGAGGTGGAAAAAGAAAAACCTAACCCTATAGAGCTTCATAAGATTTTTTTTTGAAACCCTATTTAAAGGAGGTGGAAAAAGAAAAAGAGTTCTTGCTGCGTTTCTTGTACGCCTTTGGGTTTTGTAACCAAGCAAAGTCTCTTGCACCAACATTGAAGATCTTATTGGTGTTTCTATGTGAAGCTGCTGCAAATCAACTACAACAATCAAAGGATTGCTGTGGAGTTAATCACGTACTGGGATTCGTGCAAAGAAGTAAACTGCATACTGGGATCCACACAATTGGTTAGTCACGTACTTGGGAGCCGTGCATCAAGAGGAAAAACTGTCACTACAGAACAAGTCCAATTGAGTATTGGGGTAAGGGTTCAACTGTAGGTTGGTAAGGTACTCGGATTCCTTGCTTGTAATCGCTTGTTGTGATAATAGTGGAGTTTCGAGAGTGGTGACCTTAAATCACCTGGTGGGGTTTTTTCCGTCAGGTTTTCCCCATTCTTAAATAAATCACCATGTTTTTTATTTTCCGCTGCATACTTTAGTTTTGGTGATTTGTTTGTGCTGCCATGTGAATTTGCATGTTAACTTGATTAATTAAGAACTTGGCTAATTAATCAATTTAATTAATCACTAGGGGTCAACGCATTTGTGGCCTATCATGTATGGACATATGAATGCATGATCATGGTATAAGGACAACACATAAACAAACCCTAATCTAAATATGTGAAGGCAATTATCTAATTAAACATGTGAAACGGGAACCCAAAAGCATGAATATATGAAAAAGGGACTAAAACAAAACCATTACATATGAAAGCGGAAGCAAAAACAGATAAAATAAAATTAGGGTTTCTAGGCAAGTTCATAAGCACGCTTGAACAAGCTTGCGTGCGCAGGGAAGATTATGTATATATGGGTTTCTGCCTAAAACCCTAAAAACACAGTAAACAAAGGAGAACACACAAGCACAAATTCTAGCAACCTAACAAGCTTTAAAACATACAACTACATAAACCTAGACTACATAAGCATATTAAAACATAAAACAAGTAGAGAAACAAGCAAAGGCAAAATTAAACTAAGGCTAATAAAAAGAAAAAGTTTAGAACTATACCTCAAAGAAAAGCTCTTCAAGATTGATTGTTGACTATTCCCCTTAGTCAAATCTATTCACAATTAACAAAAAGTGTGATTAGTAATCTTAAACTCAAAGATCAAGGCCAAAAAAGGCCCTAAATAGTGAAAAACTCTCTCTTTGATTCATTATAACTAGTGAATCTTACTATTTTCCTGTGGGATTTCTGTGTGTTTTTGAAAATATAACATGTAAGGCTACTTATAGTGTGAAAAAAGGGGTTTGGAACGGCCTCCAGACGATGTGAGATTCATTTCAAACCCCCAACATTAATGCAAAAAACCTCCCTTGTTTAGGTTTCTAAAATTCGCTATGTGTGCGCAAGATCGATCCTACGTACAAATGCAGAAAGCTGCATGTGCAGGCTAATTCTTCCATGTGTATAGCGAGGGTTTCCTTGGCCTTATTTTTCAAAAAAGATTTATTTGCTCATTAAAAGTTATATTTTTCAATTTAACATTTCTTAAGTCAATTTATCATCAGATTCGGTCCTAAACCAACCTTTTGTCTTAGAATTCAACATCATTGGGGAACAGGGTCCCGAGTTGTAAGGGGTACAACATTCAATGTCTACATGTAGCTGCATATGTGTCTTGTACTTGAGAAGCTCTTGTAATCTAAACTTGCACCTTGAGAGCATCACAAAGATGAGGGTCTTTGAGAGGCATATTGAAGTTTGAAAAAAGTGTAACAAAAACTGCTCCTACCTTTAGAGCGGTCTAGACAGTTCCTATAACCTCATTCTAATATTTTAAAAATCTGGAGTCAATGAGTGAAATTCTAGAGACTGCAGGGAGCCCTTTTCTTCCGTGTAAAGTGAGTGCTAATCTTACAGCACCAAAATGAAGATGTGTGTATCCTTTTTTTTGCCATGGAATTACAAATTCTCTAAGAAGAGCAAGGGTGATGAAATTTTTCATTTTCACTTGTTGGGATATTGAATTGATCGAACTTGGAAGCCTGGACATACTCATTTACTGTAGAAGGATGAGAAGGACCAATAAATTTTTTTATGGTTTTTTTGAATGAAGGTTGAGGCTTATTAAACACAATGTAAGGATTTACAATGGAAAAGTCGGTAATAGGAATTTTACTATCTTTGGGTACATAGAGATTTCAAATAGGTAGTCTAATCTATTTGCAGTAGATGTACGGAAGGAAATGTCAAAAGAGGGTTTAGGGGTACTAGTAACTACAAAAGATGAACTAGCCACAGTGATTTCTTCAAGAAAGAATTGTTTGCCCAAAACCTGACAAGATAAGAACGCCAATTCTAGGCTCAAACGGCCACAAGGTGACTGTGGAAAACTAGATTCTTTGGAACTTTAAAAACAAACTCCATACTGTTCCACTTGATTAATAAGTCCAATGTTCTGATGTGACCCATACAGAAGATCCACGTATTGTGGCAGCTGTAAATCACAGAGTATACTAATCAGGAAAATATCTCTCTTTATCTTTATATCCATATCATTATTGCTTTTTTGTGATATTGTGCTTATTTCCTAGATGGGTATTGGACTTTCTCCTAGGATTTGTATGGGAAGTACTCTTCGAAAGAAGAAATCCCATCCCACCTAGTCATCTAAGATGTATTGAATTTTACGAACAATACTAATGTGATAATTCCTTATTGGATGATGTAAAACATAGGTTTTACACCCCATCCTTATTAAATTCGGACTCAAAAATTAAATATTAAAAGTATTATGAAAGTGTTATGAGATTTTATTTTATTCGCTGAAGAATTCTAACTTTTAACCCCAACAAAGAAAAATTAAAAAAAAAAAAAAAAGAAAGAGAGAAGGAAGCTATAACAGTCTCTAGGGTAGCCAATAATGGCTGTGAACAAGGCCAAGAAATCCACTCCAAGCTCAGAAAAAGTGATTGCGAGGGTTTCGTTCTACTTAGCCCTACAATACGAAGTTCAGGCCTTTGATCTCCAAGTACTCCATCAGATACCCCCATCACATTCTTCAACCATTCAACATGCTGATCTTTATGTGATTCAATTTGAAAAATGACTTGTTTTAGGGTTTATTAAATTTACTAGAGAATTAGATATGAAATAGAAAATAAGTTGGAACTTTTTTTGCACTTGAAATTGCTGTGATCTATAATTAAATGAGACAAAATCTTGCATTTTGTTGATTAGTCATAATGATAATGACAATTACCGAAGACAAATAATGTGTTGTCCCTCTCACAATCCCATCTTGGTGCTAGTGACGGGATTAGACGAAGGCCACGCGTTAAGATCTTATCATTAAAGGTAAATTTGGTACACTGAATAGAGATTACAATAAAAATTATAATATTTATTACTGGAAATAAAATATGTTATAATGGAATAGCTATATTTATTCATAAGTTTGGTTATGAGTTGTAACATTAGAATAAAATTTAAGATTTATTTTAGGAAATATCTCACTCATACAATTATATTCCCTTAAAAATAATATTTTTAAAATTTGAAAGAAAGATGAGTTATTTTTTATGATTTTTTTATTTTTGTAATTGTTCTGTGTATATAGAAAGTTTATTTATTTGAAAATATATTAATTTTAAAAATTATTGCACATACTAGGGAATAACTATTACAACTCTTTTAACGGCGAATAATTATTCCTCATTTTAAAGAATAATTATTCATAAGGAATGATTATTCCTTATTTTCTTGTAATAAAAATAATACGAATAACTAAATCATATGAATAACTATTATATTACATTGTCTACTATAATCTACCAAATATTGAGTAAAATGCTGAGGGATCCACCGATAAACTAATCTTGTATTTTTTTATGGACACCATTGTTGTTGTAAAAATATATGTTCCGTTTAGTAGATATAAATTTTTTTAGAAGAAATACAAAAAATTATCAAAAAACTTAGTTGATTTTTTTATATAAATTTTTTAAAAATGTTTTATAAATTAATTTCTTTGAGTCATTTGTTAAATCATTGTCATATACACACACACACACACACAGGACCTTGACTTCACGAGAAATGCATGCTTAGCGTCACATCATGCCCACATGACAGGTTGCAGTCTGAATAAATGTGAGAGACGGATTGAGATCAAGTGCAATTCACCATGCAATTACACCATTTCCTTCACAAATCCAATGGTGTTTGAAGATGTAGGTAGTTCAGCTTCGGTGCAGCTGGAGGCATTTAACTTGATGTCTTGTTTGCGATATATATTTCTGGTCAACATGCTAGTGAGACATGAACTTTATGCGCTCAGCACATATAAAAATTCCGTGTTATTTGTAGAGAAAAAAACAATAAAGAAAGAAAGCAAATCAATCCCAAATTTCCAACAATGACAAGATTTTGAAGCGTGGGCTTCATCTAATCATCTTTTATTTTGGTTGGTTTAAATTTGGGTTAAAACTTACAATTCATATAAGTGGCGAAGCCAGAACTTTAAGCTTGAGAGTCAACTAAAGAATAAATTGTACCATTTTATTTTTATATATTATATTCATAATATTTACATAATTAGTGTAAACTATTACTAAAAACACAATTTACTATACAATACAAGTTAAAAAGTTTATAATTTGCTCATAAATTTATATTTTCAAATTAAATTATAACTTATTAGGTATAATAAATAAGACAAAAAATTACTTGTAAGGGCGTGTTTTGTGTCCTAAGCCCAAGGAGTGACTGGATTAGGGCCCAAAGAGCTCAATATAATGAATTTGTAAAGAGTGAGCTTAAAAACTAGACTTCAATGGATTGAGCAACGTGCAAAGTGCATTAAAGACAGTAAGAAAGCAAAGGAAATTAAGCTGCATGCAAAAAAAATCCCTCCTCGGCAGAATCGTTGGAGAGTAGTTCTTGAATATATGTCTTCCCACTTGGTTACAGTTTTAGTTCTTGGTTGCTACAGTGTCTTCTTCCACAATTTTTAGATGCCCCTTTTTTTTGGAAGGTTTCTTACGTTATATAGCCTCTTTCCATTGATCTTGACCCTTCATTTGTTGATCATGCAGACCACCACCTGAGTGCTTGTCTCATCAGACATTTTCCCAGATCTTCTGTGAATTGTGGCATCAAGACAGTACTGTTCAAGAGTCTTCTCCACCTAAATGCGGCCAGAGGGTTTGGTGGAGTGCAATTAATATGGTGGTAACTTTCATCCCTTCAGACATGACAGGACTAACCTCTTCTCTGAAGCCCTTTCGCAACAGTGTGACCTCCTTGAGTAGTGTGTCATCGATGCGATCAAGGCTCGCCTCCCTGACCTTACCATCCAAGTGTATGAACTCCTCGGGACTGTATTAGCCTCCTCGGCCTTGGGTACAACACGTGGCATGATTTCCTTATTAAATTTATGTACCCCACGTTACTAATAGGTTAAAGATTATTTAAAAATTAGACAAACAATCAAACATTACATTATTCAATTTATGTGATAGATTATATGGTTTTACAAAATTAATAATAGTCTATTATATTTATATGTTATGCAAAATTTATATTAATTTAAAATTAAATTAAGGAATATAAGAAGAGTTCTAGACAGTAGAGAAAAAAAAAAAGTAGCGGTCAATAACTTAATATTAATGAACGTTGCAAAGAGTAAGGCTTTTAGCCATACACGGGTTCTTCTTGGAATTGATGCAAGGAGTAAAATAATATTGGACTTGCTATATGAATTCTATAGAGCACTAACCTTCAGAGACAACTAAAGTGCAGAAGAAAAATAGAAAAGCAAATCAAATAGAGAAAATCTGAGAAGATATGGAAGAGAGAGAGAGATGCTAAGAAAAGAGTCAATGACTCACCTTTGGGCACCGTGTGGATTACCTATAAGTTCAGTCTGAACCATTCAGATGCAGATTTATTAGTGTGTAACTCGTTAAGGATGAAGAACAATAAAAGCACAACTTCTTCATCATCAATGGCTAGGGCCAGTCCTAGACATTTTGGGGCCTTAGGCAAGAACGAAAAATGAGGCTTTTTTTTTCTTTTTTTTTTTAAATTTTTTTGATATATTTTTTTTTTAAGTTTTTCATATCCAAATACATATTTTTTAGTAGACATTTCTAATAAAATACTATATTTATAAAAACTAAAACAAAAAATAACTTTCAAGTATTGAGTAAATGAGAAATAGAACCTGATTTATATAAAAAGTATTGTTGTAGTTTCATCGAACAATAACAATCTTTTAGTAATTTCAACCTGCATAAATAAAAGCTTATTCAATACATTATCACTAACTAAAATATATATATAAAAACAAAAGATTAAAATTAAAAAAAATTTAAGCATAGGCATAACAAAAATTTAAGAACAACTATAACACAACGCTTATTAATAGGACCCACCTGAAAAAAAAAAAAAAAAAAAAAAAAAAAAAAAAAAAAAAAAAAAGAAGCACAAAACAAAACATATCTAATATCTACAACACATAACAGTATAACCCAAAAAAAAAAAAAAGGCCCAAACAACGTGAAACACATCCAAGCAGAGGAAGGCAGCCCAATTTTTTTTCTTAAGTTACTTAAGTCCAACTGTCCAAGCAAATGAAACGTGTAGAGATTAGAGAAATTCTGAAGCCAAGCGCCCATTCATCAAAAAAAAAAAAAAAAGAAGCCAAGCGCTGAAGCGCACTACTTGATAGCAGAGTCGCAGACTAGAGATGAGAGAACTCAAAACCCAAAGCCTAAAGCAGAGGCGTAGAGGCAAGCTTGCTTGAGATGAGAAGGATTAGGAATCAGAGAAGCGGAGAAAGCAAGCTTGCTTGAGATGAGAGGGCTAGAGGCAGAAAGCAGAGAGAAAGAGGCAGAGCTACAGAGGGATTTGAGGAACGGTAAAACTAAAAATTTTAGGGATTTGAGTTGTTTTATTTGTTTTGATTTGTGATTGTTTTGTGATTAATCCCTTAGACCGGATTTGTAGTTTATCCTGTTGGTTTTTGGTTTGTCTAGAGTATAATAATGTTATTTTTGAGCAATAATTTTGTTTAAGACCAATGTATAACCAGATCTACCAAAATTTTTATTTTTTGGTTAAAAGGAATTTTGGGGCCTCCCTTCCACTTGGGGCCTTAGGCAATTGCCTAATTGGCCTAAGGGAAGGGCCGGCCTTGCCAATGGCAAAGTAAGTAAGAGAAGGTTTTTTTTTTTAATATTTTTAAAATAAAAAAAAAATTAACGAGGAAAGAGCAAAATGTTGAACTTTTTCAAAGATTTTTGTTTCAAATTAAAATTTTGAGATAATTGCTAAAATAATTATGTGATTATCATAAGTGGATGAATATCCAATTAATTTCACTAGTAGAATTGTAAACCTATTTTAATAGAAGGATAGAGATGAATATCCAATTAATTTCACTAATAGAATTGTAAACCTATTTTAATAGAAGGATAGGGGAGAGGGGGCAAAAAGGACATATACTTGAACTTTTTTATCAATAAATTTAAAATCTCATAACATATTTACAATAAATTTAAAATTTCTTAGACGTAGTATTAAGTTTCCTAAGAATTTAAAAGCATTGATGAGAATAAACAATTTCAATCTTTTCTAAGAGCTATTAAATTCAAAACTATTTGAATTTAATTGAAAATTTTAATATATAACACCTAAGTAACTGTTTCCAATTTTGATATTTGATTTAATTTATGATGTGGTTTAGCCTTTAATTTTTCAGCGCCACATACAATCTTAAATATTTCTAGAAGGACTTAGTTTACGTCAAATACATCTAGTGCACTGGACTCGGTCAAATGGTGACACATGTCAAAAAATAGACATATATCGCCATCTCAACGGATTCAATACTACTAGACACTGAACCTAAACTTGACCCTTTCTAAAAAATGTGATTTTTTTTCAGAAATCAGGAAAAGAAGTAGTTTTTGGAAAGTATGATTTTTCCATTTGTGATCTTATTATCATTATTATAAATATATCGCAACAAGTTTCCTCTTCTCTCTCTCTTTCTCACACATAGACACACACAATTTGGATACTGTTGATTTCCATTTTTTAACGGTAATGGCCAACAAAGACAAGCTCATAGACCCAGCAACAAAACCCCAAGAGGATGCAGGGAGAGGCCTGGCCGAGCAATCAGAGGGGGCAATTTGCTGCAGAATGCCCAAGGTTGTGAAAGTCATCAAGGGGCCTGATCACCCACTAGTCATAGCGAAAGAAAAGAAGATGATCTTCAGCCCCAAACCCATGAAAGATGAAAAGAAATAGGCCCATGAAGGGCCCAGAGCATGTCAAGAAAAAAGGAAGGCACCAAGAAGAACCCCGCAGAATGGCCCATGAATTTTGTCCAAGTCCGAAGGATCCCAGATGTTACGTATAAGAACAAAGTCTTGGAACACACCTAGGGAAAAAGAGGAACTACAAAACACGAAAGAGATCAAAAGCATTAAATGCAATCCTTGAGTTTCAGGCATCAAGCCGTGTGGAAAGAAGACTGGGTCTGCTCCGCCACATCCCAGACCCAGAAGGTGAGGAGGGTTCATCGCTGATTGAGGCTTGGGAGCCGTGGCATGGTGGAGGGGAAGGAGTCTTTGGTCCTTGGTATTCTGCTGTGGTCCTCTTTACGGAAAAGCCTTGCTGGGAAGTGATTTGACCAAGAAGATTAAAAACACAGTGGACCATAAGGTGCATGTTTAGAAAATCTTAAGAATGGATCTCCAATAAAAGAGATAGTTGTTTCCTTACCAACCGCCCCAAGGAATCCTTGTAATCATCGAGTTCACATAGAAAAAAGTATATTTTCTAAATAAGGATGATGAGGATATTTTTGATCAATCGACATAGGGTGCCAAATGATCCTCACTTGATCATCGGTTTCGTACTTGTGACCAGTCCTAAGGGGTCACTAATCCTAGGGATTGTCGAGTCTAGCAGGCCACGGATCAAATTCCCTTCCAGACAATCCTAGGCTCTAAGACTCCACGTAGGATATAAATAGAGTCCACTCATATGCCTCTACATGGAAATAACTTACACACCACAACCAAAGATCCTACCGCATAATCAGATCTTCCCTATGTGGGAAGAGAATCCCTAAGATCTTGGGACCTTTCTCTCTTTAAGGAAATTCCTCACGTATCAAGAGATTCAGGTCAGCTCTCTTCTACTATATAAACAACAAACCCTAACCTTCTTGAGGTATATGAATTCTCCCTAGCTCTTGCATTCTTGAGTTCTTGAAGATTATTCTATTACTGACTTAACCTTTGGAGGGTCTTTGACTGACAACCCACCGCTGCTTTTTGTAGGTTCTCTCTATTTTTGTTCTTCAAGTACATCCATTAGCATGTGTGTGGATGATTAACTGATTGACAATGTTGAGCATCATCAGTTGACATCATCTATGGGAACGAGTGATAAGTTTTATCGCCATTTCAAGGACCAAGAGTTGCATGGTCTTGACACAATCAATGGCCACCACTAACCAAGACAACGGGAACCCGCCCAATGTGTTGGAAAGAGAGGTGCAAACCCTCGCCGCAACAGTTGAACAGCTCACTAAACAAAACCACGAGTTAGAGTAACAGTTGGAACAGTGAAACGATCAGGAATGGAATGATCAGAATGACAAATAGGGTAAGGGCGGATGAAACAACGATTGTCCCCCAATGGACAATTGCCAAGAGAGGGACGACCAAGAAGAAAGAAATGCCACTAGTAGGCGACACCGGCAAGACACCAATTGTCCCTCCGAACTAGAAGTTGGGCGTCACGCATGGCATAAGAGATGCAAGCAATGAAAGAGAAGATGGATATGATGATAAGTGCCACGAGGAGTCGGGAGTCCACTAGCTTGGACGAACTAGTCCATCGCACTAACTCTCCTTTTACAGCATCGATCACATCCTTCCCTCACTCTACCAAGTTCAGGATGCTGCAAGTGAATGCGTACGATGGATCAAAGGCCCCCCTGGACCACCTGAAATTGTTCAAAACCCTTATGCACCTACAAGGAGTCCCGGATGAGATCATATGTAGAGCCTTCCCCATCGCTCTCAAAGGGCTAGCCTAAGTATGGTTCAACAAGATAGCCCCCCACTCCATCTCAACCTTTAAGCAACTAAATGGACTCTTCGCCACACATTTCATCGAAGGACAACGACACAAGAGATCCTCGACAAGCCTCCTGAATGTCAAACAACGGGACAAAGAAAGCCTGAGGTTGTACGTCACCCGGTTCATCAAAGAGGCACTACTGATCGATGAAGCAGACGACAAGGTCCTAGTCATAGCTTTTACCTATGGACTCTGATCAGGAGATTTCCTATTCTTTGTTCATAAGAACAACCCAAAGACCAAGGGTGACATGTTGTATCGGGCCGCAAAATATATGAATGCTGAGGATGCCATGATTGCTAGAAGGGGTGGGTCAAAGAAGCGAGAGAAACATGACAATCCCCATCCGGATAGAGAAAGAAAGGCAACCTAAACACACAACAAGAGGGATGAACGAAGGCCAAGGCCTCCGCCAGGCCAGAATGCCATCTTCACTCTACTAAACACTTTGCTCGATCAAGTCCTAATGCAAATTAGGGACAACCTTGCACTGACATGGCCCAATAAGTTGAAAGATGATCCAAACAAAAGGCCAAGGAATAAATATTGCCGCTTCCATTGGGATCATAGGCATGATACATCTGAGTGCTATAACCTAAATCAACAAATAGAAGCCCTCATCAAGCAAGGAAAATTGCAGGGTTCATAAGTTGGGAAAGGGCAAAAGAAAACCCACCAAGGAATCAGGAGCTAAATCGACTACCTGAAGAGTGACCCAAGGCTCCACTTAAGGAAGTAAGAGTGATTGTAGGGGGAAACCTTGGATTGGGACGCATACATCGAGAATCCAGTGTGTGCAATTCATTTTGATAAGATAGATAGATTGCCCCCAATTAGTCATATAGGTTACAAAAAATCGGAGCTAGAAGAAGGGGTAGGTTGAATCTGCTGTTTTATGTCCTCAGTTCTTCTTGGTGGATGACATTCCATCCTTTTAACTACGCCTTACTAGTCCTCCGGTAAATAGGCTATATTGAAAAGAGACTATCAGACATGAAGAGTCGACAAGAGCAATCGCAGCTTCTTGAATGCCTAGCAACCTTCTGCTGCTGCCTTATTCGTACTTGGCTTCTTTCCTCTTTGACTTCCGTTGGTGCGGGAGACTTCGGAAGTGCTAGTAAGGCTTTTGATCGTCAGCCACCTTCTCTGGAAAGGAATAGTGAAAAGCCATGTCACTTGGAACGGAACTGGTTGCCTTATTTACGGAGAGGAGGGAAAGTCTCTGCCATCTGCAGCAGTAGAAGCCAACTTCGTTCTTTTACCCCTATTCCAGCTCAGAGGCTAATAAGCTGCCTTCAGGCTCACCAAACTTCGGAGGGCAAGTATGTTTCTCATTGTGGTTCACCGTTCTAGTTCTTCCTATTTGACCCGAAACCGGTCGATCTAGCCATGAGCAGGTTGAAGAGAGCTCTAACAGGCCTTGGAGGACCGAACCCACTTCCTCTCCATATTGATAGAAATGATCGACGCACCTTTCTCCAATCGTTGTTTTCATCTCTCTCACGACCACGAGACAAGCAGTGCCAGGATGACTGCTTTGAAATCCAAGAGAAAGAAGGGTAAACTTCTGGATAATGAAACCTCCATCCTTTTACTTTTTTGTTCTCCGCCTTCTTTGTCTTGGGCGGTGGGTTTTGAAGAGAGAGGCCCCTCATCCTCTCTCTCTGCGATGGTTGACTCCTCAAGGAAGGCTAGGAAGACCTATTTATGAATGGTACAAAATATCTAGCTCATTAGTCACCCGCCCAAGCTAACTCAGATGGATGCCTCGATGATCATTTTTACTGAAGAAGATGCCCAACAACTCCACCATCCCAATAATGATGCCTTAGTAATCAATCTATCCAAAGCGAACATCAACACCCAATGAGTCCTAGTGGACAATGGAAGCTCAACCAACATCTTCTATTATCCAATCTTCTAACAAATGAGGGTCAATAAAGAGCGACTCATACCATCAGACATCCCTCTAGTGGGGTTTGGTGGAACGAAGGTCTTGCCCATCGGATCCATCACCCAACCAGTTACCATCGACACCTATCCTCAACAGATCACTAAAAATGCCACCTTCTTAGTAGTGGATTGTTCGTCGGCCTACAATGCCTTCATTAGGCAACCAACGCTCAACGCTTGGAGAACGGCCATGTCTACATATCACTTATTGCTGAAGTTCCTAAAGGAATGCAAGATAGGGGGGGCCCACAGAGGCTAGATGGCAGCATAAGAATACTACGTAGCCATGCTCGAGATGGACAAATAACTGACCACCATGAACATTGAGGAACGACAAGTGAATGTAGAATCGATGGAGGAATTGGAAGATATCTCCCTGGACGAAGAGCACCTGGACAAGATCACTTACATCGGCACACAAGCCATCCTTCGACTCGAAACGAGCTGATTCTTCTCCTAAAGAACAACTTGGACATTTTTACTTGGAGCCATGAGGATATGCCAGGGATCGATCTAAAGATTATGGTCCATCAACTCAACGTATCCCCATCCTTTCCTCTTGTTCGATAAAGGAAGAGGTTCTTTGCCCAAGAAAAGGACAAGGCCCTAGCCGAAGAAATTCACAAGCTATTGGACGCTGGTTTCATTAGAGAAGTCCACTATCCCAAATGGTTGGCCAATATGGTAATGGTTAAAAAGGCGAATGGAAAGTGGAGAATGAGTTTGAACTTCACCAACCTAAATAAAGTTTGTCCAAAAGACAGTTAGCCACTCCAATAGATCGATTTCCTTGTGGACTCGACGACTAGGCACCAGTTGTTGAGCTTCATGGATCCCTTCTCTGGGTACAATTAGATCAAGCTTAAAGAGTCCGATCAAGAGAAGACACCGTTTATCACAAGTCAAGGCCTTTTCGCTACAAGGTCATGCCATTCGGATTGAAGAATGCGGGAGCAACATACCAAAGATTTGTGAACAAGAAGTTTGTCCGGCAAATCAAACGGAACATTGAGGTATACGTAGATGACACGTTAGTAAAAAGCAAGGGAGAGGAGCACCACCTAAATGATCTTCAATCCTAGTAAATTCGTGTTTGGAGTATTGTAAGGAAAATTTCGCGGCTGCATGGTATCCTAACAAGGTGTCGAAGCCAATCCTAATAAAATTCGAGCGATCCTAGAGAATAACCCCCCAAGGAACTTCAAGGAAGTACATAGCCTAAATGAAAGAGTCGCGGCCCTCAATAAGTTTATCTCGTGGGCAACAGACAAATGCTTGCCATTTTTTAGAATCCTAAAGAAGGCATTTGAATGGACCGACGAATGCAAAAAAGCATTCAAGGAACTAAAGGCATACCTAGCATCTCCGCCACTTCTAAGTCCATCCAAACCTGAAGAAGAGTTTTCCCTTTACTTGGTCATATCCCCCACGGCAGTAAGTTCAACACTCATCCAAGAGGAGGATCGCGTACAATTACCCATATACTACACCAGCCAAGCACTTAGGGGAACGGAAGAAAGATATCCCCCCATGGAGAAGTTAGCCTTCACTCTGATCACAGCGGCCCACAAGCTTAGGCCATACTTCCAAACGCACGCTATAGCAATTCAAATGGACAAACCTCTCCGAAAGACAACGAATAACCCAGAGGCTGGCGGATGATTAGTCTTGTGGGCGATAGCGCTGAGTGAGTTCGACATACAATACCACCCAAGAACTGTGATCAAAGCCCATGCATTAGATAACTTCATCGTAGAGTTTACGACAGGTGAAGCTGAAGGCTAGGGAGCAGCCCCATAGAGGGTCCAAAGGGATGGATCATCCAACAAACATGCTAGAGGAATCAAGGTAGCCCTATAATCCCTCGAAGGGGATGTCATAGAATGTGTCGTCCGACTCCAGTTCTTGATGACCAATAATGAAGCCGAGTTCGAAGCCATACTAATAAAGCTCGACTTGGCCAATGCAGCTAGGGCCTCATCAGTCACCATCCATAGCGCTCCCAAGTTATCATCGGGCATATCAATAGAGGCTACAGAGTCAAAGGAGAATGGATGAAAAAATACCTTAGCCTTGTCAAGAGGCGGACAAGTCAAGACTTTGTAGTAGGATTCATACAAGTCCCAATGGAAGAAAATGAACATGCTGATCAGTTGGCCAAGGCCTCATTTGCTGAACACATGACTGTTGATTGTTAAGTACTATCCTTCACCCAACACTCCCCCGCCATTGAGGAATTAGAGATACATGTGATACCAACGGGAATTGATTGGATGACTCCGATCATTTCCTACCTCAAGAATGGGACACTTCCAAAAGACTGTAACGAATCTCGAAGGATGAAGGTTCAAGCATCACGCTTTGTGCTGATAAGAGAAGTATTATACAAGAGGGGTTTCTCTAGACCATGCCTAAGGTGTTCGATTCCTGACAAAGTAGACTACGTCATGCGGAAGTTCATGAAGAGGTGTGTAGGAACCCCTCAAGGACACAATCATTGGTCTATAAGCTCATACAAGAAGGTATTATTGGCCTACCATGCAAAAGGATGCCCAATCCTACGTAAAGGCATGTGACAAGTGTCAAAACTTCATCAACTTCATAAGGCAACCGTCAAAATTACTCACCCCAATGAACACCCTATGGCCTTTCACTCAATGGGGATTTGACATCATAGGACCCTTCCCAATCGCAATGCAACAACACAAGTTCCTTGTTGTAGGGATCGACTACTTCACCAAGTAGGTAGAAGTAGAACCACTAGCAACCATCATGGAGAAAAATGGGTAGAGCATATCTACCGATTCGAAATTCATAGGGTCCTCATCTCTGATAATGGAAAAAAATTCAACAACGATGCGTTCAAAGACTTCTGCTAGCAATTGGGAATAAAGAACAACTACTCTTCACCTGCCCACCCATAAGCCAATGGGCAAGTTGAAGTTACAAACCAATCCTTAAACTAATCAAGACTTGGCTTGAGGGGGCAAAGGGGATATGGCCGGATAAGTTATCAAGCACCTTATGGGCATATAGGACAACAACTCAAACACCCACAAGGGAAACATTGTTTCGTTTGGCATTCAGTAGTGAGGATGTCAACCTCGTAGAAGTGGGAATAGCAAGATACAAGATAGCTCACCATGACGAAAGGAAGAACGAAGAAAGATCCATCTGTACTTAGATCTGCTGGATAAGGTGAGGGCGACTGCTGAACAACGGATGGCCTGGTACCAAGACCTCATGGCTAAAAACAATAACGCCAAAGTCAAACCACACTTCAATATCGGGGACCTTGTCTTGAGGAAAGTGACCACAGCCACAAAGGATCTCGCACAAGGAAAGCTAGGACCCAACTGGAAATGACCGTACAAAATCGTTGATTGGAACAAGAAGGGTACCTACTACTTGGAAACACTTAACGAGCAAAGGCTGCACCATCCTTGAAATGTCGAGCACCTTAGAAGATAACATCAGTAGTGCATCAGTAGGAACTTATGTTATTGGTTTTCTTTAAGTTTTGTTCAAATCATTAACAGACCAATTTTTCGGCTGATCAAACGTAGCAAGCAATCTACAATTTATTCGGTTTACTTTCAGATGGAACTATTATTGAAATAATTGTCTACAAATGGATAAAGGTTCATAAAAAATTAAGTCGTACCACGGGGTGACCGACGATCAAGGATGCCCCCGAGCACCTGATCCTAATCCAATCCTACCCATGGGGTGGACTAATGATCAAGGATGCCCTCGAGCATCAAATCCTCATCAAAAGCCAAGTCCTACCTATATGGTGCACCGACGATCAAGGATGCCCTCAAGCACCTGATCCTCATCAAATGCTAAGTCCTACCTACAGGGTGGAACAACAATCATGGATGTCCTCGAGCACCTAATCTTTCTCAAAAACTAAGTCTTACCTATGGGGTGGACCGATGATCAAGGATGCCCTCAAGCACCTGATCCCCCTTAAAAACTAAGTCCTACCTACGGGGTGGACCGACGATTGAGGATGCCTACAAGCACCTGATCCTCATAGAAAACTAAATCCTATCTACGGGATAGACCTACAATCAAGGTTGCACATAAACGCCGATCCTCATCCCTCAGGGATTGACCAATAATCAGCTAAAACCAGACCTAATCCTCCCAAAAATGGGATCGACGATTACAAAAATTTGGGTTGATAAAAGGGAAACCAACGAATCAAAATCCTTTGATTACTCTTCTCAAAGAGCTAATAAGAACTCAATATTCTAAGATGGTATCTCTTGACCGACGACTAATGAAAAATTTGGGCAAATGTGAAGCCAAACACAAACACTTATGTACAAAACATAAAGGAAAAACTCCCATAACATAAACAGAAAGCATTATGAAATAACTGAAAGTGTGAATGTCAACCTTAACAAAGGGTAAAAGTAACTTATGCTCAAAACATGGCACCATCATTGTTTTTGAGTTACAAACCAAAGACTAAAGAAAGAGAAAAATATAGCAAAACAAAAAAGTTTTTCAAGGATCAGAAAGGGGGTTAGTTACTTGTTCATCAGGTTTTTTGGGGTCATCGGCCACACCACCAGGCTTGTCGGTCTCTAGCACTTCATCTTCGACTCTACGTCGTCAAGAATAGGCCTTGAAGTAGGAATTGTCGGGGCATTGAGTTTGATCTGAATCTGGAAGAAGTCCAAATCTGGAAACATAAGGACAGCTTGTTTATGAAAGTCCTCAAAGCCATCCCCATAGCAATCCCTCATATCATTGAAATAGGGTTAGGACACTTGGAACTCCTCGATGGCCTCCTCCTTGATCTTGTCCATATGCTCATGAAGAGTAGCCACCTTTGTCTTCAGATTGGCATTCTCCTTCATCAGCTTGTCGGTTTTGGTAAGTAACCCAACTAAGCTTGGCCTTCAGCTCAATCACCTCCTAGCTAAGGGTCCAAGCAGACTCTTTGAATTGCTTCAAAGCATTCAACTCGGTCTCTAAATGATTCTTCAAGCGCTTAACTAACGCCTCCCACAAAGCACAATGAATCTGCAGAGCCCGTATCCTCACCAAGCCTTGACAAAAGGGGGCGAATGGAAATTAAAAGGGACGAACGGAAATCAAAAGGGACGAATGGAAATTTAAATGGCCGAAGCAATGGTAGTGCAACATACCCTCATCATGTCGAAGAGACTGGAGTCACCTAAAGGGTCGGTCTCATGCTCCGAGCACTTGTCCTAATCAACGTCTCGGATGATGGAACAAGCAATATCCAATGCATACTCCTTGTCCTTCACTAACAAAGGAAAAGGAAGAGAGGTGTCATGAGACCCTTCCTGATTCCATGGTGAAGAGCGTCAACAACAACCTCGCGAGGTTCTAGACGGGTGGAGGGGCCGATGGCACTCTTTCCCGAAGACTAAACCACGGAAGGATACCTCCTCTTCTTGGATACATGAGGGGACAAGGCCGACGACCCCCCACCTTAGGCTCTAAGTGTTAGGATTAGTATCCTTAAATCCTATTATATAATGCTATGTATGACATTATATATGACTTAATGTTGTGTTTAATAAAATTGTTTTATTATTATCTAAAATAATGGTAACATGAATATTGGGACATTATCATATAGTCCATGAGATGCATAGTATGTGATTTAGTCACAGAAGATATAAATCACAAGTTCTTTGTAAACTCAAAATTTTAGTTCGTAGTCGGTGATAAAATTGGGCATTTCATCTGCAAAAACTATAACATATCAACCAAGATGATTTGTTTTGATCATGAAAATGAAGATTTCTAGTTGGTATATTGATATATTTTAAGAGTTAAGACATATTGAACTGGACCGCTATGAGATTTATTATTCTTCTAATGACTGTCAATTAAATAATAAACTCACAACTTATATTTGTATGAACTCTTAATCCTAGGAGAATAATGAACTTGATCATAAGGTGTAGGTCACTTTGATATATCATGAGTGAGATCTAAAATAATGGTCAAAACCTCAGTATGCTGGGCAGCCACATTTAGTGTTGATGGAACATATATTCTCAAGATGGAATTCATAGTCTCTTAACGGAGATATAAAATATTCCCTTGAAATAAGTTTAAGGGGTTTGTTATTCAAAGAGTTAGGCCTAACCACTTTGGTAAGAATTTACTAAAGTATATATTTATGAAGTTGGATTTCATAAATATATGATGAATAACTTAAAGGATTAAACCGGGTACTCAAGGATAAGATGTAGTAATCTACAAAGTGGTATTTTACATTTATGACTTTGTATTACTACGAATATTTTATGAAAGGGTTGCATGTACAATAAAGTCTTGGGATATAATTTATAAATAAAGTCTAGAGTGCAACTATATTTATATAGTGGTATTAAATATAGTTAATGATAACTTTGGACTTATCAAGAGTTGACAGAAAAGCCCAAGGCCCATTGGAGTTAATGTCGTATTGGTCCCTTTTGGTCTCACTCCAAGCCACACACTTAAGCCCAATTAAAAAGGCCCAAAAAAGACATCCTAATTGAAAAGGCCCAAAAAGTCCAGCCCAATTAGATAATCAATTAGATATAAAGAGAGAAACATACAGATTTTTTTGTAGAGAATTGCAAGAACATCATTGTGAAGTGGTGTGTTTGTAAGTGTTAGACTCTTTGATATTCTCTCTTTGTAAATTGATTGAGAGACCACACATCTTGGGAGTTAGCGGAATTGGAGTGAAGATTAAAAGTGTTCACAAGTGCTTATGATCTTCGGTTTTGGAATTCACCGCTCCAAGGTACACTCTCTTGTTCTCTAATTTCGAAACTTATATAGTACATGTTAACTTTTATGAATGAAGTAGATCCATTATTTTTCCGCTGCGTACATGCATATTTCCATCAGTAAAAGCAATGACCTTCTTGATCTCCTTCTGTCTGTTCTTTGTGACCTTCTTGTTTTTCAAAGAATTCATCTTTGAAACTAAAGAATAAGTTAGACAAGTAGGGAGTTCGATCTAAAACAAAATGAAACTGACAAGTGAATATAGTTACAAACTCTCAAAACATAATCAAGTTGTTGGGCTTCCTCAGAAGGGACTGGGCCTCCACAAAAAGCGTAAAGAGTGTCTAGAGTGACGAGCCTCTTCCAAGAAATTTCCGCAAATGATATGGCAAAAACCCTCTCCAAAAAATCGTCTTTCTCAGGGAGGATCATCAGGTGAATAGTGGCTGAAACAAACTAAAAAATGTATTAGTTACTTGAAAAAACCAAAACGACGACCAGGCAATACTATGACTCACCTAACTTATTTAAGAACCCCCAAGAATGGTCATAAAAAGATCCTACGCTATCCCATTCGTCGGGGCAGCATACCCAATTGACCCCTTGCACAAAAAAGAACCTAGATTTCTATTGGCAATTCGAATTGGGCATGTCAGATACCAATCTCAGGGCAGCCCGACGACACACAAAGTTATTAAACACCTTGGATTGGGGAATCTCCTGGGGTTTGTAGCAATGGAAGAATTCCTCAAGCGTAAGAGACCGATGGCCTCCACTAAGTTGACCCAACAACACCTCAGCCCCAATGAATGTCCTCCAAGCACTGGGGGCAATCCAACAAACAAACACGCCCATGTAGGCTACTAACCGACGATGCAAGAAGGTTAGAGGAAGACATAACCCCGCTATAAAGGTAGCCTCATAAAAGCCCATATCCAACGAGCCCTCAGTATAGCACTTCTCTCCTTTATGGCCTTTCCTAATGGGCACATCATCAGGAATTTGAAAACGAGGCCTCTATTAGAATTAGTGCCCTTAAATCCTATTGTATGATGCTATATATGACATTGTGTATGACTTAATGTTGTGATTAATAAAGCTATTTTATTATTATTTGAAATAATGGTAACATGAATATTGGACATTATCATATAGTCCATAAGATGCATAGTATGTGATTTATGTGATTTTGTCACAGAAGATATAAATCACAAGTTCTTTGTAAACTCATAATTATAGTTCGTAGTAGATGATGAAATTGGGCATTTCATCTGCAAAGACTATACCATATCAACTAAGATGATTTGTCTTAATTATGGAAGTAGAGGCTTCTAGTTGATGTGTTAATATGTTTTAAGAGTTAAGACATATTGAACTGGACAACTGTGAGATCTATTATTCTCCTAACGACTGTCAAATAAATAATAAAGCTCACGACTTCTATTTACAACAGCTCTTAATCTTGAGAGAATAATGGACCTGATCATGAAGTATGGGTTGCTTTGATATATTAAGAGTGAGATCTAAAATCACGATCAAAACCTCAGTATATTGGGCAACCGCATTTAGTGTTGATGGAACATATATTCTCAAGATGGAATTCATAATCTTTTAATGGAGATATAAAATATTCCCTTGAGATAAGTTTAATGGGTTTAGTTATTTAGAGTGTTAAGCCTAACTACTTTAGTAAGGAGTTTCTACAGTATATATTTATGAAATTAAATTTCATAAATATATGATGAATAACTTAAAGAATTAAACAGGGTACTCAAGGATTAAGATGTAGTAATCTTCAAAGTGGCAGTCTCCATTTATAACTTTGTATTATTACGAATATTTTATAAAGAGGTTGCATGTATAATAAAGTCTTGGGATATAATTTATTAATAAGGCCTAAAGTGCAATTATATTTATATAGTGGTATTAACTATAATTAATGGTAACTTTGGACTTGTCAAGAGTTGACAGAAAAGCCCAAAGCCCATTGGAGCTACTGTCTTATTTGTTCCTTTTTAGTCTCACTCCAAGCCACACACTAAAGCCCAATTGGAATGGTCCAAAAGGCTAGCTCAATTAGATAATCAGTTAGATACAAAGGGAGAAACATACAGAATTTTATTAAGAGACACTATTGTGAAATGGTGTTGGTGTGTGAGTGTAAGATACTCTCTTATTCTCCCTTAGAAACTAATCGAGAGACCACACTTCTTGGGCGTAAAGTGGAATTGGAGTGAAGATTAAAAGTGTTCCTAAAGGAAAACCTAAGATTCACTATGTTAGGACATATGTAGTTCAATTTGTTGACATATGTCACTATTTTATGTAATTGGCTTATCCTTTGACAAAACGCACTTTACTTGTAATTAGGTAGATTTAGGATGTATTTAACGCTTCAAGAAACAGTGTTTCAAGATTAAGTGTTGAAGTCATCAAGTCTGTCCAAGAAACAAGCTGAAAAGTGCAAGTTACTAAAGCTCGACACCTGTCTCGACACCTGTCTCGACACATGCATCTATCGAGCTTTAAGAAGCTGTTTTAGCCTGAGTCTCGACAGCTTCTCGACAGATCCTCGACACCTCTATCTGTCGAGATTTAAAGAAAACAGATTTTCAGTTCTGTTTTAATTCCAATCCGTGAATGTGTTTCTGGGACTTCTTTTCTCCTAACCCTAGACATATAAAAGGATTGTTTTAAGGGCCATCAAAGAGATGCAAGTTGCACAAGCATTGAGTAATTCTTGTTCATGCAATTTGTGATCAAAAAGACAAAGTTCATGTCCTAATTCATCTTTTGTGAAGAAGTTGTTGTGTA
Source organism: Castanopsis chinensis (assembly GCA_032878915.1). Lineage (NCBI taxonomy): Eukaryota > Viridiplantae > Streptophyta > Magnoliopsida > Fagales > Fagaceae > Castanopsis > Castanopsis chinensis. Next base: position 409,340 of record JAVQMG010000021.1, read on the forward strand.
ATGTGCACCGTAGGATTTTGTAACCAAGCATCTTCCTGATCTTCATCGTGTGGATGATTTGAAGAACTTTGCAACCAACAACTCTCTCTCGCGTACTGGGATCCACGCAATTGGTTAGTCACGTACTTGGAAGCCGTGCATTGAAAGGAGAAACTGTCACTACAGAGCAAGTCCAATTGGGTATTAGGGTAAGGGTTCAACTGTAGGTTGGTAAGGTACTGGGATTCCTTGCTTGTAATCGCTTGCTATAATAATAGTGAAGTTTCGGGAGTGGTGACCTTAAATCACCCGGTGGGGTTTTTGCCGTCAAGTTTTCCCCATTCGTAAACAAATCACCGTGTCTTTTATTTTTCTGCTACATACTTTAGTTTTGGTGATTTGTTTATACTGCCACGTGATTTTGCATGTTAACTTGATTAATTAATAACTTTGCTAATTAATCAATTTAATTTATCACTAGGGGTCAACGCATTTGTGGCCTTTCAAGTGGTATCAGAGCAGGCACACTCTGATTAGGGTTTAATCCTTGTGTGTGATCCATTGACCCCTGCTGTTATGGATAGAGGTCAATCTCTTATTATACCTCCATTATTTTATGGCACTAACTATGCATACTAGAAAGTACGCATGAGAGCTTTCTTGCAGTCTTTAGATGAGAAAGTGTGGCAAACTGTGGAGATAGGCTGGACCAAGCCTACAGAAGTGCCTGCCGATTGGGATAATGCCAAGATCAAGGCGGCAAATTTCAAGCGCAGAGCATTGAATGCCCTATTCAGTGCAGTCACCAATGAGGAGTTCAAGAAAATTTCCTTAATAGAAACTACTAAGGAAGTATGGACCATTCTCCAAACAACCTATGAGGGAACTAAGGCTGTCAAGGATTCAAAGTTACAGAGGCTCACCACAAGCTTTGAAGAAATTAAGATAGAAGAGGATGAGTCATTTGATGAGTTCTATGCAAAGCTCAAAGACATAGTGAACTCAGCTTTCAATCTTAGGAAAACCATTCCTGAACCCAAGATAGTAAGGAAAGTGCTCAGATCGCTGCCCGAGAGATTCCATGCTAAGATCACGGCAATAGAGGAATCGAATGATATTGACAAAATTCCTCTGACTGAGCTGGTTGGAAACTTGCAAACCTACGAGTTAGGGCTGACTAGGATAGGCAAGTCAAGCAAGGGCAAGAGCATGGCACTAAAAGCCAAGAGCAGTGATACAGCTGATTCTTTAGATGATGAAGATTCTAAAATGAAGTCCTATATTACAAGACAATTCAAGAAATTCATGAAGAATGCCAATGGAAAAGGTTTCAACAAAGACCGTAGGCAATCCAGTTCTTCTCAATTCAAGAATTCAAATAAAGAGAAGAAGGATGTCAAGGATGGCGGTCAGTACATTGTTCCCGCTGGACCAAAATGCTTTGGGTCTCAAGGTTTCGGACACATGAAACAAAAGTGTCCAACGTACCTTAAGAGTATTGGGAAGAGCAAGGCACTTGCTGTTACCTTAAGCAACACGACGCCCCGAGGATGATTCTGAAAATGAAGATGACAGAATCTTGAATGCCTTCACTGCCACTGTTAACCCTACTTATGGGGTTATTGAAGAAGTAGATGAAGAAAAGGAATTGGTGGATGCCAAGTTTGAGACTATGGATGATCAAGATGATATCCATACTGCCTATGAGAAACTGTACAAGCTTTTTGAGAAGCATAAGAAACTCTATAGGCTGGCCACTAAGAAGCTCAGTGATGTGGAACTTGACCATGAGGAGCTTTCCACTAAGGTTGATGAAGCAAATCAAACAATTGGAGCACTGAGGTTTGAGAACAATTTCTTGGCTGAGAAGACTAAGAAGCTTGAAGCAGAGCTATTTCAAGTTAGAGCACAATTGGAAAGGACATCAAGTGCAAAGTTGGACGAGATGCTAAGTGTTCAGAAATCTTCTTCAGATCGTACTGGATTGGGGTATGAATTCTCTCTCTCTAATACTCCTTCTGCTAGTACTACTGTTTTTGTTCCACCTGCTAATAACATTAAAACTGAGGATAAAAATGTTAAAACTGAATTAGCAAGTGAGAATGTAGACAAGGGCAAGTCTATCCTAGGAGCACCCCCTAAAGTTGAAAAAATGAAAACTAGAAACCTTAGAACTAAGAAAGCTATCTCTCAAAAACCCAAACAGAAGAAGCAGCATCTCTGTTATCATTGTGGTGTTACCGGTCATACTCGACCAAATTGCTACAAGTGGCTAGCCACTCAACAAAGCAATGGCATGATAGCATCTGAGAACCAGAATCAGCTTCAGACCTCTCTTGCTCCTCTTGGAGACATTCTTAAAGCCCTCATATTCCTTTCAAACTTGAACGGTTTAAACTCTTCCCCCTCGTCACCAGTTCAAGGGTTGGCAAATAGGAAATGTTCTTCCAAGGTGTGGAAGGAAAAGAGCTCTAAGTGATTTTAGTCACTTCTTTTTCTCTTTCCCTGTTTTATTGTTTTGCATTACTTGTGTGTTGCTTTACTACTTTGAGTCAGTCTAGTTTTATGCATTGTTTTGCTTTCTTTAACTTGTTTTTGTTTGTGTGTTTTCAGTTTTGTGTTTTATTTTTACTTTTCTGATAAAATAAAATAAAAAAAATTAAAAAATTGAAAAATACAAAAACAGTGTGTGTTTGTGTGCATTGGTTCTTGTGAACTTTTAAAATGGCCATTGAAACAAAATTTTCTAAACTTTGTATCACCTGTAACTTAGATGAGCATTCTTCTGCACAATTAAACAAGTGAGCTTTGTAGCTCTTTGTTTGTGATGAGTAAGGTTAAGTGATCTCTTCTACTTAACACTCGTATCACTCTTTTTGATATGTAGGACTAGAAAATCCTAAGAGAAAGGCATAAATAACCATCTCACCACTGTTACTCGCCAATCATGATATGACATCTGTATGCTTCGACATAGTAAAAGTGCAATGTCAATGACATCTATATGCTTCGGCATAGCAAAAGTGCAATATCAAAAGCTTAACATAATTGGGTATTTCTTTTCTTTCTCTTATATGCCCATGCATGATATGCTTAATAAAAGAAAATATGCAAAGAAATAAAAAGTAAAAAGATCAAAATGCTTTAAAATATGGTTACAAGCGTGTTTTCTAGGAGATGTGGGAGTTATAGGATGTACCTCGAAGGTGATAATTCCCATCAAATAGTTATGATTGTGTGTGATTTAAAGTAATTTTCTCATATCTCAAATCGTCATAACTTTGAGACACTTATGCAATCTTGCGATTTTTTCACACACAACACGCAATACTCTTTGCTACTCTTGATACATGTGCAGGTATAATGTGATTTGGTCATCACAAGGTTTGCATGCGTTAATGTATACTCATTAACCTGTCTTAACTCAGTTTTGAAATATAAAATTGGTTAGACTTGATTAGTATGTGTGTGCGTGTTTTGAGATCCATGTTCTTTAAAATTCTTGATGAGAGATGTTATTAAGAGCTAAATGTGTTGTTTGGATCTTTGGTTGAGTTGCATGTGTGATTGCATTCATGTCTGTGTTTTTCCTCTCTTGAAAAACTGTTTTTAAGGCATCTCGACACCTCCTCGACACCTTCTCGACACCTCCTCGACACCTCCTCGACACCTTCTCGAACCTAAGTGTCTGTCGAGCTTCTTAGTGTTTCTCTAATCGTAGTCTCAACACATTCTCGACACCTGGTGGATTGATCGAGAAACTTTCAGTCTACTCGATAGATTCTCGACAGCTTCTGGATCGATCGAGGTTCTTAAATGGTTGATCTTTCCTTCTCGATACATGTTCTCGATAGCTGTATCTGTCAAAGTGCATTTTCTCGACACCTACCTCGACAGCTGTCTTGACACCTCTCAATACCTGCATCTGTCGAGAATTACTGAAGGGCTATATATATGTTTCTGTCGCGATTTCTCTCATGTCGCTCGATCTCTCTCATTTCGCTCGATCTCTCTCACTCGATACTTGGTGTTTTCTCTCCCAAAACCTTTCTCACTCTCTCCAAACCCCTGCCTAAAGATTCTTCAATTGTTTTTCTAGTTTTTCTTCACTTGGTAAGCATCTTTTCTCTCATTCTTCATGCATTTCATGTTTTAAAAACCTAGGTTTTGAGGTTTTTGAAAGTTTTTGGGGTTTTTCAAAATTGTTGAAAGTTTTATGAAATATTTGGGTTGGTTTTATAGATTTGATCTTTAAAACTACATGCATTGCATCACATTAACATTCTAAGTGTATTTTCATGCATTTAGATGTGTGCAAATTTGTTGTGTGCTGTTAGGTTTGGATTGGGCTGAGCCCATGATGTTTTTATGTTGCATGTCACATGCTCATGCATTTCCCATGCAACGTTCTTTCTTTTCAATATATTTTTCCTATATTGAACTGTTTGGGACTTTTCTGTGTGTTTCTCTTCCTCTCCCTCTCTTTATGTTTGCGTTAGCAATGTCTATGGCACCTAAACGTAAATCTATTCCATCCTAGAACCCTCTGCGTTCTAAGGGATCTTCCTCTTGTTCGGATTCTACTCCTTTGTCTATCCGATTCCATGATGAGAAAGCCCATAAGGACTTCTCGGAGAACTTCTCTAAACGAGGTGTTCATTCGGAACGCCACGTTGTCTTGGCAGACTTTGCCGACACTGACCTACCCAATGTCATTCACAGTCGGGCTTGGGAGTCACTGTGTGACGTCCCGGTCACCTGTCCTCTCGTGTTGATACAGGAGTTTTACTCCAACATCCACGGGATTGATTCTTCAGTACCTCTCTTCTATTCTAGCATCCGAGGTACGCGCTTTGCTATCACTCCGGAGTTAGTCTCCGAAGTTAGTCTCCGAAGTTCTTCATGTTCCAAGGGTGGATCATCCTGATTACCCCAGATGTGAACATCTATGGACTGTGTCCAAAGACGAGATGATCTCGGCGTTCTATGAGCGTCCTTCCTCTTGGAGAGATCATCAGTACACACCATGTCGGCCTTTTGCTAAAGGTCCTCGTTTCCTTAACATGGTGATAACGTTTATGTTGCACCCACTCTCTCACTACAACTCTATCACAGAGCCTCATGCTCGATTTTTGTTATCTCTTCTTGAGCATCTCACTATAGACTTCCCTTCACACTTTGTCTTCTCTATCATAGATGTCTATAGAGATACAGCCACCCGTGATAAGCTCATTTTTCCTTCCGCTATCACGAGGATACTTCGCCGTCTTTCCATCCCTTTCCCTTCGTCCGATCCATTTGATGTCATGTTTGCCATAGACGCCGCTACCGTAAAACGTAGCAAGGCACAGTTCAGATCGAGACAGTCAGATCCAGCTACTCCTCCCTCCCGTCTGACTACTTCCAGATCTGCTCGAGCGACTTCTGTTCCTTCTTCTTCTTCGAGCGACATTACTCTTGGAGACATCATGGCGCAGCTTCAGCGCATGGATGCTCGCCTTGATACTCTCTCCACGAAGTTGTATCAGGTGAACGTTCGTGTTGGTCGCATCGCTAGGCGACAGGCGACTTTGGGCGGCTTTGCTCCAGAGGCTTCTCCTCCGCCTCCTCATGTCACTTTTGAGACTGAGGATGATGATGACGGTGATGACCATGATGCTTCGAATGATGATGATGGAGATGCGAGCTATTCTGATGAGATGTCTACTTAACACTCTACCCTTTGCACTTGTGACAAAAAAGGGGAGTAGTTTTGATGTATAAGAGTAGTCATATTTAGGGGGAGAGCTAGTATAGGACATTTTTTATAGGGGGAGTGTTGATATGAGGGATGTAGTGAGGATTACATGTATTTCTTTTCTCTTCTATCTTTTTAGAGATACATTGATCATGTATTGACATACATTGTACTTATTTCTTGATATATATATTAATGTATGTTTCTTTCACCTATCTTTCCATGTGTTGTTTCTTTTCTGTCTTTATACACATGTTTCTTTTACTTGTATACAATCTATTATTTCTACTTCACACAAAGATACCTTGCTGTGTTTTGTTTATAAGTGTTTCAGAAATACAGGTTGTCAAAGTCTACTTGCCAAAACTCTCTTCTTGCAAAGTTTTTTAAGAGTTTGTGTTAGGATAGATTTTATTGTATGTAACAAGTGAATATGAGTTAAAGTGTTTTATGACCTCTCTCATATCTTCATTTGTTTGTTGTGGTTTTGTCACGGATTGCCAAAGGGAGAGATTATTAGGACAAATGTAGTTCAAGTTGTTGACATATGTCGCTATTTTATGTAATTGGCTTATCCTTAGACAAAACACACTTTACTTGTAATTGGGTAGAGTTAGGATGTGTTTAACACTTTAAGAAATAGTGTTTCAAGATTCAGTGTTGAAGTCATCACGTCTGTTCAAGAAACAAGCAAGGAAGTACAAGTTACTAAAGCTCGACACTTGATCTCGACACATGCATCTATCGAGCTTTAGAAGCTGTTTCAGCCCCGAAACTCGACAGCTTCTCGACAGATCCTCGACACCTCTATCTGTCGAAATTTAAAGAAAACAAATTTTCAGTTCTGTTTTAACTCCAATCTGTGAATGTGTATTTGGGACTTCTTTTCTCCTAACCCTAGACATATAAAAGGATTGTTTTAAGGGCCGTCAAATAGATGCAAGTTGCACAAGTATTGAGTAAATCTTGTTCATGCAATTTGTGATCAAAAAGACAAAGTTCATGCCCTAGTTCATCTTTTGTGAAGAAGTTGCTGTGTAATATGCATCATAGGGTTTTGTAAACAAGCATCTTCCTGATCTTCATCGTGTAGATGATTTGAAGAACTTTGCAGCCAACAACTCTCTCTCTAGTTGGTGAATTGAAGTCGCGTACTGAGATCCGTGCAATTGGTTAGTCACATACTTGGGAGCCGTGCATTGAAAGGAGAAATTGTCACTACAGAGCAAGTCCAATTGGGTATTGGGGTAAGGGTTCAACTGTACGTTGGTAAGGTACTTGGGATTCCTTGCTTGTAATCGCTTGCTGTGATAATAGTGGAGTTTCGAGAGTGGTGACCTTAAATCACCCGGTGGAGTTTTTGCCGTCAGGTTTTCCCCATTCGTAAACAAATCACCGTGTCTTTTATTTTTCCACTGCATACTTTAGTTTTGGTAATTTGTTTGTGCTGCCACATGATTTTGCATGTTAACTTGATTAATTAATAACTTGGCTCATTAATCAATTTAATTTATTACTAAGGGTCAACGCGTTTGTGACCTTTCACACCCTACCAGTTACCATCGGCACCTATCCTCAACAGATTACCTAAGATGTCATGTTCTTGGTAGTGGATTGTTCATTGGCCTACAATGCCAACATTAGGTGACCAACACTCAATGCATGGAAAACGGCCACATCTACATATCACTTATTACTGATGTTCCCAATGAAATGAAGGATAGGGGAGGCCCATGGAGACTAGATGGCAACCCAAGAATGCTACGTAGCCATGCTGGAGATGAATGAACAACTGACTACCATGAACATTGAAGAGCAACGAGTGAATGTAGAACCGATGGAGGAATCGGTAGGCATCTCTCTAAACGAAAAGTACCCAGACAGGATCACTCGCATCGGCACACAAGCTAGCCCTTCGATCCGTAACAAGCTAATTCTTTTCCTAAAGAACAACCTAGACATATTTAATTGGAGCCATGAGGATATTTCGGGGATCGATCTAAAGATTATGGTCTATCATCTTAACGTCTCCCCATCCTTTCCTCTCGTTCGATAAAGGAAGAGGCTTTTCGCCCAAGAAAGGGACAAGGCCATAGCCGAAGAAGTTCACAGGCTGTTGGACACTGGTTTCATTATAGAAGTCTACTAAACCGAATGGTTGGCCAACATGGTAGTGGTTAAAAAGGAAAATGGAAAGTGGAGAATGTGTGTGGACTTCACCAACCTAAACAAAGCTTATCCAAAAGATAGTTAGTCGCTCCCACAGATTGATCTCCTTGTGGACTTAATGACTAGGCACCAATTGTATAGATTCATGGATGCCTTCTCTGGGTACAATCAGATCAACATCAAGGAGTCGGATCAAGAGAAGACATTGTTCGTCACAAGTCAAGGCCTTTTCTGCTACAAGGTCATGCCATTCGGATTGAAGAATGCAGAAGCAACATACCAACAACTTGTGAACAAGATGTTCATCCGACAAATCAAACAGAACATTGAGGTATACATAGATGACATGATAGTAAAAATCAACGAAGAGGAGCACCACCTGAATAATCTTCAAGAAATGTTCGAAACCCTTCACCTTTACAGTATGAAGCTCAATCCTAACAAATGCATGTGTAGAGTATCGTCATGAAAATTCCTTGGTTTCATGGTATCCCAATGGGGTGTCAAAGCCAATCCTGATAAAATTCAAGGGATCTAAGAAATGAACCCCCTAGGGAAAGTCAAGGAAGTACAAAGCTTAAATGGAAGAGTCACGGCCCTCAATAGATTCATCTCACGGGAAACAGACAAATGGTTGCCATTTTTTAGAATCCTAAAGAAGCCATTTGAATGGACCAACGAATGCCAAAAATCATTATAGGAATTGAAGGCATACCTAGCATCTCCACCACTCTAAAGCCCATCTAAACCCGATGAAAAGCTTTCCCTCTACTTGGCCGAATCCCCCATGGTCGTTAGTTCAGCTCTCATCCGAGAGAAGGATCACGTGCAATTGCCTATATACTACACCAGCCGAGCTCTTAGGGGAGCGGAAGAAGGATATCCCCCCATGGAGTAGTTGGCCTTCACTCTGTTCACAGCAGCCCACAAGCTTAGGCCATACTTCCAAAAGCACACTATAGTGGTTCAGCCAGACAATCCTCTCTGAAAGACAATGAATAACCTAGAGGCCAACCAAACAATTGGTCTTATGAACGATAGAGCTGAGTGAGCTCGATTTAGAATACCACCAAAGGACCGTGATCAAAGCCCAAGCATTAGCTAACTTAATCGTGAAGTTTACAAAGGGTGAAGCTGAAGGCTGGGGGGCAACCCCATGAAGGGTCCGAACGGATGGATCATCCAACAAACATGCTAGAGGATTCGGGGTAGTCTTACATTTCCCTGAAAAGAACGTCATGGAATGTGCCGTCCGACTCTAGTTCGCAACGATTAACAATGAAACCAAGTACAAAGCCATACTAACAGGGCTCAACTTGGCCAAAGCAGTTGGGGCCTCATTAGTCGTCATCCATAGCGACTTCCAAGTTATCATCAAGCATATTAATCGAGGCTACGAAGCCAAAAGGGAACAGATGAAAAACTAACTCTGCCTTGTCAAGAGGTGGAAGTCAAGACTTTGTAGTTCATACAAGTCCCAAGGGAAGAAAATGAACATGCTGATTAGTTGGCCAAGGCCATAGCTACTAAACACATGACTATCGGTCATTAAGTATTATCCTTCACCTAACACTCCCTCGCCATTAAGGAATTGGAGATATATGTGATACCAATGGGTGTTGATTGGATGACTCCAATCATCTCCAGCCTCAAGAATGGGACACATCTAGAAGACCACAATGAATCCTAAAGGATGAAGGTTCAAGCATTGCGCTTTGTGCTAATAACAGATGTATTATACAAGAAGGGTTTCTCCCAACCATACCTAAGGTGTTTGATTCCCATAGAAGTAGACTACGTCATGAGGGAAGTCCATGAAGAAGTGTTTGGGACCCACTCAAGGGCACGATCATTAGTCATTAAGCTCATATGAGCAGGGTACTATTGGCCTACCATGTAGAAGGATGCTCAATCCTATGTAAAGGCATGTAACAAGCGTCAACGGTTTAAGAACGTCATAAGGCAACTGTCTAAATTACTCACCCCAATGAACCCCACATGGTCTTTCGCTTAATGAGGATTTGACATCATGGGACCCTTCCCAATTACAATGCGACACAAACACCTAATCCTTCTCCCTCGGGGATCGACAAATAATTAGCTAAAAGTCCTCCCAAAAATGGGACCGACGATTACAAAAAGTTAGGTTGATAAAAGGAAACTAAAGAATTAAAATCCTTTGATTACTATTCTCAAAGAGCCAATAAGCACTCAATTTTCTAAGATGGTGTCTCTTAACCAATGACTAATGAAAAAGTTAGGCTAATGTGAAGCCAAACACAAACACTTACGTACAAAATATAAAGGAAAATTTGTTATAAGATAAACAGAAAGCATTATGAAATAACTGACAGTATGAATGTCAACCCTAACTTATGCCCAAAACATGGCACCATCATTGTTTTTAAGTTACAAACCAAAGACTAAAGAAAAAGAAAAATACCGGAAAGCAAAAAAACTTTTCAAGGATCGGATGGGGGGTTGGTTGCTTGCTCATTAGTTTCTTTGGGGTCATCGGTCTCCAGCACCTTATCGTCGGTCTCCACGTTGTTAGGATTAGGCTCTACAGCAGGAGTCATAAGGGCATTAAGTCTAATATGAATCTAGGAGAAGTCCAAATCTGGAAACATAAGGACAGCTTGCTTACAGATTCCTCAAAGCCATCCCCATAGTAATCCCCCATCTCACTAAAATAGGGTTGGGACACTTGGAACTCCTCGATGCTCTCTGCCTTGATCTTGTCCATATGCTCATGAAGAGAAGCCATCGTTGTCTTCAGATTGGCATTCTCCTTCATCAGCTCGTCGATTTGGTGAGCAACCCCACTAAGATTATCCTTCAGCTTAATCATCTCCTAGCTAAGGGTTCGAGCAAACTCCTTGAATTGCTTCAAAGCATCAGACTCGGTCTCCAAACAATTCTTCAAGCGCTTGACCGACGCCTCCCGTGAAGCTCAGCAAATTTGCAGAGCCTGCATCCTCACCATGCCATAACAAAAAAGGACGAACGAAAATCAAAAGGGGCGAATGGAATTTTAAACGAATGAAGCAATGGTAGTGCAACATACCCTCATATTTTCAAAAAAACAGAAGTCACCCAAAGGTCGGTCTCATGCTCTGAGCACTCATCCAGATCAGCGTCCTGGACAATGGAACGAGTAGTATCCACTACATACTTCTTGTCCCTCACCAACAAAGCAAAAGGAGGAGGGACGACAGGGCCCTAGGAGGTCATGAGACCCTTCTTAATGTCATGGTGAGGATCATCAACAATAACCTCATAAGATTCCATACGAGTGGAGAAGCTAGTGGCACTCTTTCTCGACGACTAAAACTCGAAAGGGTACTTCCTCTTCTTGGATGCATGAGGAGGCAAGGCCAACAACACCCCACCTTGGCCCTTAGAGCAGTAGCCTTCTTGATCTCCTCCTATCTATTCTTCGTAACCCTCTTGTTTTTCAACGAATCCATCTCTGAAAAGGATGAATAAGTTAGGCAAGTTGAGGGTTCAATCTCAAACAAAATGAAACTAACAAGTGAATATAATTATGAACTCTTGAAACTTGATCAAGTCGTCAAGCTTCCTCAAAAGGGGTGGGTCCTCCACAAAAAGCGTGAAGAGTGTCCAAAGTGACGAGCCTATTCCAAGACATTTACACAAAAAGTATGGCAAAAACCCTCTCCAAAAAAGCCTCTTGCTCAAGGAGGATCGTCAAGCGAAGAGTTGCTAAAACAAACATAAAAATGTATAAGTTAATTGAAAAGGCAAACCGACGACTCACCTGACTTATTCAAGAACCCCCAAGAATGGTCATAAAAGGACCCTATGCTATCCCATTTGTCGAGGTGGCATACCCAATTGACCCCTCACATAAAAAAGAACCTAGCTTTCCATTGGCAATTAGAATTGGGTCTGTCAAATACAATCTCAAGGCAGCCCAACAACACACAAAGTTATAAAACCCCTTGGATCAGGGAATCTCTTGGGGTTTGTAGCAATGGAAGAATACCTTAAGGGTCAAAGACCAATGGCCTCTACTAAGTTGACCCCACAATACCTCAGCCCCACTAAATGTCCTCTAAGCATTAGGGGCAATCTGACAAACAGACATGCCGATGTAGTCTGCTAACCGACGATGCAAGGAGGTCAAAGGCAAACATGACCACGCTATAAAGGCAACCTCGTAAAAGCCCACATCTGACAAGCCCCCAGTATAGCACTTCTCTCCTCTATAGCCCTTCCTAATGGGCACGTCGTCAGGAATCTGAAAACAAGGCCTCAACCTACTAAACACATCCTTGCTCATACCAACTGGGAATTCGTGGACCAACTAGTCCTTGAGAAGAAAAACCTCTCTAGAACATCGCCCAGAAGGACTAGCTTCCTTAGGGGGCAGATCGGACGCCGACTCCTTCTCGAAAACTGACGAGCCATCCGACATGTATTCAAGCCTAGACTGACTGGTCTTATCATCATCCAAACTCACACAAATGGACGATGGACACTCACTCGTCTCTTCACTATCTCCAAACATTTCCTTACCTACAAGCGACGAATGAAAACTAAGATTCTACTCTAAAACTAACAATGGAGAAAAAGGAAAAGCAAGAATGCAAAAAACAAAATTGACAAAGCATACCTAAAGCTAACAAAAGCAACGAAGTAATGAAAACTAACGAACTAAAAAAGCCGATAAGATGAGCTCTGTGATCAGAATGAAAAATATTCGAATAATAAGGACAATAACAGCATTGAACTATTAATAGGGAGATTTGGCACAGAAAATGAAGCGTCATTACGCTTAAATCCCCAAATCAGGGAACAACACGTATGACACCAAGGCAAGGCATTAATGATGACATACTCCGCGACCCTTTGGCTACCTCGACGACTCACGGATTAGGGGGCAGCTAATGAGGATATTTTTGATCAATCAACATAGGGTGCCAAACAATCCTCACTTGATCATCGGTTTTGTACCCATGACCAATCCTAAGGGGTCACCAATCCTAGGGATCGTCGAGCCTAGCAATCCACTAATCCAATCCCCTTCCCAACGATCCAAGGCTCTAAGACTCCACGTAGGATTTACGTGAAGTCCACTCGTATGCCTCTACATGGAAATAATTAGCACACCATGACCAAGATCCTACCCCACAATCAAATCCTCCCTATATGGGAAGAGAATCCCTAAGATCTCTGGACCTTTCTCTTTATAAGGAAATTCCCTCTCGTATCAAGGGATTCAGATTAGCTCTCCGCTACTATATAAACAACAAACCCTAACTTTCTTGAGGTAGATGAATTCTCTCTAGCTCTTGCACTCTTGAGTTCTTGGAGATTCTTCTATCATTGACATAACCTTCAGAGGGTCTTTGGCCAACACCCCACCAGTGCTCTCTGTAGTTTCTCTTTCTTTTTGTTTCTTCAGGTACATCCATTGGCCCATGTGTAGACGATTAACTCACTGACGATTTTGTGCGTCATCAAGGACAAACAATCATATTATTTTTTGTCGAAGAAGGTGTCAGAAGGAAGAAAGAGTTAGCAGAAAAGAGGGGTAATTTGAACTGAAATATGCCAAAAAAGCCTCAACAAGGCTAAGGTAAATGAGCGGGAAAGTCACCAGGAATTTATTTATAAATAGGAGTTGAACTTACACAGGAGGAACAACAATAGCAAGTGAGAAATCAACATTAGCAAAGAGCAATTCTTGATAGAATAAGTTAGAAAAGCAGTAAATTCCCTTAGCAAAATATTTGTTTTACATGCACCACCCAATTACTCCTTTCCCAGAGTACACTGCTTCTCGAGCCTCTCTTTTACAGCCAAGATTGACTCTAGTTCCAAACTTAATGGTTTTGTATTGATACCAAGCAGCAAGACTATGAGAGTCGGGGCTGAACTCTCTTTTGGCTAAAAGTTTCAACTCCTCAGAATAATTTTATGTTTATTACAGAATATACTGTCATATTGATTTTATCATAAAATAACCAATTGTTGGGCTGTTTTGTGTTATCTCTTTGGAGTGTTTTGTTTTGCCATAGACTGGTTCACTTTAAGTCATTCTGCAAGGTGTCCTGGGTCTGAATCCAGCAAGGCCCATTCTGCAGAAAGGACCAGACTCAATCCCTCGACCCATTAGCCTTTATCCAAGCATTATCCAGCAATGGTTTGACACGTGCACTTTGACAATAAAAGGCCCATCAGATATCAGTTTTACCTCACTGATAAAGTGCCTAAATTTTAATAGGTGAGGCCCTGGGCCCACGTTATGTGTTGGTGAGGATGGTCATGGTCATCCTCACTTGAAAAGAAAAAAATTTAAATTAATATGGGTTGTTGACCACTTAAAAAAAAAAATGACCATTTTAAAGGAAACTTTGAAAACCCTAAATAAAAATTTGAGCCTAATAAAATAAAATTTGATCTCTCCAAAACTTTAGTCCATTGAAGGTTAATTTTAGTAATTTGCATTGAAACAACAATTTTAAATCAATAGCTCAATTGTCAAATTGCAATTTTTTCAAATGTTTAATTGTGATTTTTAAAATTTTGTTTTCAAAATCCATATTTTAACTACGGAGCTACTGCCACTCCCACACACAACGCCTCTTCCTATACGAGGTCGTCTTCCCGTTCTCTAAACACTGACCAGTACGTATCCAGCTCGATCCGATACTCCTCCGCTGCCGCCGCTAAATACTCGACCTCCGCAGCCATGGACAACGGCAGCTTCCACTACTCCACCTCCTCTTCCACTCCCAATGCCACATCGCATTTGGCCTCCCAATCTTCTTAGTCTGATTCCTCCGACGCCCTCGCCGCCTTCAAACACTCCTCCAATGATTGTTGCTTAGGAACTATGGGTGGTGTTCACAGGTTTTGTATTGAATCCAAATTTTTTCAACTGGTGGTAGAGGAAGGAGGATGGTATTTTTCCTTAAGGATCTTTCAGCGAAGTAGGTACTCTATGAAGTTGGTCTTCATGGGGAAGAATGTGGCATAATGGCTGATGAAGAGTATAAAACAGCTTGTCGTTGGGATCAATCCGAAGTATTTCTATACGTTCAGGGAATGTGATTTAGCCTACACCCTCCAACGGAGCTCCAACTCTTTTGGCTTGTTTCTAGTTCTAACTAAATTTAAAGTAGGTGGGTCTAGGATGTCCATTATTATACTGGAAGGCAAAGCAAAGAATGGATGGAGGGTTTTGGGTTAGAGTTAAGGAAGATGTTAGAACCTAAAAATTATGTGAATGGTGGGTCTATTTTTGTAGCTCAGATTCATAAGGTTAACTCAGGGGTTCAATCTTCCAAAGCTTTTGCTGATACGGTGCGTGGGAAGCAGAACCCAGTCATTGAACAAAGGATTTTTGAACGGAATGGCGGTGAGCAATCCAGGTCCGACGTCCCTTGGAGGAAAAGATGTGGGCTCTCGGTGCATTAATGAGGATTTGAATCTTGGAGAGACAAATCTGATAGGAAATTATAGGAGATCTCCATTGAATTTCAATTCGAATTGGACTGATCATGGTTATGGAAAGGTACGTGGACCAAGGACTTCTGACTGGACAGGAGAAGGTTTGACTGTAGAGGTGAATGGGAAAGGAAAAAGGCGTGTGGTTTGGAATTCTTACAAAGGTGGCCTGAGGAGTTCTGTTTGGGTCAAAAGGAGTAAAAGGGAGCATGTGGTGGGTCAGTCAAAAAGGTCACTCTTCATCTTTGTTTACCCATTGAGTCAGACACGAAGGGTATAAAGATGTACTGAGGAGGTCCAATTGGGTCATTAGGATTCAGAGGGAGCACGTGGGGGGTCCTTCTTATGGTTCATGGGCTCACAAACATCCTGTGGTGGGCTTAAGTTTGAATCCTAAGTTGGCTCATTCTAGTTTGGGATCTACTCAGCTGACCGTAGCCAACTTCTCAAGCCCAAGCGCTCTTGAATTAGGTGAGCCATCTGCCAATGCCAGTCCAACACCTCTGGCCCACTCAGCGACCACAGCAAAAGCTTGCTTAGAAAAAGTCACAAAACCAAGCCCCCAATGCTCACTGAAATGGTGGCAAATCGACAAGCGAAGCCTTTGTTGGTTGTTCAACACAGCTATTTGCCTGGGTTCAGCTCTGAGGGCCTCACGGTGGGTCGGATGGAGGTAGGGAGTAGCGCCAATGGTTCGGCAATGGATCCGTTGACAGTGAATAATGTTTTTTTTTGCGGTTTTAACACCAATAAGCTTGTGTTGGATCGGATAGAGGCTGGGATTAGGAGTGTGCAATCCAAAACCGGAGCCGACGAAACCGACCGGCACCGATCATCCCGCACCGATACTGGCACCGACCGACGGAGCCGATGCCGGCAATCGGAACGCGAACGGAGCTCTGATGCCGGTGCGGTGAGGATGTCGGAGACGCAAATCGCACACCGAAATAGCGCCGAACCGAACCGATTCCCAGGCGTAGAGAAGAAAAAATGAAAAATAGCTTCAGACTTCAGTTCAAAACATCTAAATATACGGCATCGTTTAGGACCTTAGGTGCGTTCATTTTAAACTTGTTTACTAACGTGAAACGTCGTCGTATTGGCCCTATTGTTTAACTAAAGTCTAACGTGAAACTGAAAGTCTGAAACACACACAAAACGCACCGTTTGATGTAGGGTTAGAGTAGTGAGTCAGTGACTACTATAAATTCACTCTTAAACTTTTATATGCCTTAACTCTC
The DNA here is from genome assembly GCA_032878915.1 of Castanopsis chinensis. Classification (NCBI taxonomy): domain Eukaryota; kingdom Viridiplantae; phylum Streptophyta; class Magnoliopsida; order Fagales; family Fagaceae; genus Castanopsis; species Castanopsis chinensis. Next base: position 425,945 of record JAVQMG010000021.1, read on the forward strand.
TCTCTCGATCTCGCCACTGTCTGTCGCCAGTCGCCTCTTCGTCGGCCTGAGTCACGCATCGCAGCAGCAGCAGCAGCTCACGGTGGGCTACGGCAAAACACGGTAAGAAAGCCACTGAACCCATTTCCTCTTGAGTCTTGGTTGGACACTGGACAGTGGTCCGTGGATACTGGATAATATCAACTGATTCAACCCATTTCCTCACTTACACTTTCAGCCCCTTTCCTCTAGCTCTCTGCCTCTCTTCACTGTTGCTCACTTGCTCTGTTGCTCGTATTATAGAGTGTTTTTTTTATTAAGTCATTTCCGTGCATTAAGTCATTTCCTCTTAACGTGTTATACTTATAACTTATAGTATGAAGTGAATTTATTAAGTTTATACCGTGCATTTATACCGTGCATTGATTAAGTTAGTTTAAGTTAGTTTTATACCATATTAAGTTAGTTTAGTTAGTTTAAGTTAGTTTTATACCGTGCACTTATAATTTTATGCCGTGCATTTATTAAGTTAGTTTAGTTAGTTAATTTATTATACTGTGTATTTATTAAGTTAGTTTAGTTAGTTAATTTATTATACTGTACATTTATTTAGTTAGTTAATTTGCATTTATTTAGTTAGTTAATTTATTATACTGTGCATTTATTATGAAGTGCATTTATTTAGTTAGTTAATTTATTATATTGTGCATTTATTATACTGTTCATTTAATTTATTTAGTTAGTTTATTTAGTTAGTTTTTAGTTAATTTATTTATTTACTTAGTTTAGTTAATTTATACCATATAGTTTTATAATGCTCTCTTGCTTTAGTTGCTTATAGTTAATGACTTAATGCTTGTCAGTTTAGTTAGTTTTTAATTTATACCTCTTTTTTTTTTCAGCATTTTAATTTTTGAGGGAGACGAGATTGAGAGAGTTCACGCTTTCAATCCTTCGCCAAGAGGTAATCACTAAACACTCATTATATTCAACATTATAATTTTAAATTTTTAGTACTTTTATTTTATTTTTATGCAAATATAAATATTAAATAAAAACTAATTCTCTAGTTCTAAATTGTTGTTAATATTAGTGACATGAATTGTTGAGTAATGATTGTTAATATTGTATTTGCTAGAAAAATTATAATTTGATATTATTGTGGAAACTTTTTTTTTTTGTTGGTTGGAAATTGTTTTATTAGATGGATGTCGATGCTCCACCTGGATTTGGTGCACCTGAGGACCCTAACCCACCTCCTCCTAGTAGTGCTAATCCTAACCCACCTGAACCTGCAGCACCAATTGGACTCGGTGCATCACTTCCCCCACTATCACCTAAACAAGGTGGTAAGGATCCGTCTATAGCATGGCAACACTTCATTAAGTTGGCTGGTTTTGATCCCAAAAATCCTAGGTCTCAGTGCAAGTATTGTAAAAATCAATATAAATGTTATGGTAAGAAAAATGGTACTTCGGGCATGTTGCAACACATGAAGGAGTGTAAGAAGTGGCCTTTTCCCCGTGATGATAAGCAAAAAACTTTGTCTTTCCAAGCCAAGAGGGAAGGGGAAAGTGGTTCAAATGTGTTAGTGGTTGCAAACTATAGTGAAGAGATGATAAGGTTGGCGTTGGCAAGGATGATTATCATTGATGAATTGCCTTTTAAATTTGTGGAGCGTCAAGGCTTTCAAGAATTTATGGAAATAGTTGAGCCTAGGTTTCCTATTCCCCATCGCACTACCATTGCAAGGGCTTGTATGAAGATTTATTCTAGTGAGGTGGATATTTTGAGAGGGGCTTTTGTTGGGCAACGAGTTTGTGTGACAACAGATACTTGGACATCTATACAAAATTTGAATTACATGGTAGTCACCGCACACTTCATTGATGGGGATTGGACTTACCAAAAGAAAATCTTGAACTTTTGTCCTATAGCTAATCACAAAGGAGACACTATAGGTAGAGTGGTTGAGTCATGCTTGTTGAAGTGGGGTATAGACCGGTTGTTTACAATCACCGCGGACAATGCTAGTTCTAATGATGTGGCAATTGATTATGTGAAAAAGAAAACAAAAGAAAGAGATAGTAGCATATTGGGTGGTGAGTTTATGCATATGCGTTGTTGTGCACATATCTTGAATTTGATAGTGCAAAGTGGGTTGAAGTCTATTCATGAATCAATTGCTAAAGTTAGGAATGCGGTGCGGTATGTGAGAGCCTCTCCCGCAAGGTTTGAAAAGTTTTAAGAATGTGTTGAAAATGAGAAAATCAAAGCCAAATGTTTGTTGTCCCTTGATGTACCAACAAGGTGGAATTCCACTTATCTCATGTTAGATTGTGCTTTGAAATTTGTGAGAGCATTTGATAGGTTGGAAGAGGAGGATGGGCATTACAAACTTTATTTTTGTGAATCGGATGGGAATGGGAAAAAGCCCATTGGTCCTCCTAACTATCTTGATTGGGAAAATGTCAAGACCTTTGTGAAGTTTCTTGGCATATTTTATGAGGCAACACTTAGATTTTATGGGTCCTTGTTTGTCACTTCTAATACATACTTCCATGAGCTAATTAGCATTGAAGATCAATTGCAACAGTTGTGTAGTGTTGATGGGGATCCACTTTTGAAGAGTATGGCGGTAGAGATGAAAAAAAAAATATGATAAGTATTGGGGAAGTATGGATAATATCAATTTGATACTTTTTGTTGCTGTTGTTCTTGACCCAAGGTATAGATTGAAGTATGTAAAGTTTTGGTTTAGGGAGTGGTATGGAAAGGATAAGGGGGATGAGATGAGCTCTAAGGTTCGGGATGCATTGAAGAGGTTATATGTGGAGAGAGTGGGTCAAAATGGAGCTTCGAGTTCTAGTGGTAGTGGTGCTTCATTGTCTAGGGACTCCATGCCAAGTGTTGGCAATGCTTCATTGTCTGATCGAATTAAAAGTTATAATAATAGGTTTAAGCAACACTTGGCGGACGAGGACAGTGTGGAAAGCAAATCTGAGTTGGATAGGTATTTGTTGGAGTCTTCTGAGGACCCTGATGTGGAAGATTTTGACATTTTGATGTGGTGGAAAATGAATTCTTCTAGATATCGAATCCTTTCCCAAATTGCCCGTGATGTGTTGGCTATTCCTGTCTCTACAGTTGCATCCGAGTCTGCTTTTAGTACCGGAGGGCGTGTTTTGGATTCATTCCGTAGTTCGCTATCTCCTAATACTGTTGAAGCCCTTATTTGTACTCAAAATTGGTTGAAGGATGCAAAGAAAAAAAGACCAATAAAGCTTCGGGAGTGCATGGATAATGTGGAGGATATAGATGGTTTTGAGATTGACACAGGTAAATATATATTCATTTTTTTTGTTGTATATATCAATTGTTTATTTATTTGCTCAATGCTTAAGAATTATTTTATTTTGAATGGGATTGTAGAAATTGCATCGGTTTGCCCAATGCCTATGGAGGAGGATCCAAGCACCGTTGTGTTGGATGATGATGAGTGATGTGCTACTCTTTGCTTGGAGTTAGTTAGTAGTTAGTATTATGTAAGTATACTTGCTATTATCATTCATTTGTGTTAATTATAAATACTCTATTGTTCATAAACGTTTTATTGTTATTAACACGTGTTTATTTTGTTTTGTTTAGTATATTGTAGGAGTTTCTAGAATGATCAATGATGCATGGCGCACAAACTTACTGGACAAAGGACTTACAAGAATTAGCATTCTTTTGCCTATATGCTAATTATATCTGTACATGTTATTGGTAGTGGACTTTTCACTAATGGTAGTTATTTAGGTATTCATGGGTAGGATTATTATTGGGGATACATGCAATTAGCATTTTTTTGCCTAAATGCTAATTTAATTTGTATATCTTTCTTTTGGCATTTGTGGACAGTGACAAATGGTTTTGTAATACGTTATTAAGTGGAAACATTAACGCTTATTGTTATTGACACTGACACACACAGTGACACTAATGATATTATATGCTACATGATAGTATTTTGAGAATTGAACTCTTATTGAGGCAATTTCAAAATATTTTTGCATGGTGAATGAAATGAAAAAATTTAGATCATTATGTGAACATAATTTTTGCACAGGTTTTGGAATATGCTTTTGTGTGACTAAGTTGGCACATGTTTGGCTTTGTGTGACTAAGTTGTCACAAGTTTCATGAATTATTTGGTACATATTTCTTGAACAGGTTGATATATTGATATTGGGCTTGAAAAGTAAAAACTTAATTTTTTTTATTATTAAAAAAATAGTTTTTTCTTTATATTTCAAACCGACCAAACCGACCAAACCACACCGCAAAAACCGCACCGCTATAGTTCGAAAAACCGACCTTAGGCGGTGTGCATCGGTTCGAATTATGTAAAAACCGACCTCTATCGGTTCGGTAATAAATTTGGAAAAATACCGCCCCTACCGAACCGCGCACACCCCTAGCTGGGATCAACTCCGATAGAACTGTGGTGGCTCCGATAGCGGTTGTTTGTAGCTTCTTGGATGGTTACAACTCCGACAGTCTCGTGGTACCTCAAATTGTGGCTGGGAATGTTTCGGTTTGCCTTGGGGTGGCTCCGATAGAGGTTAGTTGTAATTCCTCCGATGGGTTTAGCTCCGAAGGCCACACAATGCCTCAGATGATGTTGGATACTACTGGGGTCAACTCCGTCAACTCCGTAGTGACTCTGGGTAAGGCCGACATGGTAGATACGCTAATTTCTATGGGTAAGTGCTCGGCAGTAGCCCTTCAAAGAATGATGGATGCTAGGTTGGTGGATTTTGGTGTAAATGGTGTGGATGAAGGTGGAAGTGGGAGTAGAGTGCATATGCATCGGGGGGTGGATGACAAGTGCACCAAGCAGATAGATGATATTGAGACTGATCAACCCAATTTAGCGTTGATCGTATCAAAATCAGCTTGTGGCATATCTAATCTAGGGGGCTCATTGGAGGAGGGAGGGATCATCTCAAAAGTAGCCATTTCGGGTGAAGAGGAGAGTTTGACAGATTGTAATCCGATATCCACTATTGTTCCTCCAGGGCTGAACCTATCGATGGAAATGCTCAAGGATACTGAGGTGTTGGGTCTTGGTGGTAGGCTGGATGTTTCAAGTTGGGTGAAGCATAGGATCCCAGGTTTTAGTAAGTTGGTTGGGCTTCCTGTGAACAATCATAAGAGGTTGTGCATTGACTATCTTCAAAGGCTAGAAAGGGAGATGGAGGTTGTTATCGAACGACATAAGAAAGCAGCAGTTAACCAAAAGGCAGCCTCCTCAAGGGGTGAAGGGAAAAGAGAGTTGAGGAATTTAATTTCCTCTATAATTATGATGGGCGATAGAGTGTTGGTAGTGTAGTAGACGAAGCAGTGGGAAATAAATGATTTAATGAAGTTGAAAATGATTTTCATGGAATGTTAGAGGACTAAACGACTCCTAGAAACATTTGGTAGTTAGAAATTTGTTACGGAAGTGAAAGTGTGATGTTATATGCCTTTAAGAAACAAAGCTTGGTTGCATGGATAGACAAATGGTCTGCAGTTTGTGGAGTTGTCCGTATGTGGATTGGGCAGTTCTAGATGCAAATCAGACGGTTGGGGGAGTCTTGATTATGTGGGATGGAAGGGTTTTAGAAAAGTTAGAGGTTCTAGTGGGTTCTTTCTCAGTGTCAGTTCAATGGAAAAGGGTGGAGGATGGTTTTATTTGGGCATGTTCAGAGGTATATGGCCCAAATGACAACAATATGAGGGGTTATATGTGGGATGAGTTGGCTGGTATTTAGCAATACTAGAATGTGCCCTGGTGCTGTTTTGGGGATTTTGATGTTGTTCATTTTCCCAGTGAATGAAAGGGTGGATCCCGACTTACTTCGACTATGGAAAAGTTTTCTGAATTTATCAAGGACCTTAACTTGATAGATTTGCCATTGGAGGGAGGGAGTTTTACATGGTCCAATGGTACTAACCAGTCATCTAGGTCTAGGATTGATAAAGCTCTGTTTCACATGACTGGGAGCAACACTTTACGAATGTGATCCAGCGAATTTTACCACGACCTATTTCAGATCATTTCCCAATTCTTTTGAGGCAGGGGGTATGACGAGGGGGAAAATTCCCTTCTGGTTTGAGAATATGTGGTTGAAAATGGATGGGTTTGTTGATAGAGTTGACTCATGGTGGAATCGCCATTCTTTTTCGGGTACACCTAGTTATATGTTTGCTAAAAAATTGAAAGCCTTGAAAGAAGACATTATTCAGTAGAATCGCCAAGAATTTGGCAACGTTGGCCACAAGAAGAAAGAACTACTAGGGGCTTTAGAGTTATTAGATGCTAAGGATGGGGTTCTTGGACTCTTTGTAACAGAAATGAATGAGAGAAATGAAGTGAGATCACAATTAGAGCATCTTCTTTCTTTAGAGGAAATCTCATGGAGACAGAAATCAAGGTTGTTGTGCATTAAGGAGGGCGATAATAATACTAAGTTCTTCCACAAGATGGCTAATTCCTATAGAAGGTATAACCATCTGAATTTCTTCGAAGTGGATGGGGTATTTTATAAGGAAGGAGCAGGAGTGGCTGCTCAGGTAATGCAATTTTATAAAACTCTGTATCCAAAGTCTGAAAAGTGGAGACCTTTTGTGGAAGGTCTAGAGTTTAATCAAATTGGGGAGTTGGAGAGGAGCTAGATGAAGAGGAGGTTTGAGACGGATGAGATAATATTAGTGGTTAGAGATATGGAAGGGGATAAAGCTCCAGGTCCAAATGGCTTTCCTATGGCCTTTTTCCATCATTTTTGGAGAGCTATAGAAAGAGATGTTTTAGCAATTTTTGAAGAGTTCTATCAGCACTGTAAGTTTGAGAAATCTCTTAATGCTACCATTTTAGTGTTAATCCCTAAGAAGAATGATGCCTCTAACATTTGAGATTTTAGACTTATTAGTTTGGTGGGGAGCATGTATAAGATCTTGGCCAAGGTTTTGGCAAATCAATTGAAGGTAGTGTTAGATCAACTGATATCTGAGTCTCAGAATAGTTTTTTGGGAGGTAGACAAATCCTTAATTCAGTTCTCATTGCCAATGAGCGTGTTGACAGCCGGATGAAGAGTATGATTCCTGGGTGATTTGTAAGTTAGATATTGAGAAAGCATATGACAATGTGAATTGAGAGACATTTTTGAAATTGCTGAAGAAAATGGGCTTTTGGGAGAAATGGTGTAGCTGGATCCGAACTTGTATCTCTACAGTGCAATTTTCTATGTTAGTTAATGGGTCTCCAGCTAATTTCTTTGGTAGCTCTAGAGGTTTGAGACAAGGGGATCCGCTGTCTCCCATATTATTTTTAGTTATGATGGAAGTGTTTAGTAGGATGGTGAAGAGAATGGAGGGGGCAGGTTTACTCAGTGGCTTTAAGGCAGATGATAGGAGGGGCAGAGGGTAATGTGTTTTGCATTTGCTATTTGTGAATGATACAATTTTGTTTTGTGATGCAGCGGTTGAGCAAGTCCTCCATGTTCGTTTGTTGTTACTTTGTTTTCAGGTTGTGACTGGTTTGAAGGTTCATGGAGCAAAGGGCGAAATTGTTCCTATAGGAGAGGTAAATAATGTGCATGTTTTGGCAAAGATATTGGCTTGTAGGATTGGGGCCCTGCCAATGACTTATCTTGGTATGCCATTGGGGGTGTCCCATAAATCCCCCTCTATTTGGAACCCTATATTGGAAAAATTTGAAAGAAAGTTAGCAAGGTGGAAGGAGTTGTATTTGTCCAAAGGTGGTAGACTAACTTTGCTTAAAAGCACACTTTCTAGCCTCCCTACTTATTTCTTATCTCTTTTCACCATTCCCACTCATGTGGTGAACAAAAGTGAGAAGCTGCAAAGGGACATTTTGTGGGGTGACTCTAAGACACATTTGTTGGGTTGGGAGAAGGTGTGTATGCCTATTGACAATGGCGGTTTAGGTATAAAGAAGTTGACCACTTTCAATAAAGCCTTACTAGGAAAGTGACTTGGGTGTTTTGGGATCTAGGAGAATAGGCTTTGAAGGAGGGTGGTAGCTTTGAAATTTGGGGAAGAATGGGGGGAATGGACCTCTAAGTTGGGAAGGGGTGTTCATGGGTATGGTTTGTGGAGAAGTATTCGGATGGGATGGGAAGAGTTTAGCAAAAATGTCCAGTTTAAGGTTGAGGTGGAGGATAGAGTGAAATTCTGGATAGACAAGTGGTATGGAGGTCTTCCTCTCCATTTGGCTTTCCCGATCTTATTCAATTTTGCTGCAAACAAAGAAGCTTCCCTAGAATCATCTTTGATGCGTCAAGGAGCGGGGAATAGGAGAACTTGGGATGTTCATTTCATTCGGGGCTCTAATGATTGGGAGGCAGATGTGGTGGATGTTTTCTTTCAATACTTGGTGATGATGCGAGGAAAATCAGTAGGCTGGAATGCTTCGGGTTTGATAGGGCTCGCGGTTGATCTTGGTAGCCTGAAAAAGAAAGAAGGAGATCAAAGGTGACCGGGGTTGCCGGCCAATAACCCTCCGATGGTAAAGTCAGTTTTTTCTCTCAAGTATTTCCAAGCTCCAATTTTTTAGGAATGATTTCACGTACCTTTTCTTGGTCTGAACCAACGCTTATATAGTGTCTTAAGAGCGGTTATCGGATTTGTAACCTCCCCTTGATTTGAGGAGGTTCGTTTTTCGAATATAACTTTCTCAACCGTTTAAGAGTTACCCTTTTTATGCGTAACGGTCACTGGAGGTTGCTCGTACAATGATGAGATGTTTCAGACTTTCATAAATTTCTAAGTGTTCACGTGTCGTCCATCACTTCTCGTCCTAAGGTATTCAAGGCAGCTTACCTCGTCTTGAGCACGCCAAGACAGCTAACCTCGTCTTGAGCACGCTGAGATAGTTCACCTCGTCTTGAGCATGTCGAGACAGCTTACCTCGTCCTGATCACGCTCAAGACGGTTTACCTCGTCTTGAGCATGTAGAGACAGTTTACCTCGTCTTGAGCACGCTGCCCATTCTGGACGATCTCCATGGACAATTGGAGTTGTATTTTATCATACCACATCACTTGGCATCCAATTTACCTCCAGTAACTGATGGAGATTGTATGAGATGGAAGCTGACAAAGAACGGGGCTTACTATCCGCTCATATTATCATAAGTTATATGGTTTTTCTTCCATTGTTTTCCTAGGGAAAGGTATTTGGAAGGTTAAGGCACCTAGACGTGTATCGTTCTTTGTTTGGATAGTGGCATGGGATAGGATTCTCACGGGAGATAATTTGAGGCATAAAGGCTTTGTCGTCGTTGATTGGTATATTATGTGTCATTGTTATGAGGAGACAGTGGATCATTTGTTGTTACATTGTGGGAAGGTTTATCAGTTGTGATGCTTTGTTTATAGATCTTTTTAGATTTCATGGGTCCCCTCATGTACGGTGTCAGATTTTCTTTTTGGCTGGGGAATTGGCTGGGGAAGCATTCATCTTACATTTGGAATTTAGTTCCATTGTGCTTAATGTGGTGTATTTGGAGGGAACGAAATCGAAGGAGGTTTGAGGATTTAAATAGATCCGATAACCAACTGCTTGCTCTCTTTGTTGGTTTCCTTTTTGATTGGGCTAGGGTTTGGGGACTCACTTCTAGTGATTCTCTTCCTCTTTTCCTTAGCTCTCTTCTTCTATGTAATTAGTGTTCTTTTTGTGTCTTAGCATTTCCTTCTTTTTTGTACTTTTGTTGTGCTAGTGCTTTTTTGCATTTAGCAATTTTTTGAATATACATGTTTCTTACCTATCCAAAAAAAAAAATTTTTAATTGCTACTTTTTAAAAAACACTTTTTTTTCAAACAGCTAGGTTGTTAGTGCTTTCTTAGTCTTTAGCTGAATTTGTTAGATTTTTTATGTGATAAA